>OZ037771.1:5593189-6190689 GCA_964035545.1 Bugula neritina
ATCCAGATATAGCAGTCCTTGACAGTACTCTCGCAACTTGAGGGTTTCTGGAGTTTGTATGTGGTTCGCTTGCATGGACAAAACTTGTAGTGGAATTGTAGAAAAGGGTCTGATGTCATCATTGCTGACTCCCCACCAGCAGAAATCTGTATTCTTTTCTGGAATGTTTATATGGTCAAGTAAAAGTGTATGGAGTTTACTGTTTGCTATCCCGTTAACAATTTCAGAGAAGTGTTTTTTCAATGGATTACAGGATAGGTCAAGTCTTAGTAGAGAATTTGTAAAACTTTTTAGGAATTCCTGATTAATACTATTTACATGACAATTTCTGGCAGAGAAACGTTTCAAGGGCAAACTTGAAAGAGACCACATTGAGATGTCGGTCAACTCTGGAGTATCACAGTCAGGCCCACCTACAAAAAATTATTATTAATTAAATTACTTGTTTATATAATACTTGGACCAGCATAAAAAAGCAGCTACTCATTCTAAACAATGTGGTAAAGGTAATAACTGGCTATAGCTTTCAGGTACACTCAGACCGCTGTTATAATGATTTCCTGAGTAAAACACGGGAGAATATTTTGATAAAGAATCTGGTGGGTTGGTTAGAAAATTTTGATCGGTTATTTGATATTTTGTGATCTTAAAAAAGAGCTTTCTGTTGTTACAGTTGAGTTTCAGAATCTACTTATTTAACTAGAAAAAATATTAGATGAAGAAAAAAACTTTTTTAGCATGCTTAAATTATTTGCAGAATGTTATATAAAGTTTCAATTATACTGACATAAGTTTTGCATTTTAATCTAATGAGTCCTTAAAATTTTAAAGTTTGAAGTTTTAAGTAAAATGGCCATCATTTGTTTCACTTAACAATAAAGCTATATGCAATATTTGACAAACGAAGTTTTAAAACTATAAATATCATAAGCTTCTCACCGTACCATGGCGCAATCAAAAATCATTGAAAGTTGAAAATATTTAGATCATTATTATTAGCAAACACAGTAAACATGTTTCACAAGCTGATTTTATTTTGTACTAGTGTAATTTAATGTAATCACACAAGGAAATCTTTAGTTAGACAACAGAAATTTAAATTTTTATAATTATGTTGATACCAATAGCAGCAGGAGGTAGATACCATATATTTATACACATTGATGACAAAAGCTCACAGTGTGCTTTGGTTTTTGGGAGATGTAAAAGCTGTTACTTATATTGCATTCTTAAAAATAACTTGTGTGCTCTATAACATATAGTCATCTTAAAGGTTAAAATTCTCAATTAGTTACTTTTTGAAAAATAATTGCCCCCACTGAGAATTGAACCCGAGACCTCTGGCAAGCAAGTGTCCTAACTATTACACCACGGGAACCACTGGTAAACTTAACACTATACTTTTGATTTTATTTATTATTGCGACATATTGTTGTGTAACATAATTATATGCAAAACAGCAAAGCAATATTTTAGCAGTATTTCTGTATTGCTAAGAAAAACTCAATTTAACTTTGTTTTACAAAAATAATCTTTTTCACGGCTTAAACTAATGACACAGAAAAATAAACATATCTCTACGTTAATTACTGAACATTTTTTATGATCACACTCAATCATGATTATTTCCTTGAGCATGACTAATATTAGCACCATGTTACCTATAGCATATCCTCATAGCAACTTAATATATATTTTACTATTAAACTTATCTATTTCAACATTTTGTGTTTATTGTCCATATAAGGCAGTTTACACTTTTTTTTACATCAACTGACACTAAACACATAAATTTAGGTTACTCACCAATGCTCAATGTGTGTAGTCTATGAAATTCTGTAAAGACTGTGCTAAATGCTGGGGTTCCAATCAAGTAAAGTTCTTCTAGTGAGTTGTTGAGAGGAGCCAAGGCTGAATAATCAAACTCCTGAGCAGGTCTGTGACCGTCTTTCTGTTTCAGTCTACAAGTCGGGCAAACACAGTTCACACAAAGCAATTAACTATAATGGCCATGAAAAGTTCGGCAGAAGTCTAAATTTTGGAGATTATACCAGTAATTTTTAATGACATTTAACTGGTTCTCGCTTGCAATAAAAATAAGCATATTAAGTGTTTTTATACCCCTACTAAAAGAACATGACTTAATATGTAATTTACAGAAACAGCTCTGCATCATTAGCATCAGAAATTTCTATTTATATTGCAATTTATATGCATGCATTTTACAGACAGTTTAAGCTGAGTGATTTTAAAGGGTAATCTTCCTACAGCTAACTTTTTTTGGAAGAAGAACATTATAATACGCTCAATTAGTACTATATACAATATCCTAATTTTGCTTAAATGTAACTTATGTTTTTTCTCTAAATATAGGAATTCTTAATAGTCTTTTTATTCTATTTGCCGCCATTGATTTAATGAAATTATTTGCTATAAAATATGTACCTGAGTGTCTTCAGAGTTGTCAGTCCTTTGAATGAGTCTCTACTGATAGTTTCATTAGAAAGTAGAATATTGTTGAAAGAGATGTTAAGATGTAAGAGCCGTGTATTGGAGGCAAATACGAAGGGACTAATGAATGAAATCTTGTTGTAGGAGAGATCAAGAGATTCAAGGTCAGTGAAAGGTGAAAGGTCAGGTATGCTGTTGAGATGATTGTGATTAAGTTTGAGTACTCTGATACCAGTTGTATTGAGAGTTGGTGGTACAGAGAACTGTGTTATTTGACTATCACTACAGTCCATGACACCAGGTATATCACAGGTACATCTCTCTATCTCACAGGGTTTGCCACACTGTCTTCTTTCAACAAACTATAAAATAACGATGTGAATATGATAATTTTAGTTACCTAAGATGGTACATGATGAAAAAAGCAAAAATAATTTTAGAATTTGGCATAGAATTTATGTTCATGTCTGACCCTTTCTCAGATTTATTACTATTCATTGAAATCGTTACTTCCTTGTACTTTATTGAAATACGTAATCTGTGTAACCATAGAAACAGTATTTTACTAGCAGCCAACTTTTAAACTGTTTCCAAAGACTTTTGGTTCAGGTGTATGAGTTTCAAAACACAGTTTAATTGTTTGTATTAAACAAAGATATTGCATCATATGTTACAAAGCTGCAATATTCTAGTGCTATACCATTAATTTATCTTACGCAAACAAGCAAAAAATGTAAAAGATATCTAAATGGTTTATTACAGTAAATATTATAATCACCAGTAATTCAACCTTCAATAATTTGGAAATTCTAATCAAAAGTAGTAATGGTGGTGTCTTCAAATTGATATTAACTAGTAGAAGGAAAAGGAATATAAAGAATCGACTATTTATCTACTTGTGAACTCTTAACATTTGTATAGACTAGCATTTATTGGTAATACCTAAGCTATATGTTACTTCTATATAGTTAATTCATCTAATTGGATTATTTTCTACACTCAGTAGTTGAGAGTAGTTTTACCTTTTTTTAGTTTACACCACACACACACACACACCACACACACACACACACACACACACACACACACACACACACGCAACACACACACGCATACACACAACACACACACACACACACGCATAACACCACACACAACACACTTAACACTAAGCACTAAGCACACACCACACACCACACACCACACACACACAAGCACTAAGCACACACGCGCACACACACACAAATACATTATATACACAAGCACACAGATGCAGTAAAATAACATACTAAATTTTTTAAGTGCACAGATATAGTAGCTCTAAATAATAACGCAGGTACTGCAGGTATTTAGGCAAACACTGCTGCTAGCCATGAAGAAGAGAATACATAACGTTATCTAATATATAGCTTTTTCTCAAATTATATATATAGTACTTGAACTTACCTGGCTATGTACTCGACAAATATTACAAAGTAAAAACAGCAACAATGTATATGCATAGCACAGTCTGTAAACACAGCCACCCATGGTGACAGCTAGTTGATAAATGATGAGCATGTGCTCATAGTTTAGCCATGTGGTTGTCTAAATAGCTTAAGCATCTGTTTCCTTGTTTCCTTGTTAAAATAACTGCTATTTCTTAGTGAGAAACTGGTTTTGCTTTATCAAAAAAATATTCAATAAGAATTTAATTGGATCAAAACCAGATGCACTGCTTTAGCTACTCTTTGTCGTGGTTGCTACTGTATTTTTTGATGTTTATTATGCAGTTATATTATAGCAACGACAATATAGATTAGACAGCATAATAATAAAGGACTGTATTTATTCAAACGCAAGAATGTGACAAGTAAAACTTTGAGATGCAACTGCAAAAAGGTTAGCTAGTTAGCTGGTCTAGTTTAAATATAAATTGCTGCTGTAGCTATAGCATTCATATAGTGATACCAAACAAGATCTCTATACACTGTATGATTTTATACTTTTAATATGATTAGGTAATTAGTAATTTTTACTGCATTATCAATAATGTCATCGTCTGAACAACAAGCAAACGGCTATCAGTTTGCAATATATTATAATATAGTATAATATATATTTTGCTTATAATACCAATTTACAATATCATCATTTAACAATAAATTAAAGAATAGAAGCTCTTATAATAAGTGTTGAAGCAATGACATGGCTGTTACCGAATTGGCATTAAAAATGAATTTCAGAAATTAACAGCGCTGTTTAAAACCATACTTTTCCTTTATTTGAATGCTAAAATAGCACTAATCAATAATGTACTTTATTTAAAATTAGTTATTATTACGAGATTATATTCTTCTTGAAATATAGGAAACATTTGAAGCAACAATTTTATAATATGCAGTTATCCTCAAGCATGATATCGTCATTTTTAAAATTAGGTATGATCTTAGCATATAAATAAATGGATACAATTTGAGCTTATTTGTCAACAACAATTTTTTTTTTTGGTTGATTTTGCAAAAAGAGTTGCACTCTACTTTAATTTTTCTGCGAGATTTAACAATTTCCTTCACACCCATGACTGCAGATGCAGTAAATGATTATTGTATAAACAGAGCTAGTGGTTGTTAGCATCATGGATTACCATATGTTAAACTTACATGACCTTAAATATAGACAATTATAGACAATAGCTGTAATGCAGTACAAATAATATTACTCTGACTACTGGAGCAGTTATACTGGAAGTCTGTGGACAAGTAAATCAAAGCCTTTGCAACTTAGTGATGCATGAATAATTCATTCACTATCAAATTACTGTATATAGTAGATAATGTCAAATAAAACATGGGAGACAACTATCAATCTACTGTAAAAAAGTCAAACATGCTGCTAAAGGTTTTTCTCAAATCTATGAGCTATCTAGACTTCCATGGCTCACAAGTGCAAATACCATTAGCAATACTTCAATCTATGCACTGATACTAATAATTGCGGAATGGCTGTTCACTGTTGTGTATAAGTTTGATAATAAATCTGCCTACTTGAATGCTCTTATAGGTAAAAAAACATTTACGTAAAATAACCACCAGGAAAAATACCATTGCTAGTTTTTGACAAACGTATGACTATAATCACCTCTTTGGATTATTTTGTCAAGGGAAAATGAATATAATTAGCATACAGTTTTTGAGGAAATAGAAACAGTTTCTTAAGCTAAAACCTATTATACGCAGCCGAGTAAAATGAACTGTTAACGAAAACCAATTCCACTAAATATTGCATATCAAGCAGCAAAAAATTGTAACTATACCGACAATGGATCAGTTGTCAAAAGCCATGAATAATAATTTTAGTATTGCTGCGTGAAGGCTAGACAAGAAAATGTTTTCCAGTAACTACCATATAGTGGATCTATTTATAGATAATTGGTTAGGTGCTAGAAGTAACAGATAACAATTTGGGGTTCAAGTTCTTACAGAACACAATACATGTTTTGTAATCTATTGTACTCCTAGGCTGATGGTTCACATCGCAAAGGTTTGTAGAAAAATATGGCTGTTTTTAGCAACACACATAAACTTCTAACAGATCAAAAATATTTGTCTCCGACGTTTATAACTGCCAGCTGCAACAGACAGTTTTTATAAATGAAAATGTTTCAATGTAGACAGACTTATACACTGTAGATTATTTTTTATTTCATCTTATAACAAAATGCAGCTTGAATTGTGTGATTATCCAGATAACATGAGGTCTATCACAGTTATATTCTCTTGTTTTAGAATGCAGATTGAAAACATTTGTAATTTTGCTAAAGTGAAAAAATTTAGAAATTAGGTCAAAAAGCAGATGAAAAATTAAGCTTTATATTACCCACTAGCATAAAAGAGCAACTGCATTGAATAGCTGGCAAGAGGCACAGAAGTTGTATTGCTCATATTTAGGTTAGCGAGTTATTTTAGCAACTAATAATGCATTACATAAAGGAAATATTATAAACTAAGGAGAACAGGTTTTTTGTAAACATAAATATTGTTACCATGGTTGCGCCACTTGACAATACTATATAATTATAATATAGCAATAAAATCATAGATGAATTGATAACTGTTTCATAATGCATCCATTACTATTGTAGTATTATCACTAGTTCTAAATCTATACAAGTTATTATAATGTATAATTATTGCACTTTAGCAACACAGTCATGCATGTCATTAAGTGCGTTGTATACCAGAATATGCAGCTTGCAGTACATTACAGAGACTAACTACTTAACTTTTACATTAATATGTCTATTTATTCTCCAAGTTAAACTTTGTCCAGGGTGTTGAAGACACTTATAGGATCAGAACGTCTCATATTGTTGTAGTGGTGGTGAAATGCACACAGTCTATATATAACACGATGACGGAAAACAGCTATTACAGAAAACAAAACGATTAAAATGAGGTTTTTCTGTGAAATCTCTTTTGTCCCAGTAAAGCTAGAAAGTTTTTCAACTTCACTTGAGATAATTGATGTCGTCGGATTGTTGTAAAATAATTGTTATCTTCCGTTGTTTTCAAAGTGATAATTGGTGTAGAGTCAGAACTTTTGCTCTTATAATCAAAGTTTTGTCACAAACTTTTTGAAAAATGTTTTAGATACAAAACAAAACTATTGTTTGGGGCTGAGTAGGGGCTGAGGCTTGGTGTGCCTGTAATAAACAGCTCCTCTAAAGATTTGTGTAGCGGGTATAACTCGGAATAGGCATAGCAATGTGCTGGTAAGTAGTTCTGCTTCATTCTGTAACCACATGGTGCAACATGTGAGACAAATTGATTTTGTAGAGAGCTGTGGCTAGTCATTCTAAGACAGGCCAAGTAATATAGGTGGTGCTGCTGCTTATAGGAAAGGAGCAGCAGCAACTGGGTAGCAGTGCTTACTATTGCCGTAGATATGCCTACAGAGCAAAAGATCATGCTAAGCAGCACAATGTGCCTTATAGTCTGATTGGTGTTGCAACTCATTAGGGTTAAGTTTCTCCTTTTTTATTAGTTTCATGTTTTTTAGTACTTGTCATTTTTGTTATTGATTACTATTTAATTCACTATTCCTATAATCCTATAGCAATTATATGTACTGAATACTGGTATTTCGGCACTACTATGAGTTATTAGACATAGCCAGTTTTTCTTCTGAGCGTTTATATTTGGGACCAGCCGAGGTGGCGCAGGAATAGCGATGATTCAAGATAACAGTAGAATCTCAGAGGTGCTTTGGCTACAGATTGCCAAGTTCTATTTTCATTTCAAGGTCATGTTACGTTATTTAGTAAACATAAGCAAATCACGGTCAAAAATTAAAGTTTGCTGAAATTCATAAAAACTTACTATATGTTGAGTAATTCTATCTAAATATAATGCATAGCAAAAACAGACTGCAACATTAAAAAGTGAAGTCATGTCATATGAGCTAAATACATACTATCTTATATACAGGCCGTTATGCAAAAATTCATTATGTTCTGTATATCCAAAATTTACTAAAAAGTTGAGAAAAAGCATAAAAAATTGAGCAAAATTAGAAAAAGATCCTTTGATTATTTGATTGCATTTGTTTGTATTTTAATAATTTAGGACAAAAGATTATATACATTAGCAAATAAATTGTGAAATATAGCTAAAACTAGACATATATCGAGTGTGTAGTGAATTAAGTAAAATGACCCTTTAACTATTATGTTTCATTATATATATATATATATATATATATATATATATATATATATATATATATATATATATATATATATATATATATTGCTGTAATTGTTATAATAGTCTGATTAAAAAAATGGTAGTTGAAAGTTGAAATGTTTTTGTTTAGCAAAAGTTTTAGCATTCATAGCCTATAATCATAATTATACTTAAAAACTGAGAAAAAAGAAAAATATATTTGTTTTAGTGTTGGTAAAGTATAAGGTGCCTACTCTTAGGCCGGAGCCAGGAGGTATAGGATGCGGTGCTGCTTCAAATCATGCAAGCTTATCGCAGCAGACCACACTCCAGCACGCAAAAGATCCCACACTTCTTGATGCTCGGCGGGGGATACGGGTTCTGGATCACCTGACGTACTATGTTCCAGCTCCCGAGTCCCCAGTACATGAGTACTTAGAAAAGTTGGTGGAGATCATGGAGCAAGCACATGATGCACTGTGAGAGAAGCCGCCTGTACTAAGTCGGGGTCTGGGTTTGGATGGTGAGCTATCATAGGGAAGGCGGACAGTCGGCTAAGCTTCAGCCCAAGTTTGCGGGTTCCTACTGTGTGGTGGAGGTGCAGACTAACCACATGTATCATGCGAAATGCTGGGGGCAGGTTTCAGTCTAGAGTGAGCAGCGCCTAAAGCCTTACCAGCCAGTCCAAATGTAGTAGGACACGCTCCACCAATCCTGGAGCTCAATCGCCAACCCAACACTCGAGGGAAAGTGACCCGACCCAGGGAGGTAGAGATCTCTGTTTGTAGGAGGCCGAAGCCTGACCCTGAGCTGGAGCCAACCCTCAACTTGACCATCTAGAGTAACAAGCTCCAGGGCCAGCACCCCCATTAGTGGAGGACATCCCCACTCCCATCCCCACCCACGTAACACCTGAAGAGCCACTGAGAGTACAAGAGCTAGTCACCCTGGAAGGAAGCCAGAGGACCAGGAAGCCACCTAGATATCTGGCTGATAGTACGCCCAGTACAGGCAATTATCCCAATACCCTACTTGTTTCCTTGGCTTCATCTCCTGCCTCAGCTCCTGATTGCTTTAGTTTATCGGCAGCCGTACCTCTCGATAAGTGGGGGGAGTGTAAAGATTTGCGGACTAATCAGAAGCTACGCAATCCTCAGACTACGCATTGCTACGCTAGCGTAGACACATAGTTAATTCTGATACGCTACGCTAACTTCCATCCTTTAGCTAGTAATCATCCCCTGGAGCATTGACTAATGATCACCTGATCATTCTTTGTATTGCATCAGCTGTGCACTTATAAAATGACAATGATGCGCCAGCCCCACGTTGCCTTACTCCCTGTTCACACATTGCCGTATCCTACGCCGTAACAGCAAATTTTCGTCATCTTTGATAACATTCGGGCTGAATTGTATTTTGGTATATGCTGCGGTGTTGATCAAGCAGTGCTTGATTAAAAAAATTATGGCGGGCTCCCATTGGGTAGAGTTGATCTGGTACTAAAATTTAAAGAATATTTTTGCTAGTTTATTTTAATTGCTTATTGTTGATTTAATTAACCAATTCAAAAGTTTTAAAGGATTAAAAAATCTTTATCCGGCTTGTTTGAATTAAACTTGGCTTAAAAATCTAGTTTTCCCTTATCACAAAAGCACGCAAACCAAAAACTTGAAAATATTTATTATTCAAAGTAGTTTGCAAAATTATTTTAAGGACAAATATATTTAAAAAAGGGATTGTTTCCTTTTAATTGCTTTTATTTAGTCAATAGCGTTTGTAGCAAAATTAGCGCTAGCTTGCTTGGCTATTTTGGCTATATTACAAACGTACTAAGAAAAGCTTTTTACAGCACAGCTAGTGCTAACTAAAAGACCTCTGGCACTTGGCAATAGTTGGTGCAAGTGGACTAGCGCTAATTTCACTACAGCATTTATATAACTTCTTTTGAAAAGAATGTTGCAAATAATTTGTGAATAGTATCCTAAGGCGTACAAGTCACCGCAGACAAAAATTAGCCTCATTATGATTGGTCACAGCTCAACGTCGCGCGTTTTACTTTTTGTCAATGTGTGAATGCCTGTTGACAAAACGTAACAGCGGTGCCATGTTGTTTGTGATGCTACGAGAGGGGGGGGGTTGAGTGGAGCCGGCTGAGTGGCTTGTGCTAAAGTTAGTAATTATGTAACATTTTTTTTGTGCCGTCTTTCTCACTCCTATATTATTCATATGCAATAAACGCTATCTATAATACTGTGGTAAATATCAAATTTATCCCCCTTGACACATTACTTATGACTATTTTTCTAAATACTGTAGTTATAGCTAAGTCTGTGACGTAACTTTCTAATACATTAAATGCTATGGCTATTGTTAAGCTTTTAGCATAGTAAATAGTAATTAATCCCTTTTCCCCAATTACAAGTTACAATACGCATACACTTGGTTGAGTTCATTTTTTATTCATGTAAACCAACAGTTGGACCGAGTTCGGCAGGTGGATGCCGACATTGGGTCTGTCGTTTACCGACATGATCAGTGTCAGTTACCGGCATGACGAATGTCGCCATTTTCTGCCGAATGTCGCCATTTTCTGCCGAATGTCGCCATTTTTTTGCCGAATGTCGGCCCGCTGTCGGTGGAAGGTTCTAGAAGTCCTTTGTTCTACTAGTATAAAAGAACACGCATTTTCGAGCTTCAGTCACTTAAAGACTGGAGCCCGGACTAGATACATCTCATATACAATAAAGGATACCGTACACACACGAATTCAACACTCCCTCTTGTCTCTTAAATAACAAGGGGTTATGTTCTCTGCCTGATTTAATTCTATAACCCACAAAACTACTACAATACTCGCTACTCATGGGTTATTGATCTGCATCGCACCTAGTCTCAATTACCCACACACTGTGAACCCTATAATTCACAACAATAACATGAAACAGCTCTCAGTGGTTGATAACATGGAACAACTTTCAGCAGCAATTACAATATAAAATATAATTTTGCAGTCCTAATTTATCAAATAGCACCAACTTTTATTAATAGTTATTCTGATTGTAGTGTTAACCTACCAGGCTAAGCTCTAGCTCCAAAGTGTTCCTTGTTGGCTTTCCTTCGGCTATCACTTGTCAGTAGCTTTAGTACTTGTTAGCTTGTAGCTTGTCAACATCAGATCATCTTACATGCTCCCTCCTTACAAAAGAGAAGCAGGGCACAAGAGCACATTTTCAGAATACCAGAACACATATCTATATTATCATCATCATGATGCTAATAATTCTACATGCCCTTTTCTTTTAAAAGAGAAGTGCAATCAATTCAAACAAAACTAGCTTTCAACTAATGCCCTTGAATACTTAAACTTATTATGAAGTGGTTCAAAGTGGCTCAGTCCTAGATGTCGAATCCCACCTCCTCTCATTGCTAGCACTGTTGGGAAGAACAATGCCAAATTTGACATTTATCATATTATCTGAAAGTGAAGTAGCAGCAAGGGTCAAGGCTGACTTCTCTTGCTAGCTTGCAGAGTCTTCTATGAGTTAAACTAAGGAACTCACAGGAGCAGACAACATTAGTGGCAATGTTGATGATGTCATGTCAGTACTGAGGTCAAACCTCACATTTATCATATTATCTGAAAGTGAGATGTCGAGGGTCTGCATATAGACTACACTCGGCTCACACCCCGTGAAGCAACAGCGAGGGTCACAACTGACTTCTCTCGTCGGCTTACAGAGTCTTCCATGAGTTAAACTCACGGGAGCAGACAACATTGTTGGTAACTGCTTCTGCCTGTCATTCCATAGTATTCCACTGCAATAATGTGTTTATATCATTACAGTGAACATCAATACACTTTTCCATATCTACAACACACATGTATCATTTTATATCAACATTGCAGATCCAGCAATTTTAACCTAGTAATATCAGCTATACCAAGCAAATTTTCAGTAGAGTTTTCCAATACATAAATCTTGGTATCCACAAATCTGTTGAAGTCGCCAATGCAAACCTTAGCTCTGCCTAGCACATTCACCAAAGACTTATCAACACCTGTAATATGCTTATCTGGTTCCTTTAATTTAATGTTCAGCTTTTCTGCAGTCGCCTCAGTAAGTGTAGAAACCTCAGACCCAGTATCTAGCAAGAATTCTACACGTCTACCACTAACTAATAAAGTCCTTGTTATTTTAGGACTGACATTGTGATTATAAGTCCCATCACTCTTTGTAGAAAACTTCACTGATTTTAGGGAGTCCATAACTCCGATCCTGTTTTCTCTTTGTTCCACATATCTCTTTTTGTGATGATATCTTTTGTTATCAGAACAATCTTGAGCAATGTGGCCGAATTCCTTGCACATGTAGCAACGGGTTTTAGGACAGTTTCTCACATAATGCCCTGTACGGTCACATCTAAAGCATCTGCCATAACTTTTGTAAGCATTTTGCGATTTATAACTACAATGTTGATATGAATGACATGCCTCTTTTTTCTTTGAAAAAGAGTTGTCTCTATTGATAGAAGTTGTCTTATCATAATTAGATCTATGTAGAACTTTATCTCTTTTCTTACAGTGTTCTGAGCTATCATTAGCTCGGTAAGAATATGTGAGTCTACCAATTGACTGTTCATCTATGCATTCATTGTTTATTGCATTTAAAGCATCCTCAGAAAGTTTACTTAAATGTGCAGCACGACTTTTTCTTTTCAGTTGTTCCCAGCTTAGGTTAGCATGCTGTAACAAATATCTGCGTAACCCTGAATTTCTTAGACCATTAACTGCTAGTGCGACTGCAAATCCCATTCTAACATCATCATTATTGCCAAAGTTTATTGCTCTACTTAGCTTCTCAACTCTTAGCAAATAATCAATTTCATTTTCTCCACAAGATTGGGTCACAGTGACAAATTTCATGGTTTTCACATAAAATGTATCATCTCTATCATAGTGAGATTGCAGTAAGTCTAAGGCTAACTCATATCCATCATCAGAGTTATTATTCAAATCAAAGCCTAATGATTGTAAAGTATCAAGACCTTCTGACCCTACAGCTCCTAACAGAACTAAAAGCTTTCTCCTACCTCTAAATCTGCTAACCTGTTCATCTCCTACTACTTCAAACCCTGCATTAAGGGAAGTAACTTCTATACTCAATTTAAATTGAATGAGCCATGAGTTCCAAGATTTGGTTATGTTGCTTTCATCCAACTTTAATTTAGGAAAAGCATTAAGGTCTAATTTGATGTCTCCATGAGCCATACTACAGGTAAGCACTTTTATTACAGTAAATGAAACAATTTAATTTTAAGCAGCTATCTCGTGATTATGCACTGTACTCTCAGTTTCAACCTCTGGGCATCCGTGTCTCTCAAAGTTTAATTCTCGGTTCCTTTCGCCGGCACTCTTATTCTGAATCTATTAGTATTATTTATAAATTGCTCAAAAGTCAACACTCACCACCTTTCTCAACAAGCCTCTCAACTCTTTTTCCCAAAAATAAACCTCTGAAGTCTAGTAAACTCCAAACAACACACTTCTCTCTTTTGTAACTCTTGTCTCCTCAATATCCTGCCGACTGCGCCATGTAGTGTTAACCTACCAGGCTAAGCTCTAGCTCCAAAGTGTTCCTTGTTGGCTTTCCTTCGGCTATCACTTGTCAGTAGCTTTAGTACTTGTTAGCTTGTAGCTTGTCAACATCAGATCATCTTACACTGATATCTCAAGTATAAATTGCTTACAACTATTCAATTTTAAGCAATAAGCAGTAAATCAAAGTAGTCAGTAGGTGGTTTAAATTTTTTTTACGTATCATTGGTCAATTTGTTGGGAAGGATTGTGCATGCGGTGACTTAATGTGTATTCATGAAAGCATTTTAAAAGTGAAACTTGCAGTTTCCTGCAAGGTGTTATAACTTATAAGCGTAACACATTTCTTTAACTGTTGCTAGTTAGCCTATGAATTAAAGTGATTGGTAAATATTGTTATATCTAGCTGAACGGCCAGCTTTGATTGATGTGGCCAGAGGTATATTTTGATGACAGAAAAAAATACTAGAAATTTATCAGGATACAAAACATTTAAATTATACATTATTTCGCTTTAGATTAGCTCTGTAACGATGTACAATCTACATATCATGTCTATAGAAGTTCTTTACTCTTTTAGTCACTTTCTATCTATCAATTATACATTGAAAAGCATTAGTTAGGATTAGAAGTTTAAAAGTCATTCAATGTAAAATTCATGAAGTGTTTTGCCGAATAAACAAATTGTATTGGATATTTGAAAGTACATTGATTCAGATATGATTCGAGACCTCAGATGAATGGTTACCCAGTGTTTCAACAAGTGTTTTGATAAACCCCTCCCTGTTGTGACTACCAGCAGAGGTACTGCACACACCCACAGGCCATTCCAGATGCTTCTTGTCCATAATCAGCTTTGTGAGAAGTTTAGGAAGATGATCCAGTTGGGAGACAGAACTGATCCCAACTGTAACGACAAGTAACTCACTCGCTGGCTTCAATTTAATCAATTCAAACTCAAATTGAGTCACATCATCCTTCATGTAGTCTGGTGTGAGAAACATGACTGCTTTCCCACTTTGAGCTATGAGCTTGGCTGTTGCTAATCTTGACATTTCACCCGGCAAAGTGTTTATTTCACTTGAGGTAATGGTAATGTTGAAACATTTGATCTCACTCAGCAACTCTAAAACAGAACAAAAACATATAGATCTGCATTGCATTTAAACTTTAGTGTAGCAAAAATGTCTGCTCATGTTCCATTAAAACATGTGTCATTAGTGCTTCTTGAAATACGAGTTACTTCTTATATATAGATTTATGCAAATTTACCATTACTATACGGAGTATGTGATATAATTACCAATCAGTTTGACGGTAAACCCATTTGTGTGACTGGCAAATGCCTTGCACTCTTTCAAAGTTGAAGACCCTAATTTGTTTTGATAAAATCGAAGCAACAGACTGTGGCGATTGAGGTACATCATTGCTATCAGAAAGAGTACTAAAACTGTAGCAATTGCAGTAGCAACACTGATTGTAACAAGCTGTTCCGATTGTCCACCAGAAGACTCTGTGCTGGTACTGACTGTTAGTGAGTCATAATAATCACTGATTGTCATATCTAATCCGTAGCAATAAAACTGAGAGTCACATTTAATAGCTGGAGATGTAAGCAGCCAGCGGATATAATTAACGTGAGACTCATTGTTGGAGCATAGGACAGTGTTTCCTGTGAGATCAACAACAAAATTGTTATTCAATGATTGATTGTCAAATTCATTTCGAAATTTTTCTTCAATGTAGTGAATGCTGTTGTTTACTAAGTTAAGGTAATTAAGTTTAAGGTTTTTAGAGATGGTGATGTTCCACCTATGAAGTTCATTGCCATGGAGATCAAGATGGGTTAAGTTTGGTTGATGAGAGAAGAAGTTAAAGTCTGAAAAATACAAAATTCCTCCTTCCTGGTTTCCAAAATGAAGCTCCTCTAAAGCTGGAGCACCTCCTAAGAGCTCTCCTGTTATATCATTTCTTAATTTTTCACCAAATTTATTTTTAGTCAGCACCAAAGTTTTGACTGGGAAGTTAGTCAGAAAATCTCGAGACCACCCAACAATACTGCAGTCAACACAAACCAGTTTGGAAAGATATTCAAGTCCAGTAATATTGCTGCATGATATAAATCCAACTTGAGAGTATGACAGAGTTATGGTTTCAAGATTATTGAGATACATTTCAATGTAGGAGCAGAGTGGATTTGCTTCATTCTTTTGGAAATCTCCAGACAAGGTGAAATCGTTATAATCAATAGCTAAAGTTGCAAGATGTGCAGGGACAAAGTGAAAATTAATTTTTTCTCTGTTTAGCAATGTATGAACAACACGATCCCAGTAATATCTTACTGTAAAATCTACAGCTTTATCGGACACATAATCGATTCCTTGTGTTCTGAAGTAAACTGTAGCATAGTAGATCACATTTTCTTTATGTGAACATAACAATAGAGTAAAAAAGTCGTATGAACATTTCTTTTGAAGATGGTTCATAAGTCCGTTGAGAACATGGATGTCAACTATGTCAGGATTGTGAGTTACATTCCAATCAAACCTATCTTCAGTGAACAAATAACTATCTTGGTTACAATCTAGAAGATCTGGGTAATAGTTGCGTCCATCACATGAATAGTCTTTGGTCATACCACGAAATGCAATGTATCGAATGAAAGGGGTCTGAAGTTCTGTGTTGTAGAACAATGCTTTGACAGATGATGGTAGCTTTTGACCTTCTGCATTACTCGATACTTGCAGAGAGGAATGGTTTAGCTCATTCTGACTAATATCCAGATATAGCAGTCCTTGACAGTACTCTCGCAACTTGAGGGTTTCTGGAGTTTGTATGTGGTTCGCTTGCATGGACAAAACTTGTAATGGAATTGTAGAAAAGGATCTGATGTCATCATTGCTGACTCCCCACCAGCAGAAATCTGTATTCCTTTCTGGAATGTTTATATGGTCAAGTAAAAGTGTATGGAGTTTACTGTTTGCTATCCCGTTAACAATTTCAGAGAAGTGTTTTTTCAATGGATTACAGGATAGGTCAAGTCTTAGTAGAGAATTTGTAAAACTTTTTAGGAATTCTTGATTAATACTATTTACACGACAATTTCTGGCAGAAAAACGTTTCAAGGGCAAACTTGAAAGAGGCAGCATTGAGATGTCGGTCAACTCTGGAGTATCACAGTCAGACCCACCTACAAAAAATATTATTAATTAGATTACTTGTTTATATAATACTTAGACCAGTATAAAAAAAGCAGCTACTCATTCTAAACAATGTTGTGAAAGTAATAATTGGCTATAGCTTTCAGGTACCCTCAGACTGCTGTTATAATGATTTCCTGAGTAAAACTCGGGGGGGGGGATATTTTGATAAAGAATCTAGTGGGTTGTTTAGAAAATGTTGATCGGTTATTTGATATTTTGTGATCTTAAAGAAGAGCTTTCTGTTGTTACAGTTGAGTTTCAGAATATTACTTTTTAACTAGTAGCCTATACTTATTTAACCAGAAAAAAAAGTAGATAGAGAAAATTTTTTTTTAGTATGCTTAAATTCATTGCAGAATGTTATATAAAATTTCAATTACTGACATAAGTTAGCATTTTTGATCTAATGAGTCGTTTCAATTTCAAAGTTTGAAGTTTTAGGCAAAATGGCCATCATTTGGTTCACTAACAATAAAGCTATATATGCAATGTTTGACAAACAGAGTTTTAAAACTATAAATATCATAAGCTTCTCACTGTGCCATGGTGCAATAAAAAATCATTGAAAGTTGAAAATATTTAGATCACTATTATTAGCAAACACAGTAAACATGTTTCATGAGCTGATTTTATTTTGTAATTTAATGTAATCACACAAGGAAATCTTTAGCTAGACAACAGAAATTTAAAGTTTTATATGTTGATACCAATAGCAGCAGGAGGTAGATACCATATTTTTATACACATTGATGTCAAAAGCTCACAGTGTGCTTTGAGTTTCTGGGAGATGTAAAAGCTGTTACTTATATTGCATTCTTAAAAATAACTTGTGTGCTCTACATATATAGTCATCTTAAAGGTTAAAATTCTCAATTAGCTACTTTTTGAAAAATAATTGCCCCCACTGGGAATCGAACCCGAGACCTCTGGCAAGCAAGTGTGCTAACCATTACACCACGGGAACCACTGGTAAACTTAACACTATATTTTTGATTTTATTTATTATTGCGACATGCATATTGTTGGGTAACATATATGCAAAACAGCAATGCAATATTTTAGCTATATTTCTGTATTGCTAAGAAAAACTCAGTTTAACTTTGTTTTACAAAAATACATTTTTCCACAGCTTAAACTAATGACACAGAAAAATAACCATATCTCTAAGTTAATTACTGAACATTTTTTATGATCACACTCAATCATGATTATTTCCTTGAGCATGACTAATATTAGCATGCACCATGTTACCTATAGCATATCCTCATAGCAACTTAATATATATTTTAATTTTAAACTTATCGATTTCAACATTTTGTGTTTATTGTCCATATAAGGCAGTTTAAACTTTTTTTACATCAACTGACACTAAACACATAAATTTCGGTTACTCACCAATGCTCAATGTGTGTAGTCTATGAAATTCTGTAAACACTGTGCTAAATGCTGGGGTTCCAATCAAGTAAAGTTCTTCTAGTGAGTTGTTGAGAGGAGCCAAGGCTGAATAATCAAACCCCTGAGCAGGTTTGTGGCCGTCTTTCTGTTTCAGTCTACAAGTTGGGCAAACACAGTTCACACAAAGCAATTAACTATAGTGGCCATGAAAGATTTGGCAGAAGTCTAAATTTTAGAGATTATACCAGCGACTTTTAATGACATTTAACTGGTTCTCGTTTGCAATAAAAATAAGCATATCAAGTGTTTTCATACTCTTACTAAAAGAACATGATTTAATATGTAATTTACAGAAACATATCTGCATCATTAGGATCAGAAATTTCAATTTATACTGCAATTTATATGCATGCATTTTATAGACAGTTTAAGCTGAGTGATTTTAAAGGGTAATCTTCCTACAGCTAACTTTTTTTGGAAGAAGAACATTATAATACGCTCATTTAGTACCACAATATCCTAATTTTGCCTAAATGTAACTTATGTTTTTTCTCTTAATATAGGAATTTTTAATAGTCTTTTTATTCTACTTGCCGCCATTGATTTAATGATATTATTTGCTATAAAATATTTACCTGAGTGTCTTCAGAGTTTTCAGTCCTTTGAATGAGTCTCTACTGATAGTTTTATTAGAAAGTAGAATATTGTTGAAAGAGATGTTAAGATGTAAGAGTCGTGTATTGGAGGCAAATACGAAGGGACCAATGAATGAAATCTTGTTGTAAGAGAGATCAAGAGACTCAAGGTCAGTGAAAGGTGAAAGGTCAGGTATGCTGTTGAGGTGATTGTGATTGAGTTTTAGTACTCTAATACCAGTAGTATTGAGAGTTGGTGGTACAGAGAACTGTATTATTTGACTATCACTACAGTCCATGACACCAGGTATATCACAGGTACATCTCTCTATCTCACAGGGTTTTCCACACTGTCTTCTTTCAACAAACTATAAAATAATGATGTGAATATGATAATTTTAGTTACCTAAGGTGGTACATGATGAAAAAAGCAAAAATAATTTTAGAATTTGGCATAAAATTTATGTTCATGCCTGACCCTTTCTCAGATTTATTACTATTCATTGAAATTGTTACTTCCTTGTACTTTATTGAAATACGTAATCTGTGTAACCATAGAAACAGTATTTTACTCGCAGCCAACTTTTAAACACATTTCCAAAGACTTTTGGTTCAGGTGTATGAGTTTCAAAACACAGTTTAATTGTTTGTATTAAACAAAGATATTGCATCATATGTTACAAAGCTGTAATATTCTAGTGCTTTACCATTAATTTATCTTACGCAAACAAGCAAAAAATGTAAAAGATATCTAAATGGTTTATTACAGTAAATATTATAATCACCAGTAATTCAGCCTTCAATAATTTGGAAATTCTAATCAAAAGTGGTAATGGTGGTGTCTTCAAATTGATATTAACTAGTAGAAGGAAAAGGAATATAGAGAATCGACTATTTATCTACCTGTGAACTCTTAACATTTGTATAGACTAGCATTTATTGGTAATACCTAAGCTATATGTTACTTCTATATAGTTAATTCATCTAATTGGATTATTTTCTTCACTTAGTAGTTGAGAGTAGTTTTACTTTTTGTTGAGTTTACACCACACACACACACACACACTACACACACACACACACACACTACACACACACACTACACACACACACTACACACACACACTACACACACTACACACACACACACTACACACTACACACACACTACACACACACACACACACACACTACACACACACACACACACACACACACACACACACACACACACACACACACACACACACACACACACACACACACACACACACACACACACACACACACACACACACACACACACACACACACACACACACACACACACACACACACACACACGCACACACACACACAAATACAATATATACACAAGCCCACAGATGCAGTAAGATAACATGCTAAATTTTTTAAGTGCACATATATAGTAGCTCTAAATAATAACGCAGGTACTGCAGGTATTTAGGCAAACACTGCTGCTAGCCATGAAGGAGAGAATACATAAATTTATCTAATATATAACTTTTTCTCACACTATATATATTATATAGTACTTGAACTTACCTGGCTATGTACTCCACAAATATTACAAAGTAAAAACAGCAACAATGTATATGCATAGCACATTCTGTAAACACAGCCACCCATGGTGACAGCTAGCTGATAAATGATGAGCCTGTGTGTTCATAGTTTAGCAATATGGCTGTCTAAATAGCTTAAGCATCTGTTTCCTTGTTTCCTCGTTGAAATAACTGCTATTTATTAGTGAGAAACTGGTTTTGCTTTATCAAAAACATATTCAATAAGAATTTAATTGGATCAAAACCAGATGCACTGCTTTAGCTACTCCTTGTCGTGGTTGCTACTGTCTTTTTTTATGTTTATTATGCAGTTATATTATAGCAACTACAATATAGATTAGACAGCATAATAATAAAGGACTGTATTTATTCAAAGGCAAGAATGTGACAAGTAAAACTTTGAGATACAACTGCAAAAAGGTTAGCTAGTTAGCTGGTCTAGTTTAAATATAAATTGCTGCTGTAGCTATAGCATTCATATAGTGATACCAAACAAGATCTCTATACACTGTATGATTTTACACTTTTAATATGATTAGGTAATTAGTAATTTTTACTGCATTATCAATAATGTCATCGTCTGAACAACAAGCAAACGGCTATCAGTTTGCAATATATTATAATATAGTATAATATATATTTTGCTTATAATACAAATTTACAATATCATCATTTAACAATAAATTAAAGAATAGAAGCTCATATAATAAGTGTTGAAGCAATGACATGGCTGTTACCGAAGGCATTAAAAATGAATTTCAGAAATTACCAGCGCTGTTTAAAACCATACTTTTCTTTTATTTGAATGCTAAAATAGCACTAATCAATAATGTACTTTATTTAAAATTAGTTATTATTATGAGATTATATTCTTCTTGAAATATAGGAAACATTTGAAGCAACAATTTTATAATATGCAGTTATCCTCAAACATGATATCGTCATTTTTAAAATTAGGTATGATCTTAGCATATAAATGAATGGATACAATTTGAGCTTATTTGTCAACAACAATTTTTTTTTTTGGTTGACTTTGCAAAAAGAGTTGCACTCTACTTTAATTTTTCTGCGAGATTTAACAATTTCCTTCACACCCATGACTGCAGATGCAGTAAATGATTATTGTATAAACAGAGCTAGTAGTTGTTAGCATCATGGATTACCATATGTTAAACTTACATGACCTTAGATATAGACAATTAGACAATAGCTGTAATGCAGTACAAATAATATTACTCTGACTACTTGCCAAGAAGCAGTTATACTGGAAGTCTGTGGACAAGTAAATCAAAGCCTTTGCAATTTAGTGATGTATGAATAATACATTCGCTATCAAATTACTGTATCTAGTAGATAATGTCAAATAAAACATGGAAGACAACTAGCAATCTACTGTAAAAAGGTCAAACATGCTGCTAAAGGTTTTTCTCAAATCTATGAGCTATCTAGACTTTCATGGCTCACAAGTGCAAATACTATTAGCAATACTTCAATCTATGCATTGATACTAATAATTGCGGAATGGCTGTTCACTGTTGTGTATAAGTTTGATAATAAATCTGCCTACTTGAATGCTCTTATAGGTAAAAAGACATTTACGTAAAATAACCACCAGGAAAAAAACCATTGCCAGTTTTTGACAAACGTATGACTATAATCACCTCTTTAGATTATTTTGTCAAGGGAAAATGAATATAATTAGCATACAGTTTTTGAGGAAATAAAAACAGTTTCTTAAGCTAAAACCTATTATACGCAGCCGAATAAAATGAACTGTTAACGAAAACCGATTCCACTAAATATTGCATATCAAGCAGCAAAAAATTGTAACTATACCGACAATGAATCAGTTATCAAAAGGTATGGATAATAATTTTAGTATTGCTGTGAAGGCTAGACAAGGAACTGTTTTCTAGTAACTATTATATAGTGGATCTATTTATAGATAATTGCTTAGGTGCTAGAAGTAACAGATAACAATTGGGGTTCAAGTTCTTACAGAACACAATACATGTTTCGTAATCTATTGTATTCTTAGGCTGATTGTTCACATCGCAAAGGTTTGAGGAAAAATATGGCTGTTTTTTGGCATCACACATAAACTTTTAACAGATCAAAAATATTTGTCTCCGACGTTTGTAACTGTCAGCTGCAACAGACAGTTTCTATAATTGAAAATGCTTCAATGTAGACAGACTTATACGCTGTAGATTATTTGTCATTTCATCTTATAACAAAATGCAGCTTGAATTGTGTGATTATCCGAACAACATGAGGTCTATCACAGTTATATTCTCTTGTTTTAGAATGCAGATTGAAAACATTTGTAATTTTGTTAAAGTAAAAAAATTTAGAAATTAGGTCAAAAAGCAGATGAAAAATTAAGCTTTATATTAACCACTAGCATAAAAAAGTTACTGCATAGAATAGCTGGCAAGAGGCACAGAAGTTGTATTGTTCATATTTAGGTACTCCAGTTATTTTAGCAACTAATCATGCATTACATAAAGAAAATATTATAAACTAAGGAGAACAGGTTTTTTTGTGAACATAAATATTGTTACCATGGTTACGCCACTTGACAATTCTATATAATTATAATATAGCAATAGAATAATAAATGAATTGATAACTGTTTCATAATGCATCCATTACTATTGTAGTAGTATCACTAGTTCTAAATCTATACAAGTTATTATAATGTATAACTATTGCACTTTAGCAACACAGTCATGCATGTCATTAAGTGCGTTGTATACCAGAATATGCAGCTTGCAGTACATTACAGAGACTAACTACTTAACTTTTACATTAATGTATCTATTCATTCTCCAAGTTAAACTTTGCCTAGGGTGTTGAAGACACTTATACGATCAAATTGTCTCATATTGTTGTAGTGGTGGTGAAATGCACACAGTCTATATATAAGATGATGACGGAAAACATAGAGAACTATAACAATGATAGCAGCTATTACAGAAAACGAAATGATTAAAATGAGGTTTTTCTGTAAAATATCTTTTGTCTCAGTAAAGCTAGAAAGTTTTTCAACTTCACTTGAGATAATTGATGTCGTCGGATTGTTGTAAAATAATTGTTATCTTCCGTTGTTTTCAAAGTGATAATTGTTGTAGAGTCAGAACTTTTGCTCTTATAATCAAAGTTTTGTCACAAACTTTTTGAAAAAAATTTTAGATACAAAACAAAACTATTGTTTGGGGCTGAGTAGGGGCTGAGGCTAGGTGTGCCTGTAATAAACAGCTCCTCTAAAGATTTGTGTAGCGGGTATAACTCCGAATAGGCATAGCAATGTGCTGGTAGGTAGTTCTGCTTCATTCTGTAGCCACATGGTGCAACATGTTATAATAATAAATTCTTATATAGCAATCCCTTATTGTTAAAGTTAAAGTTGGGTATAGCAGGTTGAATGCATGCAATGAAGAAGTGATAAACATATCCTGGTAACAAAAAATTGCTTTTATTACATTATTAAAATAAAACCTTAATATTAAAATTAATCAAACATGTCGAAGATCAGTTTTTCCAATTTTGCACTCAAGTGCACAGCAATCAATTCAAAAATAATTATGTAACTCGGCACTAATATGGCATTATACTGGTTCATAAAACCTGGATTTTAGTTCCAGAATGAAGCAACCCACTGACATCATATTTTATATGACGCTTACATATTCTAGTTATATTATCAACTTATTAACTCAAATAATCTGTGCGTATTGAAGAAGATATTATTGGTATGAATTGCACTTGTAAAAGCAATGAAAATTTAGAGTTAGATATTTAAAATGAACATAAAAATCATTTATCTTAAAAACCCTTTTTGCTGATCAGTAAATCTAATAAAATATATCAGTAGTTTAGCTAAAAGCCTTCAACTATTTTTTGGTAATAGATAAAACACTATATACTGTAACATAATACTATTTACAATATACGTACCTGAGTGTCTTCAGAGTTGTCAGTCCTTTGAATGAGTCTCTACTGATAGTTTCATTAGAAAGTAGAATATTGTTGAAAGAGATGTTAAGATGTAAGAGTCGTGTATTGGAGGCAAATACGAAGGAACCTATGAATGAAATCTTGTTGTAGGAGAGATCAAGATACTCAAGGTCAGTGAGAGGTGAAAGGTCAGGTATGTTGCTGAGGTGATTGTGATTGAGTTTTAGTACTCTGATACCAGTTGTATTGAGAGTTGGTGGTACAGAGAACTGTGTTATTTGACTATCGCTACAGTCCATGACACCAGGTAAATCACAGGTACATCTCTCTATCTCACAAAGTTTTTCACACTGTCTGCTTTGAATAAACTATAAAAAAAAACAAATGCAAGTTGAACTATTTTAGTTGCTATCTCCGTTTGACATTTTGATAAAAAGCTATAGTAGTAAGCAATACTCTTAATTTGCGTAGCTTGTATACTATGCACAACTCTTGTGTAGTATGTTAAAAATTGTTTTTTCTTTGCCAAACAAATGTTCAACCAAGATTTAATTGGATTAATAGCCTAATGTAAACACTGCTTCCTGTTAATTCTTCTTAACAGCAAATCATTTTCTTGTGAGCAGCATTGCTTTGATGGCTGCTATTGAAATGTTTTATTTATAATTAGAAGCTTCATATATTTTATCATATTTAAAGATTTTTTTATATTTTTCAGTCTTCTGTGAAGCAAGTTATAGACTGATCTATGAATGCATATTTAAGCGTATACAGAAAAATCACGGTTTTTTTCTTTATTGTGAGCCTACGTGAAACAAGATAATATGGGTGATTTTTTGACCATTTGTCACTTTATATTATAACTACAATATACAACAATTAGCCACTAAACTTTACAGTAATGGACAACTACAATATGCCAAAATTATGACATGTAAATACATGAGCTAGAATGAGAATGGGAACATGACAAGTTTGACTGCGCTTTCTTGTGCACAAACTGTGTTGGTGGTTAAGGATACCATGCCAAGGTATATATTAGACATCATATGAGTTCATAGGGCAATACCGTCTAAGTCTTTTTCCAACATCTGGAGCAGTTTGCAGGCAGAATTGGCTTGTTATGAGGTGACTTGAGCATTTGAGTTCAGATCTATAAGGGCCTGCCAGTCACCGGGTACGAGTGGTAGATAACTCACAACAGCACTCTCACTGCTGACTTCCAAATATTTTTTGCACACATGCGAGACAAATTGATTTTGTAGAGAGCTGTGGCCGGTCATTCTAAGACAGACCAAGTATTATAGGTGCTGCTGCTGTTTTTAGGAAAGGGCAGCAGCAACTGAGTAGCAATGCTTACTGTTTCAGTACTTTTTTTACTAGTACTTGTAATTTTTGTTATTTATTACTATTTAACTTTTCTATTTCTATAAATCTATATCAATTATATATGCATGTACTAAATACTGGCATTTCAGCACTAGTATAATAGGGTTATTAGACATAGCCAGTTTTTCTTCTGAGCGTTTAGATTTGGGATCAGCCGAGGTGGCGCAGGCGTAACTCAGTGATGATTCATGGTAACAGTAGCATCTCAGAGGTGTCTCTGCTACAGATTGCCAAGTTTTATTTTCATTTTAGGGTCAAGCTACTTTATTTATTATACATAAGTAAATCACGATCAAAAATTAAAGTTTGCTGAAATTCATGAAAACGTAATATATGTCGGGTAATTCTATGTGCTGATTTTAACTATGCATAGCATAAACAAGCTGCAACATTAAAATGTAAAGTCTTGTCATATGAACTAAATATAAATTATTTATACAGACCGTAATGAAAAAAAGCCATTATGTTCTGTATATCCAAAAATTATTAAAAAGTTGAGAAAAAGCATAAACAACTGAGCAGAATTAGAAAAAAGAACCTCTGATTATTTGGTTGCATTTGTTTATATTTTATTAATTCAAGACAAAAAACTATTTACATCAGCAAGTAAATTGTGAAATATAACTACAACTAGACATATATTGAGTGTGTAGTGAATTAAGTAAATTGACCCGCAATAACTATTATGTTTCATTGTATATATTTTGCTGCAATTGTTATAATAGCACATATGGCATTATCTTGTCATTATAATTTCATTATACTCATTGAATTAACAAAAAAAATTCTAAGGCTAAATACAAGTAAAACGTCCACCTATGCACCAAGCACAGCATACAGCTGTCATTAATTAAGAGCACTTGAAGTCTGATTCAAGAAATTGGTGTTTGAAATTAAAGTTTGTTGGTTGAAAGTTGAAATGTTTTTGTTTAGCAAATGTATTTGCATTTATAGCCTATAATCATATTTTTTCTTAAAAACTAAAAAAGAAGAGAAAAATATAATTGTTATCGTGTTGGTAAAATATAATCTTCGACACCAATGACACTAACGGAATTATTGTAGTTACTGCAGAGGCATGTTTTTGCAAGAAAATTATGTACAGCCTAAATATTGGTCCAACTTACTATCTTTACACTAGAATCATAAATATATAGCTGTTCACACTTTCAATTGTTCAGCAGTTATCCTAAAGCTTTTTAGGCCGCTTTGGAATTCCCTTTGCATAGGGGCAACTGTGGGCCCTACTCGATGACCATTCGGCAACCACCATGCGTAAGGCACAACTATTTGAGCAATTGCAGTAATTTTACTCTGATATTTCGTCATTTGTGTAAGCAAATGTAAGTGATAGAATATGTAGTTAAACTAATTAGCCTTAAATTAAAATATCAGCTTTAGTAACCAACAACATCTACTAAATTTTTTAAGCTACATTAGCGATGCGATAAAAAATGTTTTAGCATTTCACTGTGTACACTAGCAATGCCTGCTGCAGACAAATACGTCTGCACCATTCTCTGTGCAAAGCATCTATTGGTCATTATGGCATTTACCAAACTAAAAGCTATGGAGACCTCAGTCAATTGTAAGTAGCAATAACTTACCATAGTATAAATTTAACCAAAAATATTAATATCTATTGTCATTATGTATATGTTATATTATTTTGTAAATTGCTTTTTAATGAAGCATTACTACAAATTTAAAAGTTACTTTTAACCTTTTAAGATAATGAAGAAGAAGCAATGTAAGTATATTGACCATATTCATGTTATCAGTTTCTTTCAAGTTTAATGTTTTGAAGAAATTTCTTTAGTTATTGTAGTACATATGGTGTATATACAGCATACAAATATATAAAAATTAAAAGTATATAAGATAGGCTCTAAGATGAATCAGTGTATACTGTAATATGTGTTGACCAAAGACCATTATGAGTACTATGGTGTAATACATGTTTAAAGATAAAGAAAAGACAAATTCTCTAATTAATTAGAATTTAGCCTAGTAGCCAACTGCGGTCTCACTTTACCATAATGATAGAATTGGAACTTTTGACGTCAGGTGATTTTACTGATGACTTGGAGTTGAGTAATCGCCAAGATGATTTATAATAATCATGAGGTTGATTGATTACTTAATTTAGTCGAGGTGTCGTACTGACTAGGTGAAGTCTCCTAAAAGGGAGTGTTTGATTTTAGCGCTGGCTACAACTGAATCTATGTGCTCTGTTGCAGGTGAGACTGGCCCTGGATCTCCAGGGATGCAAGCATTGATAGATCTGCATCCTGCCCCGTGGGAGGAGATCTCAGACAAAGGGTTAGAACTCCTGTTTGACATGCATTTCGCTATCAGCCGAGCAGCCACCACCTGATGTTAGTGCCATGCAATTCACAACTACCGCAACTACTACTAGTAATTTACCGGAGTTACCCCAAGCATTGATGCAAAAGACAACCTGGACCACACGGCGTACAAAACTACTCATTCAGATTTTAATTGGTCAAGACCCAAATAGATAGTGTGACTAGTGTCGACGAACATTTCCTACCATTTAGAGACTTAGAGTGCATGTACCTCCGTACTTTGCCATAACGTTCTGTCCATGCGGCACGCACCATTTTAACCACGATTACGTTTTTCGACACCAACGGACAATTAATTATTATGTTGAAAATATCGATGATGTGGACCAGGACACCTACCCGGAATTCAGAGACGTAATTATCTCACACATTTCATCATCGTCTCGGAAAGAAATTCCTCTTAAAAGATTTCCCAGCATCAGACCCACAGGAGAAAGCGACTCCAACAACATCAATACTTCCCCAGATTCTGTAGTCCCCCTTCCTCTGTCGTGGAGAATTGTCCTCTTCGTGTCCTGTTAACACGCTCCAACTAGTCAGTAGATAGTTCAACTCGTGCTCTTCCTCCACATTCCCCTTCTCTCTCGAAAAAAAGGAGGAAAACTAAGGCTACCTCTACTCTTGCTGACACACTGAATCATAAAATTCAGATTGATTTGGACAAATTACAATGGCAGTTTGTCCGGTTGTGTAAGGAGTGACGCTGGACAGCCTCAAAGTTGACCCAGCTTCAGGAACGTTTTTCATAGTAGACGGACTAGTAAACAATTCATCTTCATCGCATGATTGTACAGGGAGATCCTGCTTTACCCGGTGAGCTGCCTCAGCTGGTGGTAGCGTAAATTAAAGTTACATTTTCATGTCTTCTTCTAATATTGTGTTTCAACTGTCATTGTATGCTATACTCAGCTTTTACTCTGGTTATGGGAATATGTGTGTCCAAATTTATATGTATATATTCTGCATGTTTCATGTTTCAAAAATTTAGTATTAAAATAATAATAATAATAATAATAATAATACCAAGCTGTTGTCATGGCACTGCGGTGGATGTCTTACCCGTTTCCTTGGCTTCATCTCCTGCCTCAGCTCCTGATTGCTTTGGTTTATCGGCAGCCGTACTTCCCGATAGGTGGGAGGTGTAGAGATTTTGTGGACTAACCAGAAGCTACGCAACTCTCGGACTACGCACCACTACGCTAGCGTAGTCACATAGTTAATCATGATGATACGTTACGCTACCTTTCATCCTATTGACTAGTAATCATCCCCCCACATTGGCTAATGATCAGTGAACCCTATAATTCACAACAATAACATGGAACAGCTCTCTATGGTTGATAACATGGAACAACTTTCAGCAGCAATTATAATATAAAATATATTTTTGCAGTCCTAATTCATCAAATAGCAACAAATTTCACTGATATTTATTTTGATATCTCAGATATAAATTGCTTACAACTTATGAGTTTTAGGCAATAAGCAGTGAATCAAAGTTATCAGTAGTTTAAACCATTTTACGTATCATTCGTCAATTCATGGAGTGAATTGTACATGCACTGACTTAATGCATATTCATGAAAGCATTTTATAAGTGAAATTTGCAGTTTTCTACAAGGTGTTATAACTTATAAACCAAGCTTAACAGAAGTCTCTAATTTCTGCTAGTTAAAGTAATTGGTAATAATTGTTGTCTCTAGATGAACAGCCAGCTTTGATTGATGTGTTCAAAGGTATATTTTGATGACAAAAGACAAATACTACAAAGTTAGTAAGATACAAAACATTTAAATTATACATCATATTGCTTTAGATTAGCTCTCTAACAATGCACAATCTACATATCATGTCTATACAAGTTCTACATTCTTTTAGTCACTTTTTATTTATTAATTATACAGAGCAAAGCATCAGTTAGGGTTAACAGTTTAAAAGTCATTCAACGTAAAATTGATGAAGTGTTTTGCCAAATAAACAAATAGTATTGGATATTTGAAAGTACATTGATTCAGATATGATTTGAGACCTCAGATGAAAGGTTACTTAGTGTTTCAACAATTGTTTTGATGAAGCCCTCCCTGATGTGACTACCAGCAGAGATACTGCACACACCCACAGGCCATTCCAAATGCTTCTTTTCCATAATCAGTCTTGTGAGAAGTTTAGGGAGATGATCCAGTTGGGAGACAGAACTGATACCAACTGTAACAACAAGTAGCTCACTCACTGGCTTCAATTTAATCAATTCAAACTCAAATTTAGTCACATCATCCTTCATGTAGTCTGGTGTGAGAAATATGATTGTTTTCCCACTCTGAGCTATGAGCTTGGCTGTTGCCAATCTTGACATTTCACCCGGCAAAGTGTTTATTTCACTTGAGGTAACGGTAATGTTAAAACATTTGATCTCACTCAGTAGCTCTAAAATAAAACAGAGCAAAAGCATACAGATCTGCATTTCAATTAAACCTTGGTGTAGCAGAAAGGTCTGCACATGTTCTATTAAAAATATTTTATTAATGCTTTTTGAAATGTAAGTTATTTTTATTTGTATATTTATGAAAATATATCATTACTATACAGAGTATGCATTATAATTACCAATCAGTTTGACAGTAAATCCATTTGAGTGACTGGCAAATACCCTACATTCTTCTGCAGCTAACGATCCTGATTTGTTTTGATAAAATCGAAGTAGCAGACTGTGGCGATTGTGATACATCATTGCTATGAAAAAGAGCACTAAAACTGAAGTAATTGCAGTAGCAACACTGATTGTAACAAGCTGCTCTGATAATCCACCAGAAGTTTCTGTGCTGGTACTGACTGTTAGTGAGTCATAGTAATCACTAATTGCCATATCTAAGCCGTAGCAATAAAACTGAGAATCACATTTAATAGCTGGAGATGTTAGCAGCCAGTGGATATAATTAACGTGAGAGTCATTGTTGGAGCATAGGACAGTATTTCCTGTGAGATCAACAAAAAAATTGTTATTTAATGATTGATTGTCAAATTCATTTCGAAATTCTTCTTCAATGTAGTGAATGCTGTTGTTTATTAAGTTAAGGTAATTAAGTTTAAAGTTTTTAGAGATGGTGATGTTCCAACTAAGAAGTTCATTGCCATGGAGATCAAGATAGGTTAAGTTTGGGTGATGGGAGAAGAAGTTAAAGTCTGAAAAATATAAAATTCCTCCCTCTTGGTTTTCAAGGTAAAGTTTTTCTATTGCTGGAGCACTTCCCAATAGTTCTCCAGCTTGGTCACGCTGAATTCTTTTACCAAGTTTATTTTTAGATAGTTCAAGGGTTTTAATAGAGAAATTCTCAAAAAATTTTGGAAACCACCCTGTGATACCGCATTTAATGCAAATCAGTTCAGAGAGATATTTATATCCAGTAATATTGTGACAGGGTATAAAACCAATTTTGGAGTATGACATTTCTATTCTTTCCAAATTGTTAAGATACATTTCTATGTTAGAACACAATGGACTAAGGGTTGCAGACAAATCTCCGGCCAGCGAAAAATCATTGTAATCTAAGGCTAAGTTTGTTAAATGTACTGGAGTAAATCGGAATTGTTTTAAGCTACTTTTTTTAATAAGAGTTATTATGTCATTCCAGTAATATTGAAAGGTAAAGTTTAAAGCTTTATTAGACACATATTTGATGTTCTGTGCTTTGAGGTAATCAACTGCGTAACTTAAAACAATATCTTGAAAATGGCAAGAGAGCCTAATCATAAAATGTGTGTTGCATGTAGTGTACACATATGCCAAAATTTGACCAAGTACATGCTTATCAATTATATTGTGGTTGTGAGTTATATTCCAGTCAAACTCATCTTTAGTAAACAAATAGCTGTCTTCGTTACAATCTAGAAGGTCGGAGTAGTAGTTGTGTCCATCACATGAATAGTCTTTGGTAATACCTTGAAACGCAATGTAACAAATGAAAGGAGTCTGTAGTTCTATGTTGTAGAATAAAGCCAAGACAGATGCGGGTATGATTTGACCTTCTGCAATATTTGAAACTAGCAGAGAGGAATGGTTTAGTTCATTCTGACTAACGTCTAGGTACAACAACTTCTGACAGTACTGTCGCAAGTCTAGGGTTGCTGGGGTTTGTATGTGGTTTGCTTGCATGGACAAAATCTGTAGTGGAATTGTAGAAAGGGGGGTGATGTCATCATTTTTGATTTCCCACCAGCAAAATTCTGTACCCTTCTCTGGAATGTTTATATGGTCAAGTAAAAGTGTATGGAGTGTACTGTTTGCTACCCCAATGACAATTTTAGAAAAATGATCTTTTAGTGGATTACAAGAGAGATCAAGTTTTTGTAAAGATCTTCTATAATTCTCTAAAAAGTCATTAGTGATCAGCTTTACGCCGCAGTTTCAGGCAGAGAAACGTTTCAATGTTAAATTAAGAAGAGGCCACATTGTGGTGTCGGTCAACTCCGGAGTATCACAGTCAGACCCACCTATGTATAATAGCAACTAATATTAGTAACGGTTTATCTATACTGTGTGTGTGTGTGTGTGTGTGTGTGTGTGTGTGTGTGTGTGTGTGTGTGTGTGTGTGTGTGTGTGTGTGTGTGTGTGTGTGTGTGTGTGTGTGTGTGTGTGTGTGTGTGTGTGTGTGTGTGTGTGTGTGTGTGTGTGTGTGTGTGTGTGTGTGTGTGTGTGTGTGTGTGTGTGTGTGTGTGTGTGTGTGTGTGTGTGTGTGTGTGTGTGTGTGTGTGTGTGTGTGTGTGTGTGTGTGTGTGTGTGTGTGTGTGTGTGTGTGTGTGTGTGTGTGTGTGTGTGTGTGTGTGTGTGTGTGTGTGTGTGTGTGTGTGTGTGTGTGTACAACATAAACTGGCGTTATATAACATTAGCTGGTTATTTTAGATAGAATTTAAAGTCGATGCATAAGAATAATTTTGAAGTGCATTAAAAAGAGCCCGGGAATTGTTAACCCTTGTCAAAATATTGTAATCTCTACATATAGTAAGGCCTTTTTGCAGTAAAAAAACTTGTGCTCTTTTTCAAATTCAAACATTTTGGAATTTTTTCCTGTGCCTCCTTGCAAAGGCTAGAATATGGTAGTAAACAATTTTTTGACTGGTCATGGCTCTGAAAGGTGAGAATGAAAATCTTAGCAGTATATACTATGCATAAAATATTCTGATTGGAATTCAGCTATAAATTTCACATCCAGTTACATCTAGATGGAAGCATATTACACAACGTTTATTAATACAATCTTTAGCTTATTGCACTAGGTTTTGCATCAGCCTAATGTTGGGGTTAACAGAGCTGCTGGGGTACTATTATAGCATAACTTTGCACTTACAAGTTTTCAGAATTATTGCATTATCTTACTTATGCAAACTGTAATTTAAGATGAAGAGCTATTCCCTATAAACAAGAAATACAATGACATATTTGCAGTCATTGCATCAATAACCTAGCTGTTAATATGAGCTTAAAATTATCATCAGGTGAATAATTAATGCTGTATTTATTTGGAGTACAGCAAAACTCAACTTTCCTCTGCCATTTCCTGTGTAGAAAAGTTAACAAAATACATATTAGCTTAAAAAAAGTTTTAAAGCTTTTTTCGTGTCAAAAAGCTAACGCAACAGTATGTAATGTCATCCTATTGTTAATAATTAACAGGTAATCTATTATACTTGTTTTGTAAGAAATTAATATGAAGCCTAAAGCGCTGGTTGAGATTAATTACTGAGTGTTTTAATTTTGCTTAATTCAAGTATTTTGTATTGTGTTGCAATATTATAATTAGCAATATATTTCTTTTTAAGATTTTTAAAATATCAAATTTTGCAGATTTGCATTCACATTGATCTTTTACAGTATTTTAGTTTGCACCATGTTATTATAACTTGGCTACTATAAAACAAATGGAATTCATGAAATTACTAATTTTTAATAGTAATAAATTATATTTTATCCAAATATGAATGCAGTTTTAAATGATTTTATAAGTTCAGTTTAAATAAAAGCATCTTTATTGCACTTTGATAACGAAAACCAGCTCACCAATGCTTAAGGTGTGTAGCCTGTGAAATTCTGTAAAGGCTGTGCTAAATGCCGGGGTTCCAATTAAATAAAGCTCTTCTAGTGAGTTGTTGAGAGGAGCCAAGGCTGAATAGTCAAACCCCTGAGCAGGTTTGTGGCCATCTTGTTGCTTCAGTCTACAAGTTGGGCAAACACAGTTCATACAGTGCAAATTGCAAAGATAACGCTGAAAAGTTTATGTAGATCATACAAACAATTTTATATGATTTCTAACTACTTTTCTTGCAATAAGAATTGCCATAATATTAATAGTAAATCATAATTTTACTCATAAAAAAAGTGATAATATGCAGCTTGCAAGAAAACATGTAAATACTTTAATTCTTTCCTACTGCCAATGATTTAGATATTTGTACCACATTTGACAAAATTAGGGCTGCAAAATTATTAAATCTGTTTGAAAACATTCCATTATTTTAAATATCTTTATATCGCTTGAATTTTTAAATTTAACTTTTAAATAACATTTAAATACATTTTTTCAATTATATTACTAGTTTTGGAACATGTACCTGAGTGTCTTCAGAGTTTTCAGTCCTCTGAATGAGTCTCTACTGATAGTTTCATTAGAAAGTAGAATATTGTTGAAAGAGATGTTAAGATGTAAGAGTCGTGTATTGGAGGCAAATACGAAAGGACCAATGAATGAGATCTTGTTGTAGGAGAGATCAAGAGATTCAAGGTCAGTGAAAGGTGAAAGGTCAGGTATACTGTTGAGATGATTGTGATTAAGTCTTAATACTCTGATACCAGTAGTATTGAGATTTGGTGGTACAGAGAACTGTGTTATTTGACTATCACTACAGTCCATGACACCAGGTATATCACAGGTACATCTCTCTATCTCACAGAGTCTTCAACACTGTCTTCTGTGAATAAACTGTAAAATAATGATGTGAATAAAGATTAAAATGCAACTAAAAACATCTATCCACTAGCGTGAGACTTTTTGACTAATAGTGATAATAAGCCTGCTGTAAGCGTCTAAAATAAAATTTGCAAAGCGGTTTGCAGAGTAGATAAACTATTTTAATTATTATTACGTGTAACATAAAACGTTGCTTTTTAGTTTCAGTGAATTTCAATATTTATTAGGACATTACACCACCCTATGAACGAAGTTAAGTAGTAAAATACTTTCACTTATTTGAAATAATTAATTAATAATGCTTTCAGTAGAGTATATTATATTTCTGCGTTATAGTATAATTACAGCTGATAAGATAGTATAGCATAGTGCTGTTATTCTTACCTGACCATGTATTTGAAGACTAAAAGAAAACACACAAAAAAATAATGCTTGTCCATGAGTGAACATGTTGAGAATATAAGGCAAATTATTGCCTATTATAGCTAGCAGTAGTAAAATGTTCAATTTAAGTAACTCCTTTGAGACAAAAGCGTGGTAGTCACTGATCAAATAGGCTACGATCTTCAATGAACATCCTTGTGAATGCTGGCATATGTGCGGAAATATGTATAATTCGACGTCACATTTAAGTGTAATTTGCGTTTCTAAACCATCAGTGGCTGGAATTAGTTAATATATTATGATAAGTAAATAATAAAAGATAAAAGACGGTGCGTAAAAATATTAACTTAAGCAAACAAGATTAGTGTTATCAAGTTTTGTTGATGCATACAAAAGTAACAATTCTATTGGCTGATTTTAAAGGAAACGTTATATTTTTAGTCGCAAGCCTTTCATAATCAAGCTTAGAATGTGCATTAAGTAAATAGCAAATATAATAATTAAAATATATTATAGCGACAGCTGTGTCTTAATTATATATTAGATACCAATTAGTTAATAATCAGACAGAACCAACATCATTATTTACTGGCCCATCTGACCCAATTTACTAAAGTGTTAGAGAAAATTTTAATTCTCATTTAGCATATTGTTTAAAGTGTAGATTGGATCAGAATATCTACTTTATATAATGAAAAAATCTACATATAAGACTTACATATATCCATGAAAAGCATGTTTTATCCATGACAAGTAGTTGCAAAAGTTACTTGCTTCGGCCATTTTATAGTTCAGATAGCAGCAAAAAAATATTCACCTATTATCCATTTGTGATTGCAAAATAAACCATTTAGCCGAGCAATTTGATCATCCAAGTTTTATGTACAGCTGTTTGGATTTTAATTGTTATTTCATAGAAAGAAAACAATAAAAGAAGCATGATTATTTGAACCATCACATGGCCAAGTTAAACTACACAGAAAAATAACTTTTATTCAAGTAGCTCAATACTACTAGATTATTATTGGTGCCAAATTGCAAATAATAACTGTTTACTATGCTACCGCTTGGTGACAAGAATAGCTTCAATGACAATATGGGGGGTTTTCTAACGTTTTCATTATGATAACCAGCAATTATAGTAGGCCGTATTTTTTACCTTATTAATTTAACCAGTTAAACAAGTTTTATGAAAATGGTTTTACATTTATTGATTAGTCTTTGAATTAAAAGATTTTAAACAGTAAATGATATGCTTGTAGAAACCATCGATTAAGTGGTCTGGGCTGCTGGTAGATATATTATTTTGGATCGTGGAATTTAACTCTCAGTCCCTCATCTTACTAATGTGGGGAGGCTATTGGGTATTTAGTATTGTGGAACATGTACTATTTTTATCAGTATGTAAGAAAATGCCCTTGAATCTAATGAGCATAGGTATACTACTTGTTTGTCAGTGAGCATAATATAAGTGTAATATTTTTACAATCATGTTATATTTGATCTTATTATGTAAACTTGGAGTTATCTTTTCATAATATTGTAGCTGTTCGATATACATGCAGTTTTGAACGTATTTTTTATTTCTAGATTAGCTTGCAAAGCTACACAGCTTTAAACTTTCTGCTAAGAGTCAGGAAGATATTATTAGTTAGCAAACAGAATCTTTATTTTTTAGTAACATATATGGCTGCTCGTTTGCTAAAATCTTAGAAATTGTTATATATTGTATTAAAATAAACCTTGTACTAAATAGATACAAATTTGACTATGCCACAATTTGAAGATCACCTCTCTTGTTCCACAAAGAAATAATACATTAGATTAATGAAATAGCAAACTAACAAACTCACAGCAACAAATAATAATAGACATCACATATGCAACTAAATCATAATATATTGTAGATGTTGAAGATACAATGATGATAATATATGCATGCATAGTGCATTATACACATACTGACTAGCATACTATTGTAAAAAACATAAATTATTGTTTCACAATACAAATAGCATAACCATGTAATTGGCAAACACTTCGACATTGTTAAGTTGGTAATGGCCATTTCACTTAGCACAGTGAATCCATATAAAAAACTGGCTTGTTCAAAATAGAAATAGTACTAAAACTGTAGCAATTGTTGTAGCAACACCGATGGCAACTAGCTGTTCTGATTGTCCACCAGAAGAGTCTGTGCTAGTACTAACAGTTAGTGAGTCATAGTAATCACTGATTGTCATATCTAATCCGTAGCAATAAAACTGAGAATCACATTTAATAGCTGGAGATGTAAGCAGCCAGTGGATATAACTAACGTGAGACTCATTGTTAGAGCATAGGACAGTGTTTCCTGTGAGTTCAACGTAAAAGTTGTTATTCAATGATTGATTGTCAAACTCATTTCGAAATTCTTCTTCAATGTAGTGAATGCTGTTGTTTATTAAGTTAAGGTAATCAAGTTTAAGGTTTTTAGAGATGGTGATGTTCCAACTAAGAAGTTCATTGCCATGGAGATCGAGATGGGTTAAGTTCGGGTGATGAGAGAAGAAGTCAAAGTCTGAAAAATATAAAATTCCACCTTCCTGATTTCCAAAATGAAGCTCCTCTAAAGCTGGAGCACCTCCTAAAAGCTCTCCAGTTACATCATTTCTTAATTTTTCACCAAATTTATTTTTAGTCAGCACCAAAGTTTTGACTGGGAAGTTAGTCAGAAAATCACGAGACCACCCAACAATACTGCAGTCAATGCAAACCAGTTTAGAAAGATATTGAAATCCAGTAATATTGCGACATGATATAAATCCAACTTGAGAGTATGACAGAGTTATGGTTTCAAAATTATTGAGATACATTTCCATGTTAGAGCATAGTGGAGTTGATTCATTTCTCCGGACATCTTCAGACACGGTGAAATCATTATAATCAATAGCTAAAGTTGTCAGATGTGCAGGGACAAAGTGAAAATTAATTCTTCCCCTGTTTAGCAATGTACGAACAACACGATTCCAGTAATATTTTACTGTAAAATCTACAGCTTTATCAGACACATAATCGATTCCTTGTGTTCTGATATAATCTATAGCAAAGTTGATCACATTTACTCGATTTAAACATAACAATGAAGTAGAAAGAAAGTCAAGTGAACATTTCTTTTGAAGATGGTTCATAAGTTCGTTGAGAACATGGATGTCAACTATGTTAGGAATGTGAGTTACATTCCAATCAAACCTATCTTCAGTGAACAAATAACTATCTTGGTTACAATCTAGAAGATCTGGGTAGTAGTCGTGTCCATCACATGAATACTCTTTAGTCATACCACGAAATGCAATGTAACGAATGAACGGGGTCTGGAGTTTTGTGTTGTTGAACAGTGCTTCAACAAATGGTTGTAGCTTTTGACCGTCTTCACCACACGACACTTGTAGAGAAGAATGGTTTAACTCATTCTGACTAATATCCAGATATAGCAGTCCTTGACAGTACTGTCGCAAGTTTAGGGTTTCTGGAGTTTGTATGTGGTTCGCTTGCATGGACAAAACTTGTAGTGGAATTGTAGAAAGAGGAATGACGTCACCAATGTTGATATCCCACCAGCAGAATTTTGTACCCTTCTCTGGAATGTTTATATGATCAAGTAAAAGTGTGTGAAGTTTACTGTTTGCTATTCCGTTAAAAATGTCAGAAAGGTGTTCTTTTAACGGATTACAGGATAAGTCAAGTCTTAGTAGAGAATTTGTAAAACTTTTTAAGAATTCTTGATTAATACTATTTACATGACAATTTCTGGCAGAGAAACGTTTCAAGGGCAAACTTGAAAGAGGCGACATTGAGATGTTGGTCAACTTTGGAGTATCACAGTCAGGCCCACCTGCAAAAAAATATTATCAACTAAATTACTTTTTTATAGAATACTTGGAACATGAGTATAAAAAAGCAGCTACTCATTCCAAACTATGTTGTAAATGTAATAACTGGCTATAGCCTTCGGGTATACTCAGACTGCTGTTTTAATAATTTCCTGAGTAAAACACATGCAGGGAAGTATTTTGATAAAAAATCTAGAGAATTTGATCGATTATATTTGATATTTTGTGATCTTAAAAACCAGCTTTCTGTTGTTACAGTTGAGTTTCAGAATATTACTTTTAACTAGTAGCCCACTTATTCAACCAGAGAAATTATTAGACAAAAACAAATTTTCAGCATGCTTAAATTAATTGCAGAATGTTATATAAAATTTCAATTACTGACACAAATTTTGCATTTTAATCTACTGAGTCGTTACAATTTCAAAGTTTGAAGTTTTAAGCAAAATGGCCATCATTTGTTTTACTGACAATAAAGCTAAGCGATGTTTGACAAACAAAGCTTTAAAACTATAAATATCATAAGCTTCTCACATTATGAGATTAAAATCATTGAAATTTAAAAATATTTAGATCCTCATTATTAGCAAAATCAGTAAACAAATTTTATAAGCTGAATCTATTTTGTACTAATTTAATTTAATGTAATCACACAAAGAAATCGTTTGTTATAGACAGCAGAAAGTTTTATATGTTGATACCAATAGCAGCAGGAGGTAGATACCCTATATTTATACACATTGATGTCAAAATCTCACAATGTACTTTGAGTTTTTGGGAGATGTAAAAGCTGTTACTTATATTGCATTCTTAAAAATAACTGGTGTGCTCTACATATAGTCATCTTAAAGGTTAAAATTCTCAAGCTACTTTTTGGAAAATAATTGCCCCCACTGAGAATCGAACCCGAGACTGCTGGCAAGCAAGTGTGCTAATACCAATACACCACGGGGATCACTGATAAACTTAGCACAATACTTATGATTTTATCTATCTATCTATATATGCAAAACAGCAATGCAATATTTTAGCAATATTTCTGTATTATTAAGAAAAACTCAATTTAACTTTGTTTTACAAAAATAATTTTTTCCACGGCTTAAACTAATGACACAAAAAATAACCATATCTCTACGTTAATTACTGAACATTTTTCATGATCACACTCAATCATGATTATTTCCTTGAGCATGACTAATATTAGCACCATGTTACCTATAGCATATCCTCATAGCAACTTAATATATTTTAATTTTAAACTTATCTATTTCAATATTTTGTGTTTTTTTTATATAGGGCACTAAACACATAAATTTAGGTTACTCACCAATGCTCAATGTGTGTAGTCTGTGAAATTCTGTAAAGACTGTGCTAAATGCTGGGGTTCCAATCAAGTAAAGTTCTTCTAGTGAGTTGTTGAGAGGAGCCAAGGCTGAATAGTCAAACCCTTGAGCAGGTCTGTGACCGTCTTTCTGTTTCAGTCTACAAGTTGGGCAAACATAATTCATACAAAGAAATTAACTATAACGGCCAAGAACAGTTTAGCGAAAACTTAAATTTTGAAGATAATACCAGTAATTTTTAATAAAATTTAACTGGTTCACCCTTGCAATAAAAATAAGCATAATAAATTTATTTATACTTTTATTAAAAGAACATGACTTAATATGCAATTCACAGAAACACATCTGCATACTTATGTAGTTTACTAGGATCAGAAATTTCAATTTATACTGCAATTCATATGCATGCTGCTATTTATAGACAGTTTAAGCTGAGTGATTTTAAAAGGTATTCTTCTTACAGCTAACTTTTTTTGTAAGAAAAAAGAAATAATCCATTCAATTAGTACTACAATATATCAATTCTGCCTAAATGTAATTTATGTTTTTTGCTCTAAATATAGGAATTTTTTATAGTCTTTTTATTCTACTTGCCATTGATTTAATGAAATTATTTGCTATAAAATAATATGTACCTGAGTGTCTTTAGAGTTGTCAGTCCTTTGAATGAGTCTCTACTGATTGTTTCATTAGAAAGTAGAATATTGTTGAAAGAGATGTTAAGATGTAAGAGTCGTGTATTGGAGGCAAATATGAAGGGACCAATGAATGAGATTTTGTTGTAGGAGAGATCAAGAGACTCAAGGTCAGTGAAAGGTGAAAGGTCAGGTATACTATTGAGGTGATTGTGATTGAGTTTTAGTACTCTGATACCAGTAGTATTGAGATTTGGTGGTACAGGGAACTGTGTTATTTGACTATCACTACAGTCCATGACACCAGGTATATCACAGGTACATCTCTCTATCTTACAGGGTTTTCCACACTGTCTTCCTTCGGCAAACTATAAAATAATGATGTGAATATGATAATTTCAGTCACCTAAGGTAGTACATGATGTGAAAAGCAAAATAATTTCAGATTTTGGCATAAAATTTATTTTCATGCCTGGTCCTTTCTCAGATTTATTACCATTCATTGAAATCTTTGCTTCCTTGTATTTTGAAATACGTAATTTGAGTAACCATGGAAACAGTATTTTACTCGCAGCCAACTAGCTTTTAAACACATTTCCAAAGACTTTGGGTTCAGGTGTATGAGTTTCAAAACACAGTTTAATTGTTTGTATTGAACCAAGATATTGCACTATATGTTACCAAACTGTAATATTCTAGTACTTTACCATTAATTTATCTTACGCAAACACGCAAAAAAAGAAAAATATATCTAAATGGTTTATCACAGTAAATATTATAATCACCAGTAATTCAACCTTCAATAATTTGTAATTCTAATCAAAATGTGTTAATGGTGGTGTCTTCAAATTGATATTAACTGGTAGAAGTAAAAGGAATAGTAAGAACCAGCCATTTATCTACTTGTCAACTTTTTAAATCTGTGTAGACTAGCAATATCAGTAACACCTAAGCTATACGTTACTTATGTAGTTGATTCATTTAATTTTATGGATTATTTTCTACACTCAATAGCTAAGAGCAGTTTTACGGTTTTTAAGTGTGTACCACACCATGCACACAGCAAACACACTGAACACACACTGAACACACACAACACACTAAACACACAACACACACACAACACACACAACACACACAACACACACAACACACACAACACGCACAACATGCACACATACATACTCAAACAAACATAATGAATTTTGAAAAAGCACAAATATAATAACTGTGGGTACTGCAGGTATTTAGGCAAACACTGCTGCTAGCCATGAAGGAGAGAATACATAAATTTATCTAATATCTAACTTTTTCTCACACTATATATATAGTACTTGAACTTACCTGGCTATGAACTCGACAAATACTACAAAGTAAAAACAGCAACAATGTATATGCATAGCACAGTCTGTAAGCACAGCCACCCATGGTGACAGCTAGTTGATAAATGATGAGCATGTGTACGTATTTTAGCCATGTGGTTGTCTAAATAGTTTAAGCATCTGTTTCCTTGCTTCCTTGTTAAAATAACTGCTATTTATTAGTGAAAAACTGGTTTTTCTTCATCAAACAAATATTCAATAAGATAACATAAGGTCTATCAGAGTTATATAATCTTGTTTTAGAATGCAGATTGAAAGCATCTGTAAATTTGCTAAAGTAAAAAGTTTTAGAAATTGGTTCAAAAAGCAAATGAAAAATTAAGCTTTATATTAACCACTATAGCCTAAAAGAGTAACGGCATAAAATAGCTGGCAAGAAGCACAGAAGTTGTATTGTTCATATTTAGGTAAGCGAGTTATTTTAGCAACTAATCGTGCATTACATGAATAAAATATTATAAACAAAAAAGAACAGGCTTTTTGTAAACATAAATATTGTTACCATGGTTACGCCACTTGACAATACTATACAATTATAATATAGCAATAACCTCATAGATAAATTGATAACTTTCATAATGCATTCATTACCACTATATAGCTTTATTATCACTAGTTCTAAATCTATACAAGTTATAATGAATAATTATTGCATTTTAGCAACATAGTCATGCATGTCATAAAGTGCGTTGTATACCAGAATGCAGCTTGCAGTACATTACAGAGACTAACTGCTCAACTGTTACATCAACATGTCTATTTATTCTTCAAGGTAAACTACCGCAAATAGTTTTATTACATTTCAAGTTGCTCTCAACCAGGTTTCTCTGTTGAAATAGCAGCGTAGATTGAATAAGAGGTTTTAGACTTTGAAGTCAATATGAATTGCTGTCTTTTAAGTTATTCATGCATATGCTGGCAGGGTACAAACGATGTTTTCTCTCTACCTAATGAGTTGAATAACTCATAAATAGGTTGACTGGCTGACAGCTCCATAATAAACTCCTGCACAAAAGCTTTCAAGCTGCCATCTAGCTCCGGGTGAAGCCCTGTTGGCCAACATATGTGTTTCTTTTGAAAAATAATGTCAGTGAGAAGTTTTGGAAGATGATCCAGTTGGGAAACGCAGTTGATACCAACTGTGACAACCAGTACCTCACTCGCTGGCTTCAATTTAATCAATTCAAACTCAAATTTAGTTACATCATCCTTCATGTAGTCTGGTGTGACAAAGATCACAGCTTTCTCACTTTGAGCTATGAGCTTGGCTGTTACTGTCTTTAGCAATTGATTCGGTGATGCGGTGGTTGTGCTTGATGTAATTGTGATACTATCTTCAGAAAACTCTACTTCTTCTATTAGACCTGCAAATTTCAAATTATCGTGAGTAATAGAAAGTTGTGGCTGTATATATGAATTACTATTAATATTTAATATACATATAGTATACATTAATACATACATATACATTAATACATTATAGTATTTATATATTCTCTCTGTTGTATTCAATATTTGCAGCTGCGTAATTTATGTTGAATTATTTTAAGAGAATAGCTAAAGTTAGATTTACTAGTAAATGATTTGCATATGCAAATAACTAGTATATTATAACATACTCACGGGCCACATGGTTAGAAATCAGTGCAGTGTGACTTGCATAAACTGGAAAGTCTTTGTCCAGGGTGTTGAAGACACTTACAGGATCAGATCGTCTCATATTGTTGTAGTGGTGGTGAAATGCACACAGTCTATATATAACACGATGGCGGAAAACATAGAGAAGTATAACAATGATAGCAGCTATTACAGAAAACGAAATGATTAAAATGAGGTTTTTCTGTGAAATTTCTCTTGTCCCGGTAAAGCTATAAGGTTTTTCAACTTTACGTGAGATGACTGATGTCGTCGGATTGTTGTATTTATGACGTGTTGTTTTCATCACAGATGTTTCCTTGCGTAGAAAAGCAAAATAATTGTTATCTCCCGTTGTTGTTAATGGGGCAAATGTTGTAGAGTCAGAACTTTCGCTTTTATAATCAAAGTTTTGTCGCAGAGTTTTTGGAAGAATTTTAGATAAAATAAAACTATTGTGCTGGTCACGGGTTGAGGAACTATTATCTTTAGTAGAATAATATTTATCGTAAAATGCGACGATAGTCTCGTTTGCATGCAGGCACTTCAGATTCTTTACACAAATGACTGCTGGAGATGTTAACAACCAATTAATGTATTCTAAAGTATTCGAGTTGTTTCTTTCACAATAAATTTTATTGTTTGTAAGATCAACAGTAAAGCCGTTTTGAAGATGTTGGATATCAAGCTCTTTACGAAATTTCTTTTCAACGTAATGAATGTTATTGCCCTGCAAGTTAAGATGTTGCAAGTTAGAATTCATGGTTATGGTGGCGTTCCAATTAGAAAGTCCATTGGCATGGAGATCCAGATACGTTAAGTTTGGATGATGTGAGAAAAAGTCAGCATCTAACAGATATGAAAGACTTTCCTTCTGGTTTCCAAGATAGAGCTTCTCAAGTGAAGATACAAAATTACTTTGCACTACTTCAGATTTTTTGTTGTTTCGAAATTCAAGTTGTTTTTGCTGTTTGATTTTAAACAATTGTGTGGTCCTGCATCTGGTGCACAAGAAAGCGCGTAAGTCATGAATCCTATAAGGATAAAGGCATGCGTTTTTGCCTAAATTCGAGTAATTCATGTCTATTTGCTCTACACTGGAGGGATAATTTATTGCACTAGAGGCACAAGTCCAATTCTCTCCTTGAAAGTTATTATGACCCATTGAAATGGTTGTAACTTTTGGGGACACAAATGCAATACTGCTTATAGTTTCCGAGTTGCCACTTTGAACTGCTAGTGTATTTCTTAAAGTAGCAAGAGTTACACTGAGATCTTGAGTTGATACATCTGTCACACCAATACTTTTAGCAAAGCTGTGAATATCGCCAACGATATCACTCAACTCTATAGCTTTCGAAGACAATGATAATACAAGGTCAGCCCATGTACCCCAACTACTTTTTAGGATGTAGTCAAGTTTTGGCAATGGGACAAAACTAGGCTTGTTAGACTGGTCCCAGTAGAAGTCATTTTCAAGAAAGAGGTAACTATCTTCATTACAGTTTAGCAAGTAAGCCTTGTATCGTTGACTACAAGAAGGCTCTGTTAGACTCTGCAGCCCAATATATTTCAAAGATGGGATGTGATAATTTTCGTTATAAATAACGTGATTTGACAAAACATTTAGTTGACCTACAATCAGTTGGTTTAGTGACATTGACTTTTGGATGTAGTTTTGGCTCATGTCAATGTATGACAATTTCGGACAGCATAGCGTTAAATCAAAGCTGAAATGTGCTGCTAAGCCATTAGCTTGCAAAGACAATATTTTGATTGGTGCGTTTTGAAGTGGTGCCATATTTTGGTCAGATAAATGCCACCGGCAGTTGCTTGTGTGGTGCATGTTGATATGGTCGAGAATTAGTGTGTGCACACTACTGTAGGCTATCCCATAAGTTATCTCCTTTATATAGGGCATCAAATGGTTGCAAGACAAATCTAGCTTGAGTAGTGAGTCCTTGAGATTCTTTAAGAATGTCCTGCTTATTTTAGTGATTCCACAATTCCGAGCAGAAAACTTTTTTAAAGGAATGTAGGTGATTGGCCACAAAGGACTGTCATGTGTTAGCGAGGGGACGTGGCAGGCTGCACCACCTAAAATTGGAATTTAAATTGATAAAAAGTTTAGCTCTTGCATTGTATTTGATTGAACTATAATGAACTTCTGCCAAAACAAACAATGTGGGGTGTGCCTGTTATCAGCATTATATATGATAATCTGCTACAACAGTTACATTATAGTCTCTTTAATATATATCATATTTTGAAAAATATCAAATGTTTATATGTACTTCAACAACTACAGTAGGCCTGATCATTCTTAAAAAAGTACATGACTATAACAATAACTGTCATCAATCTATGTATAGCACTAAATTTGAACAATAATCGTGAATATTTCTACAATTGAAAAATATTTTATACGAAGCAATACGTTATTCTGTATTACAAAATTAGGTCTTTGCATGTCACACTATGTAGTTAGTGAGAAATAGCATCATACAAGTAATAATATTTCAGTTTGCTTAAAAAGATATAGCTTATACTGGCTGATAGCTCAGTGTAACGTGCTCAGAGATCATTTCTGAGAGTCTTACTTTTCTATATCTGTGTAGAGATACAACATGTCCATTAATTGCTAAATTTGTTTTACTTGTACATCAGCTCACCTAGACTGAGAGTATGAAGCTTGTGAAATGATGTAAAGTAGGGGCTAAGGCTGGGTGTGCCTGTGATAAATAGCTCTTCTAAAGATCTGTGTAGCGGGTACAACTCCGAATAGGCATAGCCATGTGCTGGTAGGTAGTTCTGCTTCATTCTGTAACCACATGGTGCAACATGTTATAATAAGAAAATCCTATAGCAACTCATTAGTGTTAAAGTTAAAGTTGGGTATAGCAGGTTGAATGCAATGGTAACAAGAAACAACTTTTATTACATTATGAAAATAAAACCGTATTATTAAAACCAATCAAACATGTCAAATGTTAGTTTGTTCAATTTTACACTTAAGTGCACAGCAATCAATTTAAAAATAATTATCTAACTCGGCACTAATATGGCATTATACTGGTTCATAAAACCTGGATTTTAGTTCCAGAATGAACCAACCCACTGACATCGTATTTTATATGACCCTTACATATTTTAGTCATATTATCAACTAATTAACTCAAATAATCTGAGCGTATTCAAGAAAATATTATTGGTATAAATTGCACTCGTAAAAGCAAAGAAAAATTAGAGTTAGATATTTAAAATGAACATAAAAATCATTTATCTTAAAAACCCTTTTTGCTGATCAGTAAATCTAATAAAATATATCAGTAGTTTAGCTAAAAGCCTTCAATAATTTTTTGTAATAGATAAAACACTACATACTGTAACATAATACTATTTACAATATATGTACCTGAGTGTCTTCAGAGTTGTCAGTCCTTTGAATGAGTCTCTACTGATAGTTTCATTAGAAAGTAGAATATTGTTGAAAGAGATGTTAAGATGTAAGAGCCGTGTATTGGAGGCAAATACGAAGGAACCTATGAATGAAATCTTGTTGTAGGAGAGATCAAGATACTCAAGGTCAGTGAGAGGTGAAAGGTCAGGTATGTTGCTGAGGTGATTGTGATTGAGTTTTAGTACTCTGATACCAGTTGTATTGAGAGTTGGTGGTACAGAGAACTGTGTTATTTGACTATCGCTACAGTCCATGACACCAGGTAAATCACAGGTACATCTCTCTATCTCACAAAGTTTTTCACACTGTCTGCTTTGAATAAACTATAAAAAAAAACAAATGCAAGTTGAACTATTTTAGTTGCTATCTCCGTTTGACATTTTGATAAAAAGCTATAGTAGTAAGCAATACTCTTAATTTGCGTAGCTTGTATACTATGCACAACTCTTGTGTAGTATGTTAAAAATTGTTTTTTTTTTGCCAAACAAATGTTCAACCAAGATTTAATTGGATTAATAGCCTAATGTAAACACTGCTTCCTGTTAATTCTTCTTAACAGCAAATCATTTTCTTGTGAGCAGCATTGCTTTGATGGCTGCTATTGAAATGTTTTATTTATAATTAGAAGCTTCATATATTTTATCATATTTAAAGATTTTTTTATATTTTTCAGTCTTCTGTGAAGCAAGTTATAGACTGATCTATGAATGCATATTTAAGCGTATACAGAAAAATCACGGTTTTTTTCTTTATTGTGAGCCTACGTGAAACAAGATAATATGGGTGATTTTTTGACCATTTGTCACTTTATATTATAACTACAATATACAACAATTAGCCACTAAACTTTACAGTAATGGACAACTACAATATGCCAAAATTATGACATGTAAATACATGAGCTAGAATGAGAATGGGAACATGACAAGTTTGACTGCGCTTTCTTGTGCACAAACTGTGTTGGTGGTTAAGGATACCATGCCAAGGTATATATTAGACATCATATGAGTTCATAGGGCAATACCGTCTAAGTCTTTTTCCAACATCTGGAGCAGTTTGCAGGCAGAATTGGCTTGTTATGAGGTGACTTGAGCATTTGAGTTCAGATCTATAAGGGCCTGCCAGTCACCGGGTACGAGTGGTAGATAACTCACAACAGCACTCTCACTGCTGACTTCCAAATATTTTTTGCACACATGCGAGACAAATTGATTTTGTAGAGAGCTGTGGCCGGTCATTCTAAGACAGACCAAGTATTATAGGTGCTGCTGCTGTTTTTAGGAAAGGGCAGCAGCAACTGAGTAGCAATGCTTACTGTTTCAGTACTTTTTTTACTAGTACTTGTAATTTTTGTTATTTATTACTATTTAACTTTTCTATTTCTATAAATCTATATCAATTATATATGCATGTACTAAATACTGGCATTTCAGCACTAGTATAATAGGGTTATTAGACATAGCCAGTTTTTCTTCTGAGCGTTTAGATTTGGGATCAGCCGAGGTGGCGCAGGCGTAACTCAGTGATGATTCATGGTAACAGTAGCATCTCAGAGGTGTCTCTGCTACAGATTGCCAAGTTTTATTTTCATTTTAGGGTCAAGCTACTTTATTTATTATACATAAGTAAATCACGATCAAAAATTAAAGTTTGCTGAAATTCATGAAAACGTAATATATGTCGGGTAATTCTATGTGCTGATTTTAACTATGCATAGCATAAACAAGCTGCAACATTAAAATGTAAAGTCTTGTCATATGAACTAAATATAAATTATTTATACAGACCGTAATGAAAAAAAGCCATTATGTTCTGTATATCCAAAAATTATTAAAAAGTTGAGAAAAAGCATAAACAACTGAGCAGAATTAGAAAAAAGAACCTCTGATTATTTGGTTGCATTTGTTTATATTTTATTAATTCAAGACAAAAAACTATTTACATCAGCAAGTAAATTGTGAAATATAACTACAACTAGACATATATTGAGTGTGTAGTGAATTAAGTAAATTGACCCGCAATAACTATTATGTTTCATTGTATATATTTTGCTGCAATTGTTATAATAGCACATATGGCATTATCTTGTCATTATAATTTCATTATACTCATTGAATTAACAAAAAAAATTCTAAGGCTAAATACAAGTAAAACGTCCACCTATGCACCAAGCACAGCATACAGCTGTCATTAATTAAGAGCACTTGAAGTCTGATTCAAGAAATTGGTGTTTGAAATTAAAGTTTGTTGGTTGAAAGTTGAAATGTTTTTGTTTAGCAAATGTATTTGCATTTATAGCCTATAATCATATTTTTTCTTAAAAACTAAAAAAGAAGAGAAAAATATAATTGTTATCGTGTTGGTAAAATATAATCTTCGACACCAATGACACTAACGGAATTATTGTAGTTACTGCAGAGGCATGTTTTTGCAAGAAAATTATGTACAGCCTAAATATTGGTCCAACTTACTATCTTTACACTAGAATCATAAATATATAGCTGTTCACACTTTCAATTGTTCAGCAGTTATCCTAAAGCTTTTTAGGCCGCTTTGGAATTCCCTTTGCATAGGGGCAACTGTGGGCCCTACTCGATGACCATTCGGCAACCACCATGCGTAAGGCACAACTATTTGAGCAATTGCAGTAATTTTACTCTGATATTTCGTCATTTGTGTAAGCAAATGTAAGTGATAGAATATGTAGTTAAACTAATTAGCCTTAAATTAAAATATCAGCTTTAGTAACCAACAACATCTACTAAATTTTTTAAGCTACATTAGCGATGCGATAAAAAATGTTTTAGCATTTCACTGTGTACACTAGCAATGCCTGCTGCAGACAAATACGTCTGCACCATTCTCTGTGCAAAGCATCTATTGGTCATTATGGCATTTACCAAACTAAAAGCTATGGAGACCTCAGTCAATTGTAAGTAGCAATAACTTACCATAGTATAAATTTAACCAAAAATATTAATATCTATTGTCATTATGTATATGTTATATTATTTTGTAAATTGCTTTTTAATGAAGCATTACTACAAATTTAAAAGTTACTTTTAACCTTTTAAGATAATGAAGAAGAAGCAATGTAAGTATATTGACCATATTCATGTTATCAGTTTCTTTCAAGTTTAATGTTTTGAAGAAATTTCTTTAGTTATTGTAGTACATATGGTGTATATACAGCATACAAATATATAAAAATTAAAAGTATATAAGATAGGCTCTAAGATGAATCAGTGTATACTGTAATATGTGTTGACCAAAGACCATTATGAGTACTATGGTGTAATACATGTTTAAAGATAAAGAAAAGACAAATTCTCTAATTAATTAGAATTTAGCCTAGTAGCCAACTGCGGTCTCACTTTACCATAATGATAGAATTGGAACTTTTGACGTCAGGTGATTTTACTGATGACTTGGAGTTGAGTAATCGCCAAGATGATTTATAATAATCATGAGGTTGATTGATTACTTAATTTAGTCGAGGTGTCGTTTTGACTAGGTGAAGTCTCCTAAAAGGGAGTGTTTGATTTTAGCGCTGGCTACAACTGAATCTATGTGCTCTGTTGCAGGTGAGACTGGCCCTGGATCTCCAGGGATGCAAGCATTGATAGATCTGCATCCTGCCCCGTGGGAGGAGATCTCAGACAAAGGGTTAGAACTCCTGTTTGACATGCATTTCGCTATCAGCCGAGCAGCCACCACCTGATGTTAGTGCCATGCAATTCACAACTACCGCAACTACTACTAGTAATTTACCGGAGTTACCCCAAGCATTGATGCAAAAGACAACCTGGACCACACGGCGTACAAAACTACTCATTCAGATTTTAATTGGTCAAGACCCAAATAGATAGTGTGACTAGTGTCGACGAACATTTCCTACCATTTAGAGACTTAGAGTGCATGTACCTCCGTACTTTGCCATAACGTTCTGTCCATGCGGCACGCACCATTTTAACCACGATTACGTTTTTCGACACCAACGGACAATTAATTATTATGTTGAAAATATCGATGATGTGGACCAGGACACCTACCCGGAATTCAGAGACGTAATTATCTCACACATTTCATCATCGTCTCGGAAGGAAATTCCTCTTAAAAGATTTCCCAGCATCAGACCCACAGGAGAAAGCGACTCCAACAACATCAATACTTCCCCAGATTCTGTAGTCCCCCTTCCTCTGTCGTGGAGAATTGTCCTCTTCGTGTCCTGTTAACACGCTCCAACTAGTCAGTAGATAGTTCAACTCGTGCTCTTCCTCCACATTCCCCTTCTCTCTCGAAAAAAAGGAGGAAAACTAAGGCTACCTCTACTCTTGCTGACACACTGAATCATAAAATTCAGATTGATTTGGACAAATTACAATGGCAGTTTGTCCGGTTGTGTAAGGAGTGACGCTGGACAGCCTCAAAGTTGACCCAGCTTCAGGAACGTTTTTCATAGTAGACGGACTAGTAAACAATTCATCTTCATCGCATGATTGTACAGGGAGATCCTGCTTTACCCGGTGAGCTGCCTCAGCTGGTGGTAGCGTAAATTAAAGTTACATTTTCATGTCTTCTTCTAATATTGTGTTTCAACTGTCATTGTATGCTATACTCAGCTTTTACTCTGGTTATGGGAATATGTGTGTCCAAATTTATATGTATATATTCTGCATGTTTCATGTTTCAAAAATTTAGTATTAAAATAATAATAATAATAATAATAATAATACCAAGCTGTTGTCATGGCACTGCGGTGGATGTCTTACCCGTTTCCTTGGCTTCATCTCCTGCCTCAGCTCCTGATTGCTTTGGTTTATCGGCAGCCGTACTTCCCGATAGGTGGGAGGTGTAGAGATTTTGTGGACTAACCAGAAGCTACGCAACTCTCGGACTACGCACCACTACGCTAGCGTAGTCACATAGTTAATCATGATGATACGTTACGCTACCTTTCATCCTATTGACTAGTAATCATCCCCCCACATTGGCTAATGATCAGTGAACCCTATAATTCACAACAATAACATGGAACAGCTCTCTATGGTTGATAACATGGAACAACTTTCAGCAGCAATTATAATATAAAATATATTTTTGCAGTCCTAATTCATCAAATAGCAACAAATTTCACTGATATTTATTTTGATATCTCAGATATAAATTGCTTACAACTTATGAGTTTTAGGCAATAAGCAGTGAATCAAAGTTATCAGTAGTTTAAACCATTTTACGTATCATTCGTCAATTCATGGAGTGAATTGTACATGCACTGACTTAATGCATATTCATGAAAGCATTTTATAAGTGAAATTTGCAGTTTTCTACAAGGTGTTATAACTTATAAACCAAGCTTAACAGAAGTCTCTAATTTCTGCTAGTTAAAGTAATTGGTAATAATTGTTGTCTCTAGATGAACAGCCAGCTTTGATTGATGTGTTCAAAGGTATATTTTGATGACAAAAGACAAATACTACAAAGTTAGTAAGATACAAAACATTTAAATTATACATCATATTGCTTTAGATTAGCTCTCTAACAATGCACAATCTACATATCATGTCTATACAAGTTCTACATTCTTTTAGTCACTTTTTATTTATTAATTATACAGAGCAAAGCATCAGTTAGGGTTAACAGTTTAAAAGTCATTCAACGTAAAATTGATGAAGTGTTTTGCCAAATAAACAAATAGTATTGGATATTTGAAAGTACATTGATTCAGATATGATTTGAGACCTCAGATGAAAGGTTACTTAGTGTTTCAACAATTGTTTTGATGAAGCCCTCCCTGATGTGACTACCAGCAGAGATACTGCACACACCCACAGGCCATTCCAAATGCTTCTTTTCCATAATCAGTCTTGTGAGAAGTTTAGGGAGATGATCCAGTTGGGAGACAGAACTGATACCAACTGTAACAACAAGTAGCTCACTCACTGGCTTCAATTTAATCAATTCAAACTCAAATTTAGTCACATCATCCTTCATGTAGTCTGGTGTGAGAAATATGATTGTTTTCCCACTCTGAGCTATGAGCTTGGCTGTTGCCAATCTTGACATTTCACCCGGCAAAGTGTTTATTTCACTTGAGGTAACGGTAATGTTAAAACATTTGATCTCACTCAGTAGCTCTAAAATAAAACAGAGCAAAAGCATACAGATCTGCATTTCAATTAAACCTTGGTGTAGCAGAAAGGTCTGCACATGTTCTATTAAAAATATTTTATTAATGCTTTTTGAAATGTAAGTTATTTTTATTTGTATATTTATGAAAATATATCATTACTATACAGAGTATGCATTATAATTACCAATCAGTTTGACAGTAAATCCATTTGAGTGACTGGCAAATACCCTACATTCTTCTGCAGCTAACGATCCTGATTTGTTTTGATAAAATCGAAGTAGCAGACTGTGGCGATTGTGATACATCATTGCTATGAAAAAGAGCACTAAAACTGAAGTAATTGCAGTAGCAACACTGATTGTAACAAGCTGCTCTGATAATCCACCAGAAGTTTCTGTGCTGGTACTGACTGTTAGTGAGTCATAGTAATCACTAATTGCCATATCTAAGCCGTAGCAATAAAACTGAGAATCACATTTAATAGCTGGAGATGTTAGCAGCCAGTGGATATAATTAACGTGAGAGTCATTGTTGGAGCATAGGACAGTATTTCCTGTGAGATCAACAAAAAAATTGTTATTTAATGATTGATTGTCAAATTCATTTCGAAATTCTTCTTCAATGTAGTGAATGCTGTTGTTTATTAAGTTAAGGTAATTAAGTTTAAAGTTTTTAGAGATGGTGATGTTCCAACTAAGAAGTTCATTGCCATGGAGATCAAGATAGGTTAAGTTTGGGTGATGGGAGAAGAAGTTAAAGTCTGAAAAATATAAAATTCCTCCCTCTTGGTTTTCAAGGTAAAGTTTTTCTATTGCTGGAGCACTTCCCAATAGTTCTCCAGCTTGGTCACGCTGAATTCTTTTACCAAGTTTATTTTTAGATAGTTCAAGGGTTTTAATAGAGAAATTCTCAAAAAATTTTGGAAACCACCCTGTGATACCGCATTTAATGCAAATCAGTTCAGAGAGATATTTATATCCAGTAATATTGTGACAGGGTATAAAACCAATTTTGGAGTATGACATTTCTATTCTTTCCAAATTGTTAAGATACATTTCTATGTTAGAACACAATGGACTAAGGGTTGCAGACAAATCTCCGGCCAGCGAAAAATCATTGTAATCTAAGGCTAAGTTTGTTAAATGTACTGGAGTAAATCGGAATTGTTTTAAGCTACTTTTTTTAATAAGAGTTATTATGTCATTCCAGTAATATTGAAAGGTAAAGTTTAAAGCTTCATTAGACACATATTTGATGTTCTGTGCTTTGAGGTAATCAACTGCGTAACTTAAAACAATATCTTGAAAATGGCAAGAGAGCCTAATCATAAAATGTGTGTTGCATGTAGTGTACACATATGCCAAAATTTGACCAAGTACATGCTTATCAATTATATTGTGGTTGTGAGTTATATTCCAGTCAAACTCATCTTTAGTAAACAAATAGCTGTCTTCGTTACAATCTAGAAGGTCGGAGTAGTAGTTGTGTCCATCACATGAATAGTCTTTGGTAATACCTTGAAACGCAATGTAACAAATGAAAGGAGTCTGTAGTTCTATGTTGTAGAATAAAGCCAAGACAGATGCGGGTATGATTTGACCTTCTGCAATATTTGAAACTAGCAGAGAGGAATGGTTTAGTTCATTCTGACTAACGTCTAGGTACAACAACTTCTGACAGTACTGTCGCAAGTCTAGGGTTGCTGGGGTTTGTATGTGGTTTGCTTGCATGGACAAAATCTGTAGTGGAATTGTAGAAAGGGGGGTGATGTCATCATTTTTGATTTCCCACCAGCAAAATTCTGTACCCTTCTCTGGAATGTTTATATGGTCAAGTAAAAGTGTATGGAGTGTACTGTTTGCTACCCCAATGACAATTTTAGAAAAATGATCTTTTAGTGGATTACAAGAGAGATCAAGTTTTTGTAAAGATCTTCTATAATTCTCTAAAAAGTCTTTAGTGATCAGCTTTACGCCGCAGTTTCAGGCAGAGAAACGTTTCAATGTTAAATTAAGAAGAGGCCACATTGTGGTGTCGGTCAACTCCGGAGTATCACAGTCAGACCCACCTATGTATAATAGCAACTAATATTAGTAACGGTTTATCTATACTGTGTGTGTGTGTGTGTGTGTGTGTGTGTGTGTGTGTGTGTGTGTGTGTGTGTGTGTGTGTGTGTGTGTGTGTGTGTGTGTGTGTGTGTGTGTGTGTGTGTGTGTGTGTGTGTGTGTGTGTGTGTGTGTGTGTGTGTGTGTGTGTGTGTGTGTGTGTGTGTGTGTGTGTGTGTGTGTGTGTGTGTGTGTGTGTGTGTGTGTGTGTGTGTGTGTGTGTGTGTGTGTGTGTGTGTGTGTGTGTGTGTGTGTGTGTGTGTGTGTGTACAACATAAACTGGCGTTATATAACATTAGCTGGTTATTTTAGATAGAATTTAAAGTCGATGCATAAGAATAATTTTGAAGTGCATTAAAAAGAGCCCGGGAATTGTTAACCCTTGTCAAAATATTGTAATCTCTACATATAGTAAGGCCTTTTTGCAGTAAAAAAACTTGTGCTCTTTTTCAAATTCAAACATTTTGGAATTTTTTCCTGTGCCTCCTTGCAAAGGCTAGAATATGGTAGTAAACAATTTTTTGACTGGTCATGGCTCTGAAAGGTGAGAATGAAAATCTTAGCAGTATATACTATGCATAAAATATTCTGATTGGAATTCAGCTATAAATTTCACATCCAGTTACATCTAGATGGAAGCATATTACACAACGTTTATTAATACAATCTTTAGCTTATTGCACTAGGTTTTGCATCAGCCTAATGTTGGGGTTAACAGAGCTGCTGGGGTACTATTATAGCATAACTTTGCACTTACAAGTTTTCAGAATTATTGCATTATCTTACTTATGCAAACTGTAATTTAAGATGAAGAGCTATTCCCTATAAACAAGAAATACAATGACATATTTGCAGTCATTGCATCAATAACCTAGCTGTTAATATGAGCTTAAAATTATCATCAGGTGAATAATTAATGCTGTATTTATTTGGAGTACAGCAAAACTCAACTTTCCTCTGCCATTTCCTGTGTAGAAAAGTTAACAAAATACATATTAGCTTAAAAAAAGTTTTAAAGCTTTTTTCGTGTCAAAAAGCTAACGCAACAGTATGTAATGTCATCCTATTGTTAATAATTAACAGGTAATCTATTATACTTGTTTTGTAAGAAATTAATATGAAGCCTAAAGCGCTGGTTGAGATTAATTACTGAGTGTTTTAATTTTGCTTAATTCAAGTATTTTGTATTGTGTTGCAATATTATAATTAGCAATATATTTCTTTTTAAGATTTTTAAAATATCAAATTTTGCAGATTTGCATTCACATTGATCTTTTACAGTATTTTAGTTTGCACCATGTTATTATAACTTGGCTACTATAAAACAAATGGAATTCATGAAATTACTAATTTTTAATAGTAATAAATTATATTTTATCCAAATATGAATGCAGTTTTAAATGATTTTATAAGTTCAGTTTAAATAAAAGCATCTTTATTGCACTTTGATAACGAAAACCAGCTCACCAATGCTTAAGGTGTGTAGCCTGTGAAATTCTGTAAAGGCTGTGCTAAATGCCGGGGTTCCAATTAAATAAAGCTCTTCTAGTGAGTTGTTGAGAGGAGCCAAGGCTGAATAGTCAAACCCCTGAGCAGGTTTGTGGCCATCTTGTTGCTTCAGTCTACAAGTTGGGCAAACACAGTTCATACAGTGCAAATTGCAAAGATAACGCTGAAAAGTTTATGTAGATCATACAAACAATTTTATATGATTTCTAACTACTTTTCTTGCAATAAGAATTGCCATAATATTAATAGTAAATCATAATTTTACTCATAAAAAAAGTGATAATATGCAGCTTGCAAGAAAACATGTAAATACTTTAATTCTTTCCTACTGCCAATGATTTAGATATTTGTACCACATTTGACAAAATTAGGGCTGCAAAATTATTAAATCTGTTTGAAAACATTCCATTATTTTAAATATCTTTATATCGCTTGAATTTTTAAATTTAACTTTTAAATAACATTTAAATACATTTTTTCAATTATATTACTAGTTTTGGAACATGTACCTGAGTGTCTTCAGAGTTTTCAGTCCTCTGAATGAGTCTCTACTGATAGTTTCATTAGAAAGTAGAATATTGTTGAAAGAGATGTTAAGATGTAAGAGTCGTGTATTGGAGGCAAATACGAAAGGACCAATGAATGAGATCTTGTTGTAGGAGAGATCAAGAGATTCAAGGTCAGTGAAAGGTGAAAGGTCAGGTATACTGTTGAGATGATTGTGATTAAGTCTTAATACTCTGATACCAGTAGTATTGAGATTTGGTGGTACAGAGAACTGTGTTATTTGACTATCACTACAGTCCATGACACCAGGTATATCACAGGTACATCTCTCTATCTCACAGAGTCTTCAACACTGTCTTCTGTGAATAAACTGTAAAATAATGATGTGAATAAAGATTAAAATGCAACTAAAAACATCTATCCACTAGCGTGAGACTTTTTGACTAATAGTGATAATAAGCCTGCTGTAAGCGTCTAAAATAAAATTTGCAAAGCGGTTTGCAGAGTAGATAAACTATTTTAATTATTATTACGTGTAACATAAAACGTTGCTTTTTAGTTTCAGTGAATTTCAATATTTATTAGGACATTACACCACCCTATGAACGAAGTTAAGTAGTAAAATACTTTCACTTATTTGAAATAATTAATTAATAATGCTTTCAGTAGAGTATATTATATTTCTGCGTTATAGTATAATTACAGCTGATAAGATAGTATAGCATAGTGCTGTTATTCTTACCTGACCATGTATTTGAAGACTAAAAGAAAACACACAAAAAAATAATGCTTGTCCATGAGTGAACATGTTGAGAATATAAGGCAAATTATTGCCTATTATAGCTAGCAGTAGTAAAATGTTCAATTTAAGTAACTCCTTTGAGACAAAAGCGTGGTAGTCACTGATCAAATAGGCTACGATCTTCAATGAACATCCTTGTGAATGCTGGCATATGTGCGGAAATATGTATAATTCGACGTCACATTTAAGTGTAATTTGCGTTTCTAAACCATCAGTGGCTGGAATTAGTTAATATATTATGATAAGTAAATAATAAAAGATAAAAGACGGTGCGTAAAAATATTAACTTAAGCAAACAAGATTAGTGTTATCAAGTTTTGTTGATGCATACAAAAGTAACAATTCTATTGGCTGATTTTAAAGGAAACGTTATATTTTTAGTCGCAAGCCTTTCATAATCAAGCTTAGAATGTGCATTAAGTAAATAGCAAATATAATAATTAAAATATATTATAGCGACAGCTGTGTCTTAATTATATATTAGATACCAATTAGTTAATAATCAGACAGAACCAACATCATTATTTACTGGCCCATCTGACCCAATTTACTAAAGTGTTAGAGAAAATTTTAATTCTCATTTAGCATATTGTTTAAAGTGTAGATTGGATCAGAATATCTACTTTATATAATGAAAAAATCTACATATAAGACTTACATATATCCATGAAAAGCATGTTTTATCCATGACAAGTAGTTGCAAAAGTTACTTGCTTCGGCCATTTTATAGTTCAGATAGCAGCAAAAAAATATTCACCTATTATCCATTTGTGATTGCAAAATAAACCATTTAGCCGAGCAATTTGATCATCCAAGTTTTATGTACAGCTGTTTGGATTTTAATTGTTATTTCATAGAAAGAAAACAATAAAAGAAGCATGATTATTTGAACCATCACATGGCCAAGTTAAACTACACAGAAAAATAACTTTTATTCAAGTAGCTCAATACTACTAGATTATTATTGGTGCCAAATTGCAAATAATAACTGTTTACTATGCTACCGCTTGGTGACAAGAATAGCTTCAATGACAATATGGGGGGTTTTCTAACGTTTTCATTATGATAACCAGCAATTATAGTAGGCCGTATTTTTTACCTTATTAATTTAACCAGTTAAACAAGTTTTATGAAAATGGTTTTACATTTATTGATTAGTCTTTGAATTAAAAGATTTTAAACAGTAAATGATATGCTTGTAGAAACCATCGATTAAGTGGTCTGGGCTGCTGGTAGATATATTATTTTGGATCGTGGAATTTAACTCTCAGTCCCTCATCTTACTAATGTGGGGAGGCTATTGGGTATTTAGTATTGTGGAACATGTACTATTTTTATCAGTATGTAAGAAAATGCCCTTGAATCTAATGAGCATAGGTATACTACTTGTTTGTCAGTGAGCATAATATAAGTGTAATATTTTTACAATCATGTTATATTTGATCTTATTATGTAAACTTGGAGTTATCTTTTCATAATATTGTAGCTGTTCGATATACATGCAGTTTTGAACGTATTTTTTATTTCTAGATTAGCTTGCAAAGCTACACAGCTTTAAACTTTCTGCTAAGAGTCAGGAAGATATTATTAGTTAGCAAACAGAATCTTTATTTTTTAGTAACATATATGGCTGCTCGTTTGCTAAAATCTTAGAAATTGTTATATATTGTATTAAAATAAACCTTGTACTAAATAGATACAAATTTGACTATGCCACAATTTGAAGATCACCTCTCTTGTTCCACAAAGAAATAATACATTAGATTAATGAAATAGCAAACTAACAAACTCACAGCAACAAATAATAATAGACATCACATATGCAACTAAATCATAATATATTGTAGATGTTGAAGATACAATGATGATAATATATGCATGCATAGTGCATTATACACATACTGACTAGCATACTATTGTAAAAAACATAAATTATTGTTTCACAATACAAATAGCATAACCATGTAATTGGCAAACACTTCGACATTGTTAAGTTGGTAATGGCCATTTCACTTAGCACAGTGAATCCATATAAAAAACTGGCTTGTTCAAAATAGAAATAGTACTAAAACTGTAGCAATTGTTGTAGCAACACCGATGGCAACTAGCTGTTCTGATTGTCCACCAGAAGAGTCTGTGCTAGTACTAACAGTTAGTGAGTCATAGTAATCACTGATTGTCATATCTAATCCGTAGCAATAAAACTGAGAATCACATTTAATAGCTGGAGATGTAAGCAGCCAGTGGATATAACTAACGTGAGACTCATTGTTAGAGCATAGGACAGTGTTTCCTGTGAGTTCAACGTAAAAGTTGTTATTCAATGATTGATTGTCAAACTCATTTCGAAATTCTTCTTCAATGTAGTGAATGCTGTTGTTTATTAAGTTAAGGTAATCAAGTTTAAGGTTTTTAGAGATGGTGATGTTCCAACTAAGAAGTTCATTGCCATGGAGATCGAGATGGGTTAAGTTCGGGTGATGAGAGAAGAAGTCAAAGTCTGAAAAATATAAAATTCCACCTTCCTGATTTCCAAAATGAAGCTCCTCTAAAGCTGGAGCACCTCCTAAAAGCTCTCCAGTTACATCATTTCTTAATTTTTCACCAAATTTATTTTTAGTCAGCACCAAAGTTTTGACTGGGAAGTTAGTCAGAAAATCACGAGACCACCCAACAATACTGCAGTCAATGCAAACCAGTTTAGAAAGATATTGAAATCCAGTAATATTGCGACATGATATAAATCCAACTTGAGAGTATGACAGAGTTATGGTTTCAAAATTATTGAGATACATTTCCATGTTAGAGCATAGTGGAGTTGATTCATTTCTCCGGACATCTTCAGACACGGTGAAATCATTATAATCAATAGCTAAAGTTGTCAGATGTGCAGGGACAAAGTGAAAATTAATTCTTCCCCTGTTTAGCAATGTACGAACAACACGATTCCAGTAATATTTTACTGTAAAATCTACAGCTTTATCAGACACATAATCGATTCCTTGTGTTCTGATATAATCTATAGCAAAGTTGATCACATTTACTCGATTTAAACATAACAATGAAGTAGAAAGAAAGTCAAGTGAACATTTCTTTTGAAGATGGTTCATAAGTTCGTTGAGAACATGGATGTCAACTATGTTAGGAATGTGAGTTACATTCCAATCAAACCTATCTTCAGTGAACAAATAACTATCTTGGTTACAATCTAGAAGATCTGGGTAGTAGTCGTGTCCATCACATGAATACTCTTTAGTCATACCACGAAATGCAATGTAACGAATGAACGGGGTCTGGAGTTTTGTGTTGTTGAACAGTGCTTCAACAAATGGTTGTAGCTTTTGACCGTCTTCACCACACGACACTTGTAGAGAAGAATGGTTTAACTCATTCTGACTAATATCCAGATATAGCAGTCCTTGACAGTACTGTCGCAAGTTGAGCGTTTCTGGAGTTTGTATGTGGTTCGCTTGCATGGACAAAACTTGTAGTGGAATTGTAGAAAGAGGAATGACGTCACCAATGTTGATATCCCACCAGCAGAATTTTGTACCCTTCTCTGGAATGTTTATATGGTCAAGTAAAAGTGTGTGAAGTTTACTGTTTGCGATTCCGTTAAAAATGTCAGAAAGGTGTTCTTTTAACGGATTACAGGATAAGTCAAGTTTTAGTAGAGAATTTGTAAAACTTTTTAAGAATTCTTGATTAATACTATTTACATGACAATTTCTGGCAGAGAAACGTTTCAAGGGCAAACTTGAAAGAGGCGACATTGAGATGTTGGTCAACTTTGGAGTATCACAGTCAGGCCCACCTGCAAAAATATATTATCAACTAAATTACTTTTTTATATAATACTTGGACCAGTATAAAAAAGCAGCTACTCATTCTAAACAATGTTGTAAAGGTAATAACTGGCTATAGCCTTCGGGTATACTCAGACTGCTGTTTTAATGATTTCTTGAGTAAAACACATGCAGGGAAGTATTTTGATAAAAAAGTCTAGTGGGTTGTTAAGAGAGAATTTGATCGATTATATTTGATATTTTGTGATCTTAAAAACCAGCTTTCTGTTGTTACAGTTGAGTTTCAGAATATTACTTTTAACTAGTAGCCTACTTATTCAACCAGAGAAATTATTAGACGAAAAAAAAATTTTCAGCATGCTTAAATTAATTGCAGAATGTTATATAAAGTTTCAATTACTGAACTGACATAAATTTTGCATTTTAATCTAATGAGTCGTTACAATTTCAAAGTTTGAAGTTTTAAGCAAAATGGTCATCATTTGTTTCACTGGCAATAAAGCTATGCGATGTTTGACAAACAAAGCTTTAAAACTATAAATATCATAAGCTTCTCACATTATGAGATTAAAATCATTGAAATTTAATAATATGTGACCCAGGCAGTCAGAAAAGCACTTTGTGACAAAATTCACATTTTTAGTTAAAGCTTGATTCTTATTTGCCTCTTTATACTGATTGATTTGCAGTTTAAATTTTCGAAATCGGACCACTATTGTGTAATAGTGGTCCGATTTCAAAAATTTAAACTGCAAATCAATCAGTATAAAGAGGCAAATAAGAATCAAGCTTTAACTAAAAATGTGAATTTTGTCACAAAGTGCTTTTCTGACTGCCTGGGTCACATATATTTTAGATCCTCATTATTAGCAAAATCAGTAAACATATTTCATAAGCTGAATCTATTTTGTACTAATTTAATTTAATGTAATCACACAAGGAAATCTTTAGTTAGACAACAGAAAGTTTTATATGTTGATACCAATAGCAGCAGGAGGTAGATACTCTATATTTATACACATTGATGTCAAAATCTCACAATGTGCTTTGAGTTTTTGGGAGACGTAAAAGCTGTTACTTATATTGCATTCTTAAAAATAACTTGTGTGCTCTACATATAGTCATCCTAAAGGTTAAAATTCTCAAGCTACTTTTTGAAAAATAAATGCCCCCACTGAGAATCGAACCCGAGACCTCTGGCAAGCAAGTGTGCTAACCAATACACCACGGGGATCACTGATAAACTTAGCACAATACTTATGATTTTATCTATTGTTGCGACATATTGTTGTGTAGCATATATATGCAAAACAGCAATGCAATATTTTAGCAATATTTCTGTATTATTAAGAAAAACTCAATTTAACTTTGTTTTACAAAAATAATTTTTTCCAAACTTAAACTAATGACACTTTTTTCAAGCTTAAACTAATGACACAGAAAAATAAACATATCTCTACGTTAATTACTGCACATTTTTCATGATCAAAATCAATCATGACTATTTCCTTGAGCATGACTAATATTAGCACCATGTTACCTATAGCATATCCTCATAGCAACTTAATATATTTTAATTTTAAACTTATCTATTTCAATATTTTGTGTTTTTTTTATATAAGGCAGTTTACATTTTTTTACATCAACTGACACTAAACACATAAATTTAGGTTACTCACCAATGCTCAATGTGTGTAGTCTATGAAATTCTGTAAAGACTGTGCTAAATGCTGGGGTTCCAATCAAGTAAAGTTCTTCCAGTGAGTTGTTGAGAGGAGCCAAGGCTGAATATTTAAACCCTTGAACAGGTTTGTGACCTTCTTTCTGTTTTAGTCTACAAGTTGGGCAAACATAATTCATACAAAGCAATTAACTATAACGGCCAAGAACAGTTTAGCGAAAACTTAAATTTTGAAGATAATACCAGTAATTTTTAATAAAATATAACTGGTTCACTCTTGCAATAAAAACAAGCATAATAAATTTGTTTATGCTTTTACTAAAAGAACATGACTTAATATGCAATTCACAGAAACACATCTGCATACTTATGTAGTTTACTAGGATCAGAAATTTCAATTTATACTGCAATTTATATGCATGCTGCTATTTATAGACAGCTTAAGCTGAGTGATTTTAAAAGGTAATTTTCTCACAGCCAACTTTTTTTGTAAGAAAAAAGAAATAATACATTCAATTAGTACTACGATATATCAATTCTGCTTAAATGTAATTTATGTTTTTTGCTCTAAATATAGGAATTTTTAATAGTCTTTTTATTCTACTTGCCATTGATTTAATGAAATTATTTGCTATAAAATATGTACCTGAGTGTCTTTAGAGTTGTCAGTCCTTTGAATGAGTCTCTACTGATAGTTTCATTAGAAAGTAGAATATTGTTGAAAGAGATGTTAAGATGCAAGAGTCGTGTATTGGAGGCAAATACGAAGGGAGCAATGAATGATATTTTGTTGTAGGAGAGATCAAGAGACTCAAGGTCAGTGAAAGGTGAAAGGTCAGGTATACTATTGAGGTGATTGTGATTGAGTTTTAGTACTCTGATACCAGTTGTATTGAGAGTTGATGGTACAGAGAACCGTGTTATTTGACTATCACTACAGTCCATGACACCAGGTATATCACACGTACATCTCTCTATCTTACAGGGTTTTCCACACTGTCTTCCTTCGGCAAACTATAAAATAATAACGTGAATAGGATAACTTTAGTTACCTAAGGTGGTACATGATGAGAAAAGCAAAATAATTTTAGAATTTGGCATAAAATTTATGTTCATGCCTGGTCCTTTCTCAGATTTATTACCATTCATTGAAATCGTTCTTCCTTGTATTTTGAAATACGTAATCTGTGTAACCATAGAAACAGTATTTTACTCGCAGCCAACTTGCTTTTAAACACGTTTCCAAAGACCTTGGGTTCAGGTGTATGAGTTTCAAAACACAGTTTAATTGTTTGTATTGAACCAAGATATTGCATCATATGTTACAAAGCTGTAATATTCTAGTGTTTTACCATTCATTTATCTTACGCAAACACGCAAAAAAAGAAAAAGATATCTAAATGGTTTATCACAGTAAATATTATAATCACCAGTAATTCAACCTTCAATAATTTGTAACTCTAATCAGAGAGTGTTAATGATGGTGTCTTCAAATTGATATTAACTGGTAGAAAGCAAAGGAATAGTAAGAACCAGCCATTCATCCACTTGTCAACTTTTTACATCTGTATAGACTAGCAATATCAGTAACACCTAAGCTATACGTTACTTATGTAGTTAATTCATTTAATTTTATGGACTATTTTCTACACTCAATAGCTAAGAGTAGTTTAACGGTTTTTGAGTTCGTACCACACCATGCACACAACACATACACTGAACACTCACAACACACTAAACACACAACACACACACAACACACACAACACACACAACATGCACACATACATACTCAAACAAACACAATGAATTTTTAAAAAGCACAAATATAGTAACTGTGGGTACTGCAGGTATTTAGGCAAACACTGCTGCTAGCCATGAAGGAGAGAATACATAAATTTATCTAATATCTAGCTTTTTCTCACACTATATATATAGTACTTGAACTTACCTGGCTATGTACTCGACAAATATTACAAAGGAAAAACAGCAACAATGTATATGCATAGCACATTCTGTAAACACAGCCACCCATGGTGACAGCTAGTTGATAAATGATGAGCATGTGTTCATAGTTTAGCCATGTGGCTGTCTAAATAGCTTAAGCATCTGTTTCCTTGTTTCCTCGTTAAAATAACTGCTATTTATTAGTGAGAAACTGGTTTTTCTTCATCAAACAAATATTCAATAAGATAACATGAGGTCTATAACTGTTATATTATCTTGTTTTAGAATGCAGATTGAAAGCATCTGTAAATTTGCTAAAGTAAAAAAGTTTAGAAATTAGGTCAAAAAGCAGATGAAAAATTAAGATTTGTATTACCCACTATATAGCATAAAAGAGCAACTGCATAGAATAGCTGGCAAGAGGCACAGAAGTTTTATTGTTCATATTCAGGTAAGAGAGTTATTTTAGCAACTAATCATGCGTTACATGAATAAAATATTATAAACAAAAAAGAACAGGCTTTTTGTAAACATAAATATTGTTACCATGGTTTACGCCAATTGACAATACTATATAATTATATTATAGCAATAACATCATAGATAAATTGATAACTTTCATAATGCATCCATTACCACTATAGCTTTATTATTACTATAGTTCTAAATCTATACAAGTTATAATGTATAATTATTGCATTTTAGCAACATAGTCATGCATGTCATAAAGTGCGCTGTATACCAGAATGCAGCTTGCAGTACATTACAGAGACTAACTGCTCAACTTTTACATCATGTCTATTTATTCTTCAAGCTAAACTACCGCAAATAGTTTTATTACATTTCAAGTTGCTCTCAACCAGGTTTTTCTGTTGAAATAGCAGTGTAGATTGAATAGGAGGTTTTAGATTTTTAAGTCAATATGAATTGCTGTCTTTTAAGTTATTCATGCATATGCTGGCAGGGTACAAACGATGTTTTCTCTCTACCTAATGAGTTGAATAACTCATAGATAGGTTGACTGGCCGACAGTTCCATAATAAACTCCTGCACAAAAGCTTTCAAGCTGCCATCTAGCTCTGGGTGAAGCCCTGTTGGCCAACATATGTGCTTCTTTTGAAAAATAATGTCAGTGAGAAGTTTTGGAAGATGATCCAGTTGGGAAACGCAGTTGATACCAACTGTGACAACCAGTACCTCACTCTCTGGCTTCAATTTAATCAATTCAAACTCAAATTTAGTCACATCATCCTTCATGTAATCTGGTGTGACAAAGATCACAGCTTTCTCACTTTGAGCTATGAGCTTGGCTGTTACTGTCTTTAGCAATTGATTCGGTGATGCGGTGGTTGTGCTTGACGTAATTGTGATACTATCTTCAGAAAACTCTACTTCTTCTATTAGACCTGCAAATTTCAAATTATCGTGAGTAATAGAAAGTTGTGGCTGTATATATGAATTACCATTAATATTTGATATACATATAGTATACATTAATACATACATATACATTAATACATTATAGTATTTATATATTCTCTCTGTTGTATTCAATTTTTGCAGCTGCTTATTTATGTTGAATTATCTTAAGAGAATAGCTAAAGTGAGATTTGCTAGTAAATGATTTGCATATGCAAATAACTAGTATATTATAACATACTCACGGGCCACATGGTTAGAAATCAGTGCAGTGTGACTTGCATAAACTGGAAAGTCTTTGTCCAGGGTGTTGAAGACACTTATAGGATCAGATCGTCTCATATTGTTGTAGTGGTGGTGAAATGCACACAGTCTATATATAACACGATGGCGGAAAACATAGAGAAGTATAACAATGATAGCAGCTATTACAGAAAACAAAATGATTAAAATGAGGTTTTTCTGTGAAATTTCTCTTGTCCTGGTAAAGCTAAAAGGTTTTTCAACTTTACGTGAAATGATTGATGTCGTCGGATTGTTGTATTTATGACGTGTTGTTTTCATTACAGATGTTTCCTTGCGTAGAAAAGCAAAATAATTGTCATCTCCCGTTGTTGTTAATGGGGCAAATGTCGTAGAGTCAGAACTTTCGCTTTTATAATCAAAGTTTTGTCGCAGAGTTTTTGAAAGAGTTTTAGATAAAATAAAACTATTATGCTGGTCGCGGGTTGAGGAACTATTATCTTTAGTAGAATAATATTTATCGTAAAATGCGGCGATAGTTTCGTTTGCATGCAGGCACTTCAGATTCTTTACACAAATGACTGCTGGAGATGTTAACAACCAATTAATGTATTCTAAAATATTCGAGTTGTTTCTTTCACAATAAATTTTATTGTTTGTAAGATCAACAGTAAAGCCATTTTGAAGATGTTGGATATCAAGCTCTTTACGAAATTTTTTTTCAATGTAGTGAATGTTATTACCCTGCAAGTTAAGATGTTGCAAGTCGGAATTCATGGCTATGGTGACGTTCCAACTAGAAAGTCCATTGCCATGGAGATCCAGATACGTTAAGTTTGGATGATGTGAGAAAAAGTCAGCATCTAACAGATATGAAAGACTTTCCTTCTGGTTTCCAAGATAGAGCTTCTCAAGTGAAGATACAAAATTACTTTGCACTACTTCGGATTTTTTGTTGTTTGGAAATTCAAGTTGTTTTCGCTTTTTGATTTTAAACAATTGTGTGGTACTGCATCCGGTGCACAGGAAAGTGCGTAAGTCATGAATCCTATAAGGATAAAGGCATGAGTTATTGCCTACATTTGAGTAAGCCATGTCTATGCGCTCTACACTGGCGAGATAATTTATTGCACTAGAGGCACAAGTCCAATTCTCTCCTTGAAAGTTATTATGGCCCATTGAAATGGTTGTAACTTTTGAGGACACAAATGCAATACTGCTTATAGTTTCTGACTTGCCACTTTGAACTGCTAGTGTATTTCTTAAAGTAGCAAGAGTTACACTGAGATCTTGAGCTGATACATCTGTCACACCAATACTTTTAGCAAAGCTGTGAATATCGCCAACGATATCACTCAACTCTATAGCTTTCGAAGACAATGATAATACAAGTTCAAACCATGTACCCCAACTACTTTTCAGGATGTAGTCAAGTTTTGGCAATGGGACAAAACTAGGCTTGTTAGACTGGTCCCAGTAGAAGTCATCTTCAAGAAAGAGGTAACTGTCTTCATTACAGTTTAGCAAGTAAGCCTTGTATCGTTGACTACAAGAAGGCTCTGTTAGACTCTGCAGCCCAATATATTTCAAAGATGGGATGTGATAATTTTCGTTATAGACAATGTGATTTGACAAAACATTTAGTTGACCTACAATCAGTTGGTTTAGTGACATCGACTTTTGCATGTGGTTTTGGCTCATGTCAATGTATGACAATTTAGGACAGCATAGCGTTAAATCAAAGCTGAAATGTGCTGCTAAGCCATTAGCTTGCAAAGACAATATTTTGATTGGTGCGTTTTGAAGTGGTGCCATATTTTGGTCAGATAAATGCCACTGGCAGTTGCTTGTTTGGTGCATGTTGATATGGTCGAGGATTAGTGTGTGCACACTACTGTAGGCTATCCCATAAGTTATTTCCTTTATATAGGGCATCAAATGGTTGCAAGACAAATCTAGCTTAAGTAGTGAGTCCTTGAGATTCTTTAAGAATGTCCTGTTTATCTTAGTGATTCCACAATTCCGAGCAGAAAACTTTTTTAAAGGAATGTAGGTGATTGGCCACAAAGGACTGTCATGTGTTAGCGAGGGGACGTGACAGGCTGCACCACCTAAAATTGGAATTTGAATTGATAAAAAGTTTAGCTCTTGCATTGTATTTGATTGAACTATAATGAACTTCTGCCAAAACAAACAATGTGGGATGTGCCTGTTATCAGCATTATATATGATAATCTGCTACAACAGTCACATTATAGTCTCTTTAATATATATCATATTTTGAAAAATATCAAATATTTATATGTACTTCAACAACTACAGTAGGCCTGATCATTCTTAAAAAAGTACATGACTATAATAATAACTGTCATCAATCTATGTATAGCACTAAATTTGAACAATAATCGTGAATATTTCTACAATTGAAAAATATTTTATACGAAGCAATACGTTATTCTGTATTACAAAATTAGGTCTTTGCATGTCACACTATGTAGTTAGTGAGAAATAGCATCATACAAGTAATAATATTTCAGTTTGCTTAAAAAGATATAGCTTATACTGGCTGATAGCTCAGTGTAACGTGCTCAGAGATCGTTTCTGAGAGTTTTACTTTTCTATATCTGTGTAGTGATACAACATGTCCATTAATTGCTAAATTTGTTTTACTTGTACATCAGCTCACCTAGACTGAGAGTATGAAGCTTGTGAAATGATGTAAAGTAGGGGCTAAGGCTGGGTGTGCCTGTGATAAACAGCTCTTCTAAAGATCTGTGTAGCGGGTACAACTCCGAATAGGCATAGCCATGTGCTGGTAGGTAGTTCTGCTTCATTCTGTAACCACATGGTGCAACATGTTATAATAATAAATTTCTTATATAGCAATCCTTTATTGTTAAAGTTAACGTTAGGTATGGCAGGTAGAATGCAATGAAGAAGTGATAATTGTATCCTGGTAACAAGAAATGATTATTAAAACCAATCAAACATGCCGGATGTTAGTTTGCTCAATTTTACACTTAAGTTCCCAGCAATCAATTTAAAAATAATTATGTCATTCGGCACTAATACGGCATTATACTGGTTCATAAAACCTGGATTTTAGTTCCAGAATAAAGCAACCCACTGACATCATATTTTATAAGACGCTTACATATTCTAGTTATATATTATTAACTTATTGACTCAAATAATCTGTGCGTATTCAAGAAGATATTATTGGTATAAATTTCACTCGTAAAAGCAAAAAAAAATACAGTTAGATTTTTAAAATGAACATAAAAAGTGTTGATCTTTAAAACTCTTTTTTTCTAATCAGTGAATCTGACAGAAATATATCAATAGTTTAGCTAAAAGCCTTCAACTACTTTTTTGTAATAGATAAAACACTATATACTGTAACATAATACTATTTACAATATATGTACCTGAGTGTCTTTAGAGTTGTCAGTCCTTTGAATGAGTCTCCACTGATAGTTTTATTAGAAAGTAGAATATTGTTGAAAGAGATGTTAAGATGTAAGAGTCGTGTATTGGAGGCAAATACGAAGGGACCAATGAATGAAATCTTGTTGTAGGAGAGATCTAGAGATTCAAGGTCAGTGAAAGGTGAAAGGTCAGGTATGCTGTTGAGGTGATTGTGATTGAGTTTTAGTACTCTGATACCAGTAGTATTGAGAGTTGGTGGTACAGAGAACTGTGTTATTTCATTGTCACTACAGTCCATGACACCAGGTATATCACAGGTACATCTCTCTATCTCACAGGGTCTTCCACACTCATGTTCACTTTGAACCTACAGTTTAAAAATGGCAGCATTATTATATAAAGACAGTAAACAGTTGCAAAATTAAAGTGCAGGCCAACTATAGCCTAGGCATTGCTCTGTTATCTAAAACTAGTTGTTGCAGATCACATACTTCATGCAGCAGCTAAGTTTTATACATAGACAGTGATTGGCTAATTGCAGGCAATAATCTTCATAAAATTTGTTCCCTGGAAGAACTTTTTGATATATAAAAAGCAGTTATTATGAGTTTGATTGGTGGATATGTACTGTCTACTAAAATATTTTGTTGATTAGTTTTCAGTACAGTACATATGTTTTTATTAACATTGCTGATGAATACTTTAAAGTATTATAACTGTTCACATGTCTGGCTATTTATCTTAGTTGTTTATACATAGTAATACTGTTGCGTATTAATATATTTGCTATCCATGATTATATGATCTATATGATATATTATCTATGTAATATATTACTATCTATGTAATATTATCTATGTAATATATTACCTCTGTAATAGGCTATTATCCACAATATTTGCCACCCTTTTGAATGTCTCACAACTTTTATGACAACTATAAGACGATATTGCCACTGCAAGAGATTAGCTAATACAAATTATAGTCTATTGTAACTTTAAGAGCATTTATTTGAATTTCATAATGGCTTTAGCAATGTATTGTCTTACAATATGGTTGTATGGGTGTCAATTTAAGCAATTGCAATCATTTCAGGTACAACTATATGATATATAACAGGGTAGTGTAGGAACTACAAAGACGTAATATATTATTATAGAGCTAATTAATATCCACATCAATTGTTGATTTCAAATCATTAATTGATTTTACCAAAATTTAGCTCTACGTATAATAGAAAAAGCGACATAGCTGTGTAGTATACTGCTTGATCTGATACTTAAGACTTTGTTTAATGTATGATCTTAATATGCTTAACGTATTCAATTGTTTCAATTTGTTTCAATAATAAATTAACACAAACGCAGACATGATCTATTATACAACCTATTATACATTTATATAAACACTTGATGCTTACATTTGCCTAATAATTTTCATTTATTTATGTCTCTTATCTATTACTGCAAAATTACTGTAATTGCTCGAATAATTGTGTCCTACGCGTGATGGTTACCGAATGGTCATCGTGTAGGGCCTACAGTTACCCCTAGGCATAGGGAATTCGAAAGCGCCCTTAATCTTACTAAAATGATGCGTCTAAACTTTGTTTTACAAATAAAGCAATGTGATATATATATATATATATATATATATATATATATATATATATATATATATATGTATATATATATATAAGTGCACGCCAAATAAAAATGTTATTGAGATTAAGCCTTGGAATTAACAGTAGGTTACAAATAAACCTGCATTGGTAAGTGTTAATAGAAATCTTACGCCTACAGCACAGTATTGGATCTTCATATTTTAAATTTCAATAAAAAAGTTCCTAAATAAGAAAAGTAAATTCAGGAAACACTTGCCAGTGAAAAAGTGATCACAGCTATCAGTAGTTTGAAGATAGACATCATGGAAGCATCACTAAAGCCAAAATACGTGTCCAAAGCAAAGGTGACATACTCAAATTGTTTAAATGAAAAGGCCTGAATGGAATGTTCATATTTTGTAATGAGTTTTCACAATACAATTCTTTTGAATCAGTGATTCTTGTATACATGCCTACAGGGAAGTTTTCATATTGCCTAAAGTTGAATATATTATATAATGCAACAGGACAATTACAATACAATATAGCCCTACCATCTATATAACATGAGAAAGGGTATCATATACTTATTCTACCAATACTTATAGTATAAATACTAATACTATAAGTGCTTATGGTGTCGGTACTCATACTATCAGTACTTATACTACCAGTACTTATGCTATCAGTACTGAAAATGTTATAATAGTCATACTATTAGTACTCATAGTATCAGGTTTATCTTCCTGCTACCGGTCCCATGTAGCATGAAGGCAAGTAAACATCTACCAAATGAAGCTAAGGCCCCACAATTGTGCTTAGCGGTGATTGTGTTGGCCTTGGAGTTCAAGGTAGGCTACTATAACACTGAGACTAATTATTGCTAACTTCAACTCCTAATATCTATATAGCATGTTGTCTCATTTGATTTCTCTCATAGCAGCAAGTCTAGCCTGTATTTAATATATCTAAGCCAACTTAGTCATCAGACAGGGTGCTAAAACAGAAAAGAATAGCAAGCAAAAGCAGCAATAATTAGTATAGTTCAATAGTGGGACAGGCGTGAGGTTAACAGTGGGCGTAATAGGCAGTGAGCAAATGAGTCATCCTCCCGAACTAATTCAAGACATGTAGATGCAAAACATCTATTAGAAAACCCAACATGCTTGGGTATACAATTACATTGAAGAACTGGGTTTAGCTGATGCGTTCTAGATACATGTGAATAACTTAGTACTGCATAAATGTACGTTTCAGATATTTTCAATTATAACATTTACAACTGTTACAAATAATTCTAATATGCCCAAATGTAGATTCATGTGTAAAAAATAAGCAGCTTAAGCAAATATTTGTTAGTGCAATATAGTTTTACTTTGCAATGATACATAATTATATTTTCCACCACAACTGCATTTCGTTGAAAAAAAACTATGCAAAAAAGGATGAAGCTGTCGGGAACATCAAAAAATATATTGTATTTTCATATAAATAATTTAAAAGTAATATATTAAGCTATAGTATAAATTGTTATACCATACACAGCATATCTAATATTTCATGGAATTTTGTTAATGCAATCACAGCAATAAATGCAATGGCATGTAATGCAATAAAACCTGACAGGCTGTTCATTTCAATTGGACAAATGCTAGTCCAATTACTATTAGGTATAAGCTACACTTCCTCCTAGAATCTAGATGTATTTTCAGTTTTGCGTCAGCCGATTGTCAAAACTTGTGGCTGGTAGATGCCAATTGCTGAATTGAGCAAATATATCTGGAAACTAAAAGACAAGAACACCCATTTTGACATAACATGGAAAATTATGAAAAAGACCAACTCATACAACAAAGTCACTAAAAGATGCAACCTCTGCCTATGGGAAAAATATTTCATAATATACCAGCCCAGCAAATCTTCCCTTAATAACAGAAATGAATTTCTATCCACATGCAGACATGCGCGTAAACACTACCTGGGCAACATCACATAACAATACTAACAACTCTCAACCATAGTACTACCTATTATAAATTAGCCTTTCCATCAAACATCTAGCTTTTATAGTTTAATCCTTTAGAAAAAGAGCAATTTAATTAATTAATAGATAACACCAAATCCACTACTATGTTTGCATTTCGTTTTACGTTGTGTTTAGCATGATAATTTTCTTTATGTAAAAATTTGAATAATCGGTATGCTTCATAGATTTTATTTATTTTTAGTCTAACACCTGAGGAGTGCAGTTTACTGCACAAAACTATATAGTCGTGTAAGATTTTTTAAATAAAATATATATGTATCATTAACAATCTGAACACACTACATTATATTAGCTCTGTCACCCGTGATATCGAGCACTTTACTTTGCTGGAACTCCAACTAGATTGACAATCAGCATACATTATATATATATATATATATATATATATATATATATATATATATATATATATATATATATATACATATATATATATATATATATATATATATATATATAAGTGCACGCCAAATAAAAATGTTATTGAGATTAAGCCTTGGAATTAACAGTAGGTTACAAATAAACTTGGAGTTCAAGGTAGGCTACTATAACACTGAGACTAATTATTGCTAACTTCAACTCCTAATATCTATATATAGCATATTGTCTCATTTGATTTCTCTCATAGCAGCAAGCCTAGCCTGTATTTAATATATCTAAGCTAACTTAGTCATTAGACAGGGTACGTGCTACAACAGAAAAGAATAGCAAGCAAAAGCAGCAATAATTAGTATAGTTCAATAGTGCGACAGTCGTGAGGTTAACAGTGGGCGTAATAGGCAGTGAGCAATGAGTCATCCTCCCGAAATAATTCAAGACATAATATGTAGATGCAAAACATCTATTAGAAAACCCAACATGCTTGGGTATACAATTACATTGAAGAACTGGGTTTAGCTGATGCGTTCTAGATACATGTGAATAACTTAGTACTGCATAAATGTACGTTTCAGATATTTTCAATTATAACATTTACAACTGTTACAAATAATTCTAATATGCCCAAATATAGATCCATGTGTAAAAAATAAGCAGCTTAAGCAAATATTTGTTAGTGCAATATAATTTTACTTTGCAATGATACATAATTATATTTTCCACCACAACTGCATTTCGTTGAAGAAAATTATGCAAAAAAAGGATGAAGCTGTCGAAAACAATAAAAAAGATATTGTATTTTAATATAAATAATTTAAAAGTAATATACTAAGCTATAGTATAAATTGTTATACCATACACAGCATATCTAATATTTTTTGGAGTTTTGTTAATGCAATCACATCAATAATGCAATGGCATATAATGCAATAAAACCTGACAGGCTGTTCATATCAATTGGACAAATGCTAGTCCAATGACTATTAGGTATAAGCTACACTTCCTCCTAGAATCTAGATGTATTTTCAGATTTGCGTCAGCCGATTGTCAAAACTTGTGGCTGGTAGATGCCAAATAAGATTGAATACAAGATAGCATTCTTCAGTGAAACGCGATACAATTGCTTTGAAGTTAGTCAACTAATTTGTGACAGTGAAAACATCACTATAGGAGAATCGGATGCGCAAGGCTTCAATATACGCTTTCAAAAAAAATATAATGAAACTAGCACTTGAGAGAGACTGGCTTGTAGTTTAACAGATCAACGCTTAATTGCTGTATATCCAGTCTCACATGTTGCAAAGATTGGTCACCTCTATATATGCTCTTTTACTGCCTAAATGAACCAACATCTAAGCACAAGCCCATCGTGTGTTTTATGTTTTGTGTGTGTGCCCTGCGCATGTGTTACGTGTGTGCATGTACTGCATGTGATGTATGTGTTGTGTTGTGTGTGTGCATGTACTGTATGTGATGTATGTGTTGTATGTGTGCATGTGTTGTGTGTGATGTATGTGTTGTATGTGTGCATGTGTTGTGTTTGCGCATAGCATTGGAGAACTGAGGAAAATCTGGTCTTTGACATATAATCTGTCAAGCCCCCTAGTTCCCTTCCACTGCTAGTGTAATAAGTTGAACAGTGGTTTGGAAGTTGAAAAAGTTTAATTGTTCATATAAGAGCTCCAAGTTAATGGAGGTGACCAAGTGCAATAGTTTGGGGTTTGAAGTTTGACCCCCTAACTGCGAAATTGAGAACCTTCACTACTCATTCATCCCCCAACTCGGAGCTGCTTGGGAATTTTTTTTAAAAGCTTGATGTTTGATTTTTGTTAGGGGAAATTAAAGTACAGTATTGCTTTGTTTCAAATAATTAAAAATTAAAATATTTTGCTGAATTTCAGGGTGTTTCTGCTAATGAAAACCCAACCACTCTATCTGAACCTGGAATAGACGAATTACCATTCTAAATTGAAGATCCTGGATCAATAGATTGTGAGACAGAACTGCAGTAATGTGAAATAACTAAGTTAATTTTCCATCTTTCAAACTGCGCCCATGATGTCTTACGATTTCCTTTCATTATTTGGGCACAATGTGACAGCTCGAATAAACACTGCCCATAATAATTCTAAACTAGGTTTTAATCTTTGCCTATTAATTATTGAAGCTGATGCCACAGTTGGATATATTTATGCTATTTATTTCACATAATATATAAACAATGTTGGTTAATAGTCTGTAGACCTCCGTGAACAAACCTTGGGTCCTTCAGAGTTTTTAATTTATTTGCTAAACGATGGCCTGATTTAAGGCATTTTCTGTACCTACACTTTTCATATAATTTTCTCATTTTACTTTTTGATAATCAACTAAATAATCAAAACTGTTTTTTCATGTTCCACTTCTCCTTATTAATAAACTTAAATAATATGTATAAATTAAATTATAAGTATAAAAACACCTTTTTGTTTTCTATAAATACTTTAAATATTATTTGTTCACCTATCAGGGTTCAATAAATGCAGGCCATTATTATGTTCCTTTCAATATGACAGTTATAATCTCTTTTTTGACTTGTAAGCTTGCAATGTTTGAAATTATATTTACATACTAAAATAAAGTTTAGCATAGCTAAATAAAGCAGAGGATGTTAAACCAGGTGTAGGTACCTTCTTGCTAAGGTATAGGAGATGAAAGATATGCTTGGTTTCAGTATATTTATGCAGATAAGTCAGTGTATGTATGGAAAAGCAGTTGATAGCAGCAACCTCCTTTCACTGATTTTCTCACCATCAACTCAGAACTGAAAGCATTCATTATTATACTGTTGAGAGGATTGACAAACTGAGCTGAATCAAACTGGTAGAACTCAGTTGGGTGTTTCACATTCCACTGCCTTACATGGACTACAAACTTACTTTGCATAGCATATAGAATTGCAGCAAGTCGGCATACACATGTAATATATTTTGTAGTTGAGCTGACTTTAATTATTGTTTGCTGCTGGTATGATAAGGCTGTGCCAGACATGAGTGAACAGACAAATCAAACAACAGAACTTTGATTTGTGCTCAATTAGCTAAAACATACACATAGTATAACATTTATGTAAGGTGTATATAGAGTATATTATATAGCACATCTAGTATATAGTATACATTATACAAAATATATTATAATATACTCTATACAGATACATGTTATATGTACTATAATATACTACATATAATATAGTAAAGTGAGCCCATCAAGATGTAAATGAAGACAATTAAATTCATCTTTCTGCAGTACTTTTTATCATACAGCAAATTATTCTGTGACTCCACATTGAAATACTTCTGCTAAAAAGAGTTTATGAATTGGTGCAGATATAAAATTCCAAATGCTTGGAACAATGAGAAAAGCATTGAAAAAGCTTTCACTCTATTTTGAAAAAGCTTGCACAAATACCAGCATGTTCACTTCAATACAGACTCTGCTGCCTAGAGCTAGTCTATACCGGGTTTAAGACGAGATACATCTCTGAATAATTGAGTCAAATTCTTATAGTTGAAGGAGAAAACATGGTAATAACTCATCACTATAACTAGCTGCCAATTCACTGTAGTATTAAATATATCAATGCATTTTAGTCATACTCTAGCATAGTTCTTGTTATAATACAGTATATGTCATCTGCAGTATTATAGTGTATTTTTTATATATTAAAGCATCATATTTTCTCTTATATGATGGTATGCAATATAGTCCAGTCATGTCATATTGTAGTACTTGTTATATGATAAGATAACTCCTCGCATATTATAGTATAATTCTTATTATGTTATTATTGTATGTTAGATAGGGGTATTATTATATATTCTTTATGCAGTCACAAGGAGCCTACTTTAAAGCAACTCTTGAAGGAACTCCTGACTCTGAGGCTACAGCTACAGACATCATCGTGTTGCTTGTGCAGGACAGGTAAGTGTGCAGGGGTGTGTGGGTGTGTATAATTATACATTTATAGGTGCATATATATGTATATATATATATATATATATATATATATATATATATATATATATATATATATATATATATATATATATATATATATATATATATATATATATATAAGTACTATAATATTACACACCCGTTACGCATATTATTATAGTATTGGCCACCTTGAGCATAGCATAAGATCATATTTCTGGAACAGCTCTACTAATGCAGATATCTTTAGTCAAAGCATCATACCAGAAGCTGAGAGACACAGGCACTTGGTGGACTGTATTGAAGAAACCAGTATGTAGAATAGATATTTATCATGGCCTGGTCTTTAAATGAGCGAATTCTGTCTAATAAATAATAGAGTTTATTTTACGGCTTCTATCCCTCAGAAGTTATGATATTATTTGAATGTTTTACACATATTCACACTCTCTCTCCTCCATCCAGTCCTGTTGAGTAGATTTCTCACAAATAATAGTTTTATCCCAATATTGAGTATCAGTTTACAAACATCAGAATTTAGGATTATATAAAATTTTCAGTTTCCAATCTACCAAGTCAGCCATCATTTAATGGACTAAACTTGTTTGATGACGTGGAAACTGTAATCCAGTGGTTGAATGGACGTCCAGAGACGAGGACCCTGGTAGACCAAACAAAGAGAATTTCACAGGCAAATGTTTGTGAGGTAAAAAATGTGGCCTCTTGCAACATTGATCTTAAGCTGACCTAAATTTACAAATTACCATAGTTTTAATTTATATCTCATTTAAAAAAAATTGATTATCCAACTTGGTACTTGGTATTAAATAAAAACTCATTAATGAAAGTTTGAATCATGTAGACTGCTGAACGCAAGCTATTGACTAATATATATGCAGTTTTATGAGGACAAGTATAATTAAAATGTAACTATAAAAGCTGTTGGCATAAAAAATATTTTCCATTTTTTTTACAAACTTTCACATAGTTTTCTTGTTCTTTGCTAAACTTTATTTTAATTTGGCCAACTTTCATTCAGTCAAACTTTCTAATGAGTAGCAAAATAGTAATGCAAAACCTCCACCATGCAGTTGTATTCTCTAAAAAGAGCCTAATAGGTTTTAATGTTTCTTCTGAACATGAAAATGATGTTGAGAGGTAAAATAGAGTAAACAAATAGCTACTTGAAAGAAACCTTCAAATTGTTACTAGCTTAAATAATGTGTAATACCACACATTCTTTGCACATATAATAAATACGTTTTGTGAAGGTAATGGCAATACTATGTAATTATAATACAAAGTATGACATTGCATCACCATCAGTTGCCTTTATTACTTACAGGTTGCTGTAACAATTAGTTGATGTTGCATTTTCCAACATAGTTGGCTGATACATGTTCCAACAAGAAAGAACTTCATTATATGGCCACTATTTGTACACTATCTCATTAAAAGTTGTTGTTTTTAATATTTTATCTTTCAGTATTTGAGTCTGACCAGAGGTGTCTTAGACAGAATTGCCCAGATGGAAGTGACAGAAGAAAATGAAGAGGAAGTGGCAACTCTTTTTATTGAAGTGTTTAGGGCTGCAGCAAAAAACTTTGATAATGCAGGAGGTTACAGAATAGCCTGGGATTGGGTGAGCTCATCATTACAATGCATTGCTACATCTGAGAATACAATTTTGGCAGGATAGCTAAAATAAAATATTTTTAAAATTTAAGTACCCAGGACATGTTGTTATGCATTGAATGCAAAGCAGGTTAAATGACAATATTTATTTAACAAATCTATTTCTTCACAAAGCTAATATTATATATCTTAAAGACATTGTCAGTCCTATGCATATGCTTTTTGTTGGTGGTGTCAAGCCTTTTCAGAACGAGGATCACTAAATGGAAAAAATTTCATGGCTAGGGCCACATAGTAAAAATTTAGTTGGAGATGGGAGCCAGTGGCCACAGCATCAGTATTTTTCAAATTACTTTATTTTAAAATCCTACGAATCTTTACACAGTGAGGTCCCAGTAACTACTGCTAGCTGCATGTTTTAGCATAATATGATAACACAAAGATATTTGAAAGGTTTTTCCCACTCTGATTCATATAAACGTGCAAATTAATTTTGTATATCATGCCCGCTATTAGTCATAGATTTAAAAGTTTCTCTGCTATTTACAACCAACCAGTTGCTTGTCATGTCATACTTATTTGTTGACCTATAGCTAAGATATTGATGAGTAATGTCATTTGCTAGTGTAAAATACATTATATTTACCAGCTGATTAAATTTAGTTAAATTTAAATTACTTTATATGTAGCCAATATTCTTGTAAAATGCACTGTGAATGTTAAAGTTCTTCCAGAGCCTAACTTTTGATTATTTTCTCTTTCACAGTCATTTTATTGCGCAATGTAATACATTTCTAGGAGTTGTTTTCTACTTTATACAGAGTGTTTTCCGTGACGAAACCTTCATAAAATCAGCAAAAGCTAAAGAGAGCAAGCGAAAGTTCGATGTAGTTACTCTTGATGAAGAGATAGACCAATCACCAACCAGTTTACAGATCACGCCACAAATTACCTCACAAGCAAAAGAATCAGATACCTCACTGATATACCAACCGAAGTCAGACCAATCACAAACATCTTCACAAGCAGATCGATCAGTAATATTATAAGATATACATTCTCACGCAAGTTTATAGTCACTATACCTGTGCGCAATCCCTGATAGAAAGGGTTTTTGTTAAAGCGGCTATGACTTATTTAAATGAGGCACAGGAGCAACTATGACTGAATGCTCTTCCTAACATCACCAATGACCTTTGTCAGGGCTCGAACCCATGACCTTTGTGTTTACTAAGCAAACGCTCCAACCCCTAGACCATGGCTGCTCCCGATATACATTGCAATATGTAAATTATTAGACTTGGTATAAATATGTAAACTTGGCTGCATGAAATGGTAAATATAATATTATACTTTATAGAATATGGCTACTAGACAATTGTAATGTGATAAAAGGAAAGGAAGCTTCATGTTTCATTTATCTTTTGTATTACACAAAGTATTTAATTTTACCTGCTTCATTGAGAATTATAATACAAACTGTTGTACTTGATGAAAGTAATGTAGTGGCACACAAGGTAAATCATATGAATGTTCTACATTTTCCTAGAAATAAACAAAGTATTTTCAATTTCAGCTTCCCAGTATTTCCATTTTCTTGCCACCAAGTCCTGAACAAAAAGACAAAGACATAGAAGTCATTTCTCAGTCACCTGAACCCATTCAAGAACTGGAAGTAAGTTATAGAAGCTATCATAACTTCATCTTAACTCTTTAGTCGACCAAACCTGCTCTGACCAGTTTCAGCCTGGTTGTCCTTATTCATTTACTGGCTTTTCATGGATCGAGCTCAGATTGAATTCAGCGAAATTTCATGAGATTTCATGAGTAAAAACAAGAAGGATCCTTTCGCTGCACTTTTGTTTAAAATTGAATTATTGGTTTCTTAGCAACCAAGCTGCTCCACTGCCTTGCCACCAGAAGTAATTCAATCAAATGTGAACGAGGAGGAACAGCCATTTCAGTCAGAAGTTGAGACACTGTGTGTGAGTATTTAGGTATCAATTTAGAGACAAGTAACTGTAACCTGATCCCAGGAATAGTGAGTTAACATTTTTCTATCCAACTCAAATACTGTTACAGTTTTCAACTATTATATTGCGGTTACTTGTATAGAGTTCCAGTTAGTACATTCCAATTAAAAACAATATACAAATATAGAAAAGTATTACATGAGTAAAATATACAAGATCCAATATCAGAGTAGTTAAAACGAGGTCCTTAATTCTAGCCAAGCCGGTTGTAACTAACTGAGGGAAAGCATTGTCCTCTCATATCTTTTAGCCACGAGTTGACCCCTATCTTAATTGGAGGTTCGAAATAGTTTAACATGACAGGCGACGTGGACCTTTGCACGACAAGCGGGAAGGGGGAGGGGGAATACAAGGAAAACGCCATGACTAGATATGTGTGTTAGTAGTATAGAGAAGGGGAAACAACGGGTCCCCTTCGAATATTCATGAACCGTTACAACACATGTACACAATGTAGAGCTATAATTTCCTGTTGATTTTTGCTTAAGTCAAGATTTGGCTTTTTATATAGCTAGAGTCTACATCTAGGGAAGGAGATTCATGTGAAACTACACAAGCGAGTTCAACTCAACATCAAGGCAGCATTCCACTTGTAAGTAGAGAGAGCACTAAGCACTAATATAATACTGGGTTGAAATTTAAAAAAAACCAGATATTGTTATGACTTTTCATCAATTAAGCTTATATTTAAATTGAAGGATCATGAGAGAGTAAGCAGCTCTAGTTGCTCATGTATGAACAGTAACTTCACTTATTCCAACAACTTCATTACCTGGTACCAGAATTCTCATGCTGGGCATTAGATATAATGAATATAATGAACTTTATTATATAGTAATTACACTCAAAACTTTAGTTAATTATTTTTATTATATTTCTGTTATATGCAGAATTAGTTTTGCTATGTTCATTTTTACTTATGGCCGATTTAAAGTGCCCTGTAGATGGTAGTTATGTTTGCATTAACATAGTGTGCGTAGTGCCTACAGGCAACGAAACCCTATTTTTCCTACATAAAGTTTGCAGACTCCACTTAAGATCTTTTTATAAAAGAAATAATTGAAGTTGTTCAGAAAATAAACTGTTAATTTGTTTTGTCTAGCTTCCAGGCATTGACTCCTTTTTGTTACCTGATTCATTAGAACAAAGATGTGATGAGGAGGAACAGGAAGTAACTCTCTCTTCTGACACTATTCAACAGCAGGATGAAACACAGTTTGTGAGTAGATATGCAGTAAATAGAGTAAAACACTGACTTCCAGCCCTGTAGTGTAATAGGCAGCTAGCTTGCAAGTTAGATGGCTGTGGCTTGGGTTTGATTCCTGTTGAGGGCAGAAACTTTTACAAACTATTCAGCCATGGGTGTTGTGTGGCACTACTCTTATGGAGTTGAGGATTGAGTGAAGCTCAAAAATTGATCGGGTTAAAGTAGTTTTGGAGAACTGACAAAAATCTGGTTTTTGACATATCTTTCAAGCCCCCTACTTCCCCTCCACTGCTAGTGTAATGAGCTGAACAGTGGCTTGGAAGTTACAAATTTTAGTTGTTCATAAGCAGCTTCAAGTTGGGGATGACCAAGTGTAATAGTTTGTGGCTTCAAGTTTGACCCCCAAACTTTGAGCTTAAAAACCCCCATTACTAATTAACCTCATTCATCCCCCATAATTTTTTTTAAAAGTTTAATGTTTGATTTCTGGCGGGAGCAATTAATGTACAGTGGCTTTTTGTTTCATATAATTAAAAATTAAAATATGTTGCTGTATTTCAGAGTGTTTCTGCTAATGAAAACCCAACCAGCTTATCTGAATCTGGAATAGATGAATTACCATTCCAAATTGAAGATCCTGGACCAATAGATTGTGAGACAGAACTGCAGTAATGTGAAGAACTTATAAGGTAGTTCTGCTCCTTTCAAACTTTGCCCATGATGGCTTTCTATTTACTATTTTCTTTCATTATTTGGGCCCAATGTGACAGCTCAAATAAACACCACCCATAATAATTCTAAACTAGGCTTTAATTTTTGCATATTATTGAAGCTGATGCTGCAGTTGGATAAATTTATGCTAATTATTTTACATATATAAAAACTGTTGGTTAATAGTTTGTAGACCTCCGTGAACAAACCGTGGGTCCTTCAGAGTTCTCAACTTATCTGCCAAACAATGACATTTTCTGTGGGCTACACTTTTCATATATTCTTTTCATTTAACTTTTTGATAATCAACTTAATAATCAAAACTATTCTTTCAAGTTCCACTTCCCCTTGTTAATAAACTTAAATAATGTATAAATTAAACTATAAGTATAAAAAATATCTTCCTGTTTTCTACTTTAAATACAATTTGTTAACTTATCAGGGTTCAATAAATGCAGGCCATTATTATGTTCCTTTCAATATGACAATTATAATTCTTTTTTTTGACTTGTAAGCTTGCAATGTTTGAAATTATATTTACATACTAAAATAAAGTTTAGCATAGCTAAATAAAGCAGAGGGTGTTAAACCAAGTGCAGATAACCTCTTCCAAAGGTATAGGAGATGAAAGATATGCTTAGTGTCAGTATATTTATGCAGATAGGTCAGTGTATGTATGGAAAAGCAGTTGATAGCAGCAACCCCCTTTCACTGATTCTGTTACCATCAACTCAGAACTAAAACCATTCATTATTATAATGTTGAGAGGATTGACAAACTGAGCTGAATCAAACTGGTAAAACTCAGCTGGGTGTTTCACATTCCACTGCTTTACATGGACTACAAACTTACTTTGCATAGCATATAGAATTGCAGCAAGTAGGCATACACATGTAATATATCTTGTAGTAGGACTGACTTTAATTATTGTTTGCTGCTGGTATGATAAGGCTGTGCCAGACTTGAGTAAATAATAGAATCAAACAACAGAACTTTAACACCGTACAGCATTACACTATCTACGGGCTTTCCAATAAAAATACTATGCTGTGTAACTAACAGAATACTGAAATTCTATACATTTCAACACAATATTTTATTTTCCAACTATATACATAAAAACATAATGCATTGCATTATTTACATAACATCCTATCTAAAATATAGTGACAGAGACATAAAATTTTACATATAGTACATTTAGTTGTGGCACGAACCAGTAGTTCTTACAGTTATGAATTACATATAAAATACTAAACCTGAAATAAAATAATGTTACTGGTCATGTTTTCTCAATGGGAGAAAAGCCATTAAAAGTCCAAAGTTTCTCAAAGTCTACACCGAGCCCACTAATCTTTGGGAAGAATATGTTAGGAAAGGAGTCAAGAAGAGATGTGACTTGATTGGTGTCTACCAAAAGACCTCCGAGCTTTAAATACGATACAATACTGTCCACACTGGCACCAAATGGGTGGATATTCAGGAAACAAACCACTAAACCTGCAGTACATAAACATTGAAAAGTTTAGCATGGTGAATATATGGATAACCTAAGAGTATAGATAGCCTGATCATAATATATATTCATATGACTCTTAAATAAAGAAACTACACATATACAAACAACACACAATATACTAAAATGTTTAATGTAGTGCAGTGCAGCATACACCCAGCATTACAATACATTCTATAGAAATATGATAGGCAGAGTGTAACATAAATTATATTATATAGCATGTTATGTTGAGTAGAGTGCAGTATATGATATATTCTATAGCATGTTAAGTTGAGTAGAGTGCAGTATATGAAATATTCTATAGCATGTTATGTTGAGTAAAGTGTAGTATATGATATATTATATAGCATATGTTATGTTGATTAGAGTGTAGTATATGAAATATTCTATAGCATGTTATGTTGAGTAGAGTGCAGTATATGAAATATTCTATAGCATGTTATGTTGAGTAGAGTGTAGTATATGATATTTCAGTAGAGTGAAGCACAAACCTAGCAGCTTTCCTTCCTCCTCCTTCACTGTCACATCAGGAGCTGCAACCAGTGGCTCAGCTTTCACTACAGAAGTTGTCTCCTCCTCCCCTGCCACAATTCCAATTTCCTCTTTTTCGGTCTTCTGATCGACAGCTTCATGCTCTCCATTTTCTTCAGTTTTTGTATTTTCTTCGTCAGCAGCTGTCTCAGTGGCTCTCGATTCCGACAGCAACTTTGAGTACTTTGCGGAGAAATAGACAGCAAATTAACAAATCACCAACAGCTTTAGGTTTGACGATTTTGCTTAGAACATCAAATGCTTGATCAACTCGGTCACAGGACAGAACAAAGAGGCCAGAGTGAGATAGGCAAAGGATTTTATAATTGATAAAATTATCTAAAAAGGGCAGGTTTAAATAAACCTTATGCTATTTGCACACCCCTGAATACATTATTACTGATCATAGGTATAGTGTAAAAGTTAAAACTAACTAGATTTGTCTTCTCTAGTGTCAGGGTAAAATGCAATGCAGAAATACAACCAGCAAAATTATGAAACCAGAAATATCGTATGTGAAGTCAAGTAACAGCTTCAGTAAACATGATTGTAAAGGGGATATAATATTAGTAAAAGTATTGATTGGAAACACAACTACAACCTATGAGAAAATTGTGTAGAGTATTAAGAATGGTAATATAACAAAGAGAGTACCTTTTGCTGTACGGCCGTCACTTCATTCCTTGTGGACATCAGTTGCTAAGAGTGACAGTATAAATACCACATTATCAAAATATACACTACACATCACAATAAACAATACAGTATCATAGCACAGATTCAAATATTACAGTTTACACCACAGCACTACAATACATACTAGAGTAACATTGTATAAAGTACAGTACACACTATAACTACAGTGCCAATGTACACATTACACTACCTTACACTACATTACGATTTAGTCTATCACATTTTAAACTTTAGTATCAGTACACACAATAGTATCACAGTGCATACTACATTAACGAAGTAGAAACTACACCTTCTAATAAACCTTAGAGTAATCACCAACACATACATAATAACCCTATAACTATATATCCACCCATTAAAGATGTTAAACTTGGATTATAGAGCACTTGCACAGGTTATGTATTCTACTATACATGGACAAGGCGGACCAAAATTTACACATATATTTAACCAGTATTTCTTACGGATTTTTTTACTAAATGAACATGCTGCTACCTTGACACTGGCAGCCTAGGTGCTTGCTGCTGCCACAGTCTGCTCGACACCAACCTGCTGCATTCCTTTCAGAGTCTGCTGCAACATAGCAATTTGTTTGCTCTTCTGCGCCTTCTCCGTCTGCGCCTCCATCTTGTTCATGTCTAACTCGTTCTTGTATGCCTCTAGTTGGCACTTGAGTGAGTCGTTCTCATCACTTAACTTATTCATGTTGCTAGCAGCTGAAAGTAGAAAGCAGGCAGGTGTCAGCTTTGGTAACACAAGGTATCAACATGTTAAATATGTGTCAGCTACATGGTATCAACATCATGTTAGGTAGGGTTCAGTAGCCTGTGAACTGTAGAAATATACTAGGGCTGCCAGCCTACCTTCAACTGTTAGCCTCAGTTTCTTTGCCGCAGGCACTGTGCCCTCACTGTCTGATAAATCCATTTCATCTTCTTTTCGCTCAGCAAGCAGTTCATCGTCATGTTTCTGCTTCAACTCCTAAGATAGCAAGACATAGTAACAAGATGCGTAAACAGGTTCTACATAAACCTCAGATAGGGTGCCGCTCTTTCAAATTTATTTGAAAATTACTACTTTACTTACCTTTAACTAACCTGCCTTCCACTAATACTAGCAAATTAATAATTAGCAGTATAATGTAATGAAGTAATCTGCAACTAGAGCATTCTCTCTGATATACTGAAGTATTCAAAAAGATCAGAATGATAACACTTCTTCTTCATTTAATAATTTCACTATGCTAACATGCCACTTGCAAGTAGGCGAGAAAGATGACAAGTAAGCACCTGCAACACCTGTCAATATGACACACCAGTCAATATGACACGTCAGTCAGGTAGGCCAACAGATCTCACCTGACATTGCGAAGTCCAGAGTTCTAAATTCTTACGCTGCGGTTTGGAGAAATGATCCCAGACCTTCTGCTGACGAGCTTTGCTGAAGACATTTTGTATCTGCTCCACTTTTGAGAAACATTTAGAGACATACATTACCAGTGTGACAGGAGAGTTACAAATATCCTATTGGCTGAGGGTACGTTAGGGGCGACCACCCTAGTCCACTGGCATACTAAAGTCTGAGCGCAATAACTTTTGTTACTCACCAAACTTACCACTAAGACAATAATATAGTCACTATGTTATCAAAGTTTCTTGATAAAAGACTAACAAAAACTATGTTATTCTACCTTTAATTTGTTTTCTTTTTCAAACATATTATATGAAATAAAAGCTTATAATTAAAATTGAATGTATAAATAATTTGACATAAGCTGGAGGTAAAAACACAGTTTGATACAATACTGTGATATCTACAGATACTGAGACTTTTGAATTTAATTAGTATTCCCAATAGTATCACTTACAACATGTAGAGACTGACTAGCGTTAACTTTCAACACGCCGTGGTGTACCTACCATCCGACATACAGTATAACCAGCTGCTAGGATTTAGATACATCCTACATGTAGTGGCTTCACTGAGAGCTACTTACTTTGAGACACTAAGCCGGTTACTTTAATCTTATACTGTGCCTTGTAGTTCTCCAACTCCTGCTCAAACTCTTCTTTCTCAACTACAGAAGAATAGAAAGCCGAGTGAATCACTTGAAACCTAAACTGATATAATTTAAAAAACAAGAAACTTTTCTTTATTAAATAGCATTGATATTCTGTGAATAATTATAAATGTCGATATTTCAGGTTGAGTATACCAGATCCATAATATGACTTTTAGTTGCAAGACGAATTAATAAAGAGTATTCAGTATCACCTGTCAACCTTCTCACAGAGCTCTGAACACAATGAATCATTGTGTAAAATCTGTTGGCATTCCTAGAGTTCACCTGTCCCTTATCTAACCACTCCATTAAAATCCCGGCTGCCTCCGCAAAGCCTCGAGATGCTACAAGAATTCAAAACCAAAACTAACTTCCACGTACTGAATGAACAACAGAAGCCTGTTATTTCCTTGAATGTATAACATGTTCAAGAGCAACAAACATACATTTTAATTTTTCGGTGACTCCGCTAGCCTCACTCTCCGAGTAGCGGGCTACTTGTGGAGGACTAGGGGGTCTATTCATGTCTTCAATCATCCTTCTGTGATGTCTCTGCTCTCGCTCTATAGTTCTCTGCATGCATTCCCACTCATACTGGTCATCTCGAGCTGTGGCATAGTCACAGTGAATACGCCCTGTGTTGGGCTTATCGTCTTTCTCACCAATTTTCATCCTCCAACCTGCAGGTCAAAGTGTAGTAAAACATACATATATAAAACAACAAAGACATACATGCAGCTGTCTCTCTAAAAGCCATGAGCTCTAGAGTAACAAAAGGCAAACTTTACGGACTCTTGAGTCACATTTCAAAACTTAATTACAATAGAGAGTGGGAGCATGAAGCTAAAAGTAAATCACAACAGTAGATGGATTAGATCGAGCGAGTATAAACTGTAGGTAGAAGGACATATTGAGCGGAATGTAGGAGGCGCCGAGGTACATTTGTATGTTATGTTCTTACATATAATTAATAGTCATATATATGATTACTATATGTATATATTGATATGTTTTGTATATATGTGGTGAGTTGAAACTTACTGAACGTTACAGTTTACTAGTACAACATGTAACCTTAATGAAACCTATGTACCGTGTACTAAAGTCATGCATGTAAACAGCAAGTATAAAAATACCGCCGGACTTTATTAGGACAAATCATGGTTAGAATAATATAATTACTCTTATATCAACTTCATGTAGGCATATTCATGTACAAAGCAAATGACTATAGAAGTTGATAGTGAGGAGTGAAGATAGAGTCAAGTAATACAGAAGTGGTGCTACTTGTTCATCATTTCTTACCTGAATAAAATATAGCTTTGTCAACAGAGTCGTAGTCTATGAATCTGATATGTGCAAAATGCTTCTTCCCCAGTCGAATCGTTTCAAAATCTACAGGCATTAGAAGTTTATACATTGCAGTAACACTTTAATGGAATTGAAGGCAAAAAACTGCAGCATATTTGAAATTAGGGCTGCAACAGACACAAAGAGTCCACCTTACATTTGAAACTAACTAAGATGGTAATTAGGAAGTCCTACAGCCAATCTAGCAATCTGATAAACAAAGTATACACACATATAACTATAGTACTAGCCGCCAAAAAAACATATTTTAATCTCAATTTCACAGCATAATATACTGATGAGCTATAAATAACTACTACAGATCTACAGCAATCCAAGTGATGTTAATAGCAGTCAGCTTATAAAAACTAAATATACTAAAACATACTGCCACAGGTCTGCATCAGTTCTCCAATCATCTCCTCTGTTACGGTCTCAGGAAGACCGCCTATGAACAGAGTTTTACAACCAGGAGGCTTTTCCCTGGTGGACCGAGGAGCGGCGTGCGGAGGAGGTGGGACAAGGACAAAACCACTGAAGTGTAATATTTCTTTGCCATCTACTTCCTGTGGAGGAGCTGCCAGGTATGGGTCTTCCATCATGAAATCATACTGTAAGTTATAATAACACATAACTTGAAACGGCAGGTCATGGCAAGTTGTTCTGTTGTAACCTTGAGATGATATATGTGCCGGCCACTTGCTTGAGAAAGAGAAGGAATATTAGCGACCAAATTAGTGCCCGACAGATCCTAGTATTTAGTAATCTTCCGTATAACAAGATGGATGTACAAAACAAAAACAGTTAAGGGGAAAATGGCAAATTTAAGTATAGTCTAACCTCTCCACCAATATATCCAGTCATAGGCATACTCATTCCCGGTTGCATATCTCCAGTCATTAGCCCACCCATGCCGGATACGTTTCTAGACCCATTCATCATCTGGGAAACCCGGTTTAGCTGTCCAGCCCCACCCATCATTTGTCCAGCTCCACCAATCATAGGCCCTGCTCCACCCATCATCTGCCCGGCTCCACCAATCATAGGCCCTGTTCCGCCCATCATCTGTCCAGCTCCAGCCATCATTGACCCAGCTCCACCCAATTGCTGTACTCTCCCACTACCCAGCTGTGGGTTATTGCCATTTCCAGACATAGTAGCCCTTAGAGGACCAAGCTGGGGCCCAATACCACTCATATGCTGCAAATTTGTTGGTGCAGCAACTACATTAGTAGTATTATAGGCATCTATCTCCGATGTACCTAAATACATTCCACAAAGATCAGCTTGGCATTAGTACTAGCATTACATTGTATCATCTCCAATAAGCAGAGATGAAATCAAATTAGTTGATGGAATGCATTGGGACAGGTATAGACCAGTGCTACATACTCTAGTAAACCGGAAGCAAAACGAGATGCCAGTGCAAATACTTTTATTGTCGGTAAATTAATGGAATCTCAAGATACAAGTACTAGGTGGCAGTACACCTAGTAATTTTACAAGACTGGCAGCATAGTTATTGCAGTCTGTTAGCAAATGAGATTGAAGGGTTTTTTTTATCAAACAGTCTGACAAGCTAATAGATTATAATCTAAAATGACCAAAACGACGAAAAACTAAAAACAAATGAAATTATATATTTTGGAGTGAACATGAACACTGAAATAAATCATACTTAATTTATTTATTTTTTAGAACACGGTATGATATATCCCAGTTCTAAAACTTAAAAACTAATGGTTATCACACGTACCAGTTTCTTGAAGGTCCATGTCATCTGAAGATGTTACAATCGGAGGTCTACCCTTGTTACGGTTAAAATGCAATGGTCCGTCCATAATGATAACCTAAAACCAGAAATTGAATCAACATTTTAGCTTGAAGACTTTGACATTTCTATTAGCAATATTATATTAGAAAATCTAAAAAAAAATTACTTTAATAGTTTTATTTACTTGTTCAACATGGTCATACTAAACATTTCAATTTATTTTCCAATTATACAATGATGATTTGTGATTAGGGACTGAAAATAAACATTATAAAGTATGATTGATAACACTGATCATAGTTATCATAATAATTGCTTGAATTTGTGATATGTTGCTAAGTAAAGAATATCCGCTAACAGGCTTATATTTTCATAACTCACTTCACTTTTTAAGTCAGAGAATGAACTGAAATAAAACAATGCTTAACATTTATATATAAGTATTACATAAGATAATGGTTGTGTGTATTCACATACGATAACAATAAAAACAATCAAATTGAAAATAAACACAATATTCTCATTCTGTTGGTTGTATTATATTATAATACAACCAACAGAATGAGAATATTGTGTCTGTCACAGTCAAGCAATAGATAAGTTTCTAAATTAAAAAGGAACTTTCTATAAGCAGACGGCTAGCTTGATATTTAGTTAATAGATATGTTTTGATTGGCTGATGAGGGAGCAAATCACATCAGCTCCCTTTATATTATTACTATTGCCGCGAAAACAATCGCATTTAGTTTCACTACTAGAAAAATATGTAAAAATGAAAATGACGCTTATATAGATTTATCAACAATGTAATTTGAGTGGAGTGACTTCATTCATAAAGATTCACCAAGCTTAAGCCATGAAACTGAAACTGTAAATGTTGGTGCAATTTAATGTGCGAGTTGAAGCGCACATGTGCACCGACAGTCAAAGACATCAACATTAACTTGTGCGTTTAGAATTATTAAGCCAATCATGGCGCTAACTTATTAGCTAATCACAAAATAAATAAAAATTGAATGTCAAGTCAGCCGACTGCATATACAACAACCTAAAATGAAAATAAAAATGGGTTACAGAATAAAAGCAATATCATTATTACAAAATGAATATCATAATCAATGAGTGAAACTTAATGGTTGGTGTTATAAGTTATTAGTCTAATGACCGTAAACTGTTGAGTGTAACCAGTGTAATGATTTAGACTATAAGTATAATAATTATAATACTTATTACTTAGTATACCAATAGGATTATAACTTATTGATGGCTTATACCTATGAATACCTTGAAAACATAGAACACTTGGAAAAACTCAAGGTTAATAGAAGTGCCTCTTTTGTTTTACAGTGTAGACTAAAAAAAGTTAGGTGGTAATTGGGTTGATAATTGTTTTTTTATATATGGACCCTCTGATGTCTCTAATGGTTCATGGTAAGAAACTACCATAGTATACTTGTGAGTTAGCATACATAAATGTGGTTATTGCCATATTTTGGCGATCTCGTGTGATTTCATCGTATGTCATTGTCAATATTGAGTGTTGTTCTTTCTTCTTGCAAAATTTTCATGAGGAAATAGTCGGTGAGCTCTGCATCTCTGTTTGAGAGGCTGAAGGCCAAGCTGAGAGCATGCTTCGGTGACACCTTTTCATCCTTTTAATCCAGCAATAAACCTCACTGCCCTGTGCTGGTAACATTTCCAGAGACTCAATGTCTTGCTAATGTTGGATCCTACACGGCATCTGCGTACTCGAGAATAAGACGACACAGACTAGTGTAAGCCAGTAGCTTACCTTCTCTGGAGGCCTCATGTAGAACGTGTTTAATTGCTCCCGGAACTTTTGGGGCCATATCCTTTTTAAGTGTAATATGTTGATCAAATTTAAAGTTTGACTGCATTACGACCCCCAGTTATGTTATTTTGTCCACTCAATCCATCTCTATCTTTCCTAGCTTGTACAGGTCTGTAATTTTGATTGCCAATCGCTATGATTTTTCATTTACTTTCGCTGAAAGGCATTTTCCAATCAACTGACCATTTGTGCATGGCATTGATGTTGTCTTGAAATCTTGCAGCATTTTCCTTTGTGCCAACAGCCTGATACAGTAGTGTATCATCAACATAAAGGCTTACACTGCAGTTTAATTTTAGTGGGAGATCATGAATGTATATTAAAAATAGTGTTGGACCTAGAAATGTACTTTGTAGAACCCCTGAGGTCACTTCTAATTCTAAAAAAAAAATTGTTTTTTTTATCAACTACTTTTTGTTATTTATGCCTCAAAAAATATTGAATCCAGTTTAGCAGTTGTGGATGTATTTCTGGTATTACTATTAGTTTTAATTTTTGCATTAGTAAAGCATGAGGTACCTTGCCAAAAGCCTTCTTAAAATCAAGTACCACAACATGTGTCGTTTTCATTGTTTCTTTATTTATCGCCGGTTCGAATTCATGGCAAAAACTCAAACTGAAACCGGGAGTGAGAATCAGAATGAGCGTGAGTATCACTATCACTATCAGTACGAAACATTCAATATTAAATTTAATATAAAATAAAAATTTAAAACTAAAAATTAAATACAAATTAAAATAATAATAGTAATGCAATACTAATAGTGATACCAATACTATTAGTAAAACTAATACTTATAGTAATAGTAATACTAATTGTAATACTGAGTAATACATATACTCATAGTAATACTAATACTAATAGTAAATGTAATACTGAACTGAAAAAATACATTTTCACAAAAACAAAAATTAAAATCTTACATTTACAATGCTGAATGCACGATAACAATTGTGCACTTTTTTCATATATAGATGTTAAACTGTGGCGTCATTTTTATTCATTTGAAAACAACAATAAAATTAAAAAGCTAGCCTATCAGTATCACTCTATCACTAGGCAATGCCATTATCATTATGATTATGATTATAATTTTAATTTGTACTAATTAGTACAGGAACCGGAAATAAGAAATTTGTATTTTTAATTACAAGATTGTTATGTTGGACTCGTGATAATATCATGATATTATTCAAAAATTCCAAACACTGAACTAGAAAAGGAATAATATCTTTTCCAGTTCATTAGATCCAAATGTAGAGTTATTTTCTTAAAAAGGCTGACAACTAAACTGATTTATCATAGCTCAATGCTGTTCGTGATTGACATAAAACTTATAATCTATGGATCCTAGGCTGTTATCAAATAGCAAATAATATATAGCCTGTTAAACTTACCAAATAACCAGCAAACCTACAAATACAATAATGTTACAAGTCGTAATCAATGTTGATAAAATACGTACCTAGTTAGGCTCGCAAGCTGCTGCCAGCTCCCGCCATAGCGCGGGCTCTTTCAATGTAATAAACGGGGCTCCGAGAGCTACCTCGACTAAAATTAAAAACCTATGTTAGAAACATTGAAAGTTGCTAGTATTACTTTATTGGTATTACAAAGTGAAAGTCTAATTAGAAATTAGATTTAGTGCATGATCATCTCAATTTCTCCACTACTGCAAATATCGTTAGAGGATAGCTATGGAGTATAGCCACTAGAGGCTTCCCTATGGTGTTACTATTAGACATACCATTACCAGTTGCTGCGGAAGTCCTACCTGAAATAATAATATTTTATAAACCAAAAAAATAAAATAATTAAATACTAAAACTAAAACTAAAAGTAAATACAATTACTGAATTAGTATTACTAATAATAATACTTGAAGTTAGTCTTGTACTTATACTTATAGATAATAGTTATACTATAAGTTAGAGTATAAGTATAATATTACTGTGTTAGTATAAGTATTACTATTACTATTAATATTATAACATTATAAATCATTATGATTATATTTTTATTTACTTTTACTTTTAGTTTTACAGTTTGAATTACTATTACTGAGTATTAGTATTAATATTAGTGAGTATTACAATAACTATAAGAATAACTATAACAATTAATATTATTAGCGATTTAGTTTTATAAATAGTGTAACTGTAAATGATAATCATAATGATGATGATTACAGATTGTGATAGTGATACTCATACTACTACTAGTTAACATCTAATAACCCGGTTAACGTACTTATTTTTATTTATTGTGATAACCTAGCTGATGAATATGGATAATTTAAAGGCTCTTTATCAACAAACTACAAGCAGGATCAAGCTTAGCAAAGCCATCAACCAAAAAGCATGGCAATCATACAAGCAAGTGTATGATCTCAATGAAAACCTTCTCTCTGTAAGTTACCTTCCTTCTATTTCTGTGAAAATCGTTCAATGCAGTTCAAGCATTTTCATCTCACTTCTGTACTTGTGATCTAGGAAAGTCCGATGGAGTGGTTTGTCGTGCACATTTACTTAGCTTTGTTAGAGCAAGTGATCTCAAGTAAGCAAGTCACTAAGATGAATACCTCTGTCACTGTCTCCCTTCTCCTTAACATCAGTAAGATGCAGTAAGTCTAGTCACTCTAGCACTCAAATTTGTGTGCTATGAATACGTTCCTTTCCTTTACATTGCATATGAATTAACCTATACACTTGCTTCAGCTGCAAAGAATTTATAACAAAGCTGAAGTATACGATGGAACAGAAGTTATCCTCTCCTCTCACTGAAGATATAGTTAATGAATTGGTGCGGAATTACATACTCACAGCGGCGCTCCATGACAAGTTTTCAAAGTAAGATGACTCAGCATGTTTCTCTCTGCTGTAAACATTTTTATTGTTGCAACAATATTTATTAACAAAGCTAAGGAGCAGCCATGGCCTAGTGGTTAGAGTGTAAGCCTGGTGTGACATAGGTCTTGGGTTCTAGTCCAGGCCGTTGGTGATGTCAGAAAAATCATCTGAATATAAGCGTCTGTGCTTCAGTAAAAGGGGCATGGTATTTCGACTACTTCAAACTCTCATAATCAGGGATTTTCACAGGGATGGACACTACAAACTACTGCGAGTGTATTTATTATTAAAGCTAGGAAGAATGAGAAAGTTACTAGGTTATAAGTTTTTTAAGGCCACAGTTTGAGCAACAGCTGTACATACAATTTTCTTTTCTCTGCAGAGTGGCAGCATGTGTAATGAATATATCGTGCTGCCTGCTTTCAAGTTTTTGTTTTCTCAAACTTTAGAGTATTTGCTGATATCTTTGTGGAGGAACCCTCCATGTCACATGATCTATCACATGACCAGACTAGGCCAAACTACCACCAGCTTTTGCTGGAGAAAAAGAAACAGATTTGGTTGCTCTATTTACTAGCAAAAGGTATGAGTTCTAATGGTAATGTATGCCAGTGATGTGTTTTAGGCAAGTAACACTAGTCTACCAATAAGTGTTCAGCCTAGTGTCTAGCTTAGACTATGGTATATATGTTTATGTTATAGAGGAAACTTCCTTTGACACGTCTGAACTCATCACCTCCTTCTATGTGCTCATCTGCTGTTTCATACCAGCCATCAAGTCTACTCCTGCTTTTCTTCTGAAGTCTCCATGGGGTAAGGGTTAGCTTTACATACAGCCATAAATGTTTAATTCTTTTCATTCAGAATGAGTTTTAGAAAGGTAATTATTCTGTTATTTTTACTTCTGTTTTCTTATATTTTTACGCACCAAACCACTATCACTATGCGTTGCTTCTTTGCCTCAACTGTTGAATATGAATTGTATGGCTAATAGAGTCAAGGTTTCTGTATTTATATAAGCTGTATTACTAATGTATTTAAGGTTTATGTGTAATATAAATAATAGTTATTTGAGTGGTAGATTCAAAGTTTATGCATATTGTATGCTTTGGGTATTGTAAAGTATTTATTTAACTTGTGATGTTGCTTTATTTTGGATTTTTTAATTACATTTTTTGTTTGTGTTGGCCCAACTGATGTCAATGTATTATACAGTTTACAGTATTTCTGCTCTTATCAATACTTGAATTTGTCTGTAGACAGTTAGATTACAACCATCAGGGTGTTTTAGGTAGTCTGTGTGATAATCTCAGTAATGACCAGACGCAGGTTCATCTCGCTCTCATGAAAAAGCTCTGCTCAGACTACAAGGTAGACTTAGGTGAAGTCTTGGGACCAATCTTCCAGTCTAACCAATGGGTATGTCTATAGAGCAGGCTGTTTGCACCATTTTTCACAGGTCACGCCCCTTTTCAGCTGCTTGCTTTAAAATCCTATAAGCATTAGTTTTATAAGCAGTCTGGTATTGGTGCTATAATTAATATTTTCAGCTGGGTTTATATTAAATATACTTATACTACTGGGTCATTCCACGTCAACTCAACCGATGGCCCACGCCTTTGCGTCTCAGATTTTGTTCATATTTACACCAAATGGACCTACACATGTCCTGAGTACTATTCTTGAATATTTCTGGCTTGAAACAAAAACTTTTTGAGAAATGACTATTTTCATGAACAAAGGTTGGGAAAAATTTTGAGGAAAATTTGCAATTTTTACTTTTAGACCAATTTGTAAACGTCCATATCTCAATCATTTTTTTAGACTGAGCTTTAAAATTTGGTGTGTGATTTGATAAAACCTATCAGTTTGCACTGGTAGTAACACATATTGCAGAAAACTTTGTGTGCATATATGCTAAGCCATTGAATATTGGCAAATTTTTGTGAATTTTGAAAAATTTCGAATATTTGCCACATCACAAAAGGCGTTAATTTTTATTTTACTTCCATAAATTTTTATCCATAAATAGTTGATTATGGTGACTTTATACTCCTTAATTTGTGTAATTTTGAAAATAATATTTTTCGAGATATAGACACCCAAAGTGAAGAAAATGTGAAAATTCGCCCAACTTCACAAGAATGTAACCCGATGTTTGAATATGTTAATATTTTTTAAACAAGAATTTTCTGTAACGTCATTTAGTTTATTTTGTAGATTCATAAATTTAAACGCCCTTATATTGTCCAAACTTAAAGTAAATCGCACGGAAAAATGGTATGTGTATGAAAATCGGCAAAATGCAATTTTTCAATATAATATGTTGGGATCATACATTTTTTATCATTCATATTGTTCAAAATATCAGGTAGATACATATATGTTTCCTATATATGTCAAATCTACTGAAGATTACAATAAAATCTGATTTGTGTGTAATAGCGTAAGAAAAATTCTGCCGATATGCATTATATGATATTCCCATTAAGTTTCAGGTAGCAATTGTTATTTCTGTGAGTGAATGGTGTGAAACAGCTGAGATTTTGCTGGAATCAAGTACATTAAGTAGCTGAAGCAAGGTTGGCTTAAAAAACATGCCTAAATATAACACCCTGGCCCTGAACACAATGGGCCTAATTAATTGAATGACGATGGTGTTTAATACATGCCGGAAATAATTGTGTCTTTTAAAACAGATGTGCCTAAATATAGCAGAATGGCCCTGACCTCGCCCTAATATGGTCAGTACTGGTTAAAGAATCAAGTAATTGGCCTCATGCCATGTCTAATGTTCATCCTGAAAAAATTTACAACTCTTTTTTTCATAACTGGAAACAATGGTCTTCCAACTTTAATATCTGGTTCAGGCAGAATTCCTTTTGCAGTCTTCTGGCTTGCTGTGCAAGGTAATTGTTGGGTTTTTACATAAGCTGGAAAAGCTTTTCCCTAATACATGATAGCTTTTCACATATCATCTCAGCTATATTATGCTTTTCCATTTTCATTATAGCTAATACACAAAAGCTAGCATTTTTACGACTATAAAGACCCGGCAGTTTTTTTCTTATCCATACTTGCATTTCACACTTGTACTGGCAACTTGTAACTCACGAGATAACCTTTTTTTACGGTGCTATTTCTTCAGTCTGCTACTATAATAAATATTTATTTCTCTAACTTAAAACACAACGATAATTGTTTACTCCAAATTCTATAGATGTCTTATCAATGGTCCAGCTTTCTGGTGCCAATGTCAATAACTGGACCTTCTTTTGTCCCAAAGAAACTTTCACCTTATTCAAGGAACATATTAATATGTTCAAATCTTTATGATTAATAGGCTTTATACAGGCATTTGCTGCTTCTGGGTGGAGTTCCTCTCCCTCTATACTTGCAACTGTGGCAACCTTCTTAGCAATGACCTCCTCCACTTGATTCTGTTTTTTCCCCATAGTTCACTTTACTGGAAGGGCTAATTTTTGGGGCTCTCCTGGTATAATTCTACTCTTTTGAACTGTAGAAACTGAGAGAAACTGCGCAATATTAATTGCTTTAAAAAAAGCTGAGCTCTCAGAATACTCTCAGGAAACTAAAAGTGATGCATTTCTTGAAGTTGAGAAGGAAGCACAGACACTAAACACTGGAATGACAGAATTGGAAGCTTCTCCCGTGAAAGTTGCAAAATTAGCCCATCCAGTAAAGTGAGCTATAGGAAAAGAAAACAAAAGAAAGTGCAGGAGGTCATTACTGAAAAGGTAGAAACAGTCTTGGGTATAGATGAAGAAGAACTCCACCCAGAAGCAACAAATGTCTGTATGAAGCGTAGTAATCATAAAGATTTGAAAAAATTAGTATGATCCTTGAATAAGGACACGGAAGTTTTCTTATGACTAGAGAGGGTCTAGTTATTGACATTATCTAGAAAAGCTAGACCATCGATAGAACAGCCATAGAATTTGGAGCAAACAATTACCTGGCCCAGCAAGCCAGAAAACTGCAAAGAAAATTCTGTTTGAACTAGATGGTAAAGTTGGAAAACCATTCTCTCCACATTCAAAAGAAAAATTTGTAGATTTTTTCAGGATGATGAATATTATTCTTAGCCTGGGCAAATTACTAACCTGATTAGGGTGAGGTTAGGACCATTCTGCTATGTTTAGACAGGTCTATTTCTAAAGCCACAATTGTTTTCAGCATGCATTAACCCCCTTGTTGACCTAATTCGGACTATTGTATTCAGGACCCTGGTGTTATATTTGGGTATGCTTTTTAAAGCCTTCCTTGCCTCAGGTACTTAATGTACTTGATTCCAGCAAAATTTCAGCTGTCTCACACCATTCACTCACAGAAATAACAATTGCTACCTGAAACTTAATGAGAATATCATATAATGCATATCGGCAGAATTTTTCTTACGCTATTACACACAAATCAGATTTTATTATAATCTTCAGTAGATTTGACATATATAGGAGACATATATGTATCTACTTGATATTTTGAACAATATGAATAATAAAAATTGTATGATCCCAACATATTGTATTGAAAAATTGCATTTTGCCGATTTTCGTACACATACCATTTTTCCATGCAATTTACTTTAAGTTTGGACAATATAAGGACGTTTAAATTTATGAATCTACAAAATACACTAAATGACGTTACAGAAAATGCTTGTTTGAAAGATTTTACTGTATTCAAACATCAGGTTACATCCTTGTGAAGTTGGGCAAATTTTCACATTTTCTTCACTTTGGGTGTCTATATCTCGGAAAATATTATTTTCAAAATTACACAAATTAAGGAGTATAAAGTTACTATAATCAACTATCCATGGATAAAAATTCATGAGAGTAAAATAAAAATTGACGTCTTTTGTGATGTGGCAAATATTCGATTTTTTTCAAAATTCACAAAAATTTGCCAATATTCAATGGCTTAGCATATATGCACACAAAGTTTTCTGCAGTACGTGTTATTACTAGTGCAAATTGATAGGTGTTATCAAATCACACACCAAATTTTAAGGCTCAGTCTAGAAAAATAATGGAGATATGGACGTTTACAAATTTGTCTAAAAGTAAAAATCGCAAATTTTCCTCAAAATTTTTCCCAACCTTTGTTCATGGAAATAGTCATTTCTCAAAAAGTTTTTGTGTCAGGCCAGAAATATTCAAGAATAGTACTCAAGACATGTGTAGGTCCATTTGGTGTAAATATGAACAAAATCTGAGACGCAAAGGCGTGGGACTTTCTGAAATTTGGTTGATTTGACGCGGAATGACCCTACTAGATTTGTCTTCGCTTTTCGAAAATCTGTTTCAATGACATCCATAAAGTGTATTGCTTTGTCAAGATATGCTTTTTCAAGTAAGGTTGTCTTGTGGCACCTGTAGAGGGTTTTGTATTTACTGTTTAGTACTTGCTGGCTGAAGTTCACATGCTATATTGGTTCTACTCAGATCCATTATATCATGTGAATGTTTGTGTAGCGGTCTTTAATGGAGAAGTATGAAGGTGTGTCGTTTCACACGATGACCAAGAAGTGGGCGAATCTGGTCAGACCTCTCACTATTGACGGACTTGACTTTATAGAGGCAGCTCCCCTTGTCATACCCAGTAACGCTACCAGGTAATACCAGCTCTATCATGTTAGATGTATGGAGTAATGCTACCAGGTAATACTAGCTCTATCATGCTAGATGTATGGAGTAACGCTACCAGCTAATTCCAGCTCTATCATGCTAGATGCATGGAGTAATGTTACCAGGTAAAACCAGCCCTATCATGTTAACTTATCAAATAGTCCTCCAGGTAATGTCAGCTCTATCATGCTAGCTTATTGGGTAGTACTATCAGATGTATGTACAGCACACACTCCTATATAATATATGTATACATTACAGTCTGCCTCGTTTCCCCAATTTTGCAGTGCGGTTGGGACGACTGTCTTACCACCCACACCCATACAGTTCAGACTAAACACTATTCAGCATCTAAAGAACATCCTCTCGGGGTTCACTGATTCACCAAGCCCCACTCTCATGCAATATTTTCAAGTAAGGTTTTTGTATGATTAGTTTTTACTCAACTTTTTAATTTTGATTCTAGCACACTTTCTTTTTATAAATTGCAGATTTAAGATAATATTCAGGGTGTGTGCTTGTTGTTAGGGTTTTCAAAATATCTGTTTGTATGACACAACATGAATAGTTTTAACAAAAAAGATGATATCAAACATAGACAGTGCTATACACTGTTTAGTCTTTTCTACATCTTTTTTGGAAATTTGATTTACCTGAAACATTAACAACTATAAGATGTTATGTTGAACATGTTATTTTTATCGTTGTTATTAGCTTAAATTTGGTTAACTTACTGTAATTGGCAGCCAGAGTGAATTGGAAGTGATATAAACCTACTACATCTGCTTATCTCTTCCACTGTTACAGTGCGTACTGTATTTAGTCTGTTGTGAACACAATGGCTATCTCTCCTCTTGCAGTGCTGTGGGGAAAACCCTCATGACAGCATAAGTACGAGGTTGAGTGAGTTGAAAGAGCGATACACTAGCTCTCCTCTCTGCCATTATTCATCAACCTCTAGTCACCCCGGCAGCGCTAGTCACTCCGGCAGCTCCAGTTCACAGGGTATCCTGCTGCATAGGTTTAGTCTGATAACTAGGCTCTACTACAAATCACTCCAGAATTTACTGCAGCAGGTAAATTTATCTCTATTTGAAATACTTCAAAGTGGTTATGAATTAAAATGAATAAACTTAGTATTGCTTTTTTCGAATCCAGAATTACCTAAGTGAAACACTGTGAAAACTGTTTTAGTAACCCAATTTATTATGCAGGTATATGCATTCCTTATCGCTCTGTTATTGCTCTGATAGCATATCAAGTAATAGAGTAACATGTTCTCTAACAGTATTTGATTATTTGCTGTGCCTAAAATATGTTTCAGCTGTTTGATATGTTTGACCAATATTGATTAGTTATCATATATCTCTATATTGCTACATGATTGATTTTTGCTAGTTACCGCTATTTTTAGTTATTCAAGTTTTTTTTATATATATATTTTTAAGCACTTAGAATTGAGTTGAATGCAATAGTATGTAATATAGTGTGTAATGGTTTATATTATTCCCACACTACACAATACCAATGCAATGTTGGAGTTATCTTCTTTCTCAAGCATGTAACATTGTACTAGGAGGAAGAGCGTCTCTCTAGAACAGATTTCTCTGCTCTTCTGTACATCGACACCTTCCACAGAAGTTTGATTCTCTGCTCTGCTCTTGTTGTCAACCACGCCTACGATGAACAGGTCTCTGCCAATGAAGTGCTCCAACATTCCCTCGCTCTCTTTGACCTTCAGGTACGTGACTTGTCGGAGATCTGCTGCCGAGCTTTTCTCTTGGCTGCCACTGAGTGTCTGCTCACCTCTGCTCTGATCATTCTCCTAATTTGTTATTCTGTGCTCAATAGACAGTTCTAAATACTCGTACTAATAATAGAAAAACTGAAGTTGTCTCCACATTATATAGTTTTGTGCTTGTCTGCTAAAATACTGATCACATCTATATGTGTTTATCCCAAATGTAAATATGCTTTATGACAGAACTAACTCTTTCGTGATAGGCAATGCTTTGTTCAGATGCCTAAAAGCGTATCAATGACTCAAATACTCAATCCGATGAGTAGAAATAAATGCTCAGCTAATATTTTTTTGTGATAAAATTATTGGCTTTTATTAGCTACTTATACACATAATATTTTTACTATCTATTTATAAAATTATATATGCATACTGTTGTAATTTATATTGTGCTATACACCAAAGTAAAATGAATTGCGACTTAAATTTCCCAAATAATTTATTCCGTCCAGTTTAAAATTATACTTGAGCGGAAATTGGTTTCGAATGAAGACTTCTTTGAGTGTTTCTTAATTAGCCCACAACCTCTCTGATAAATATATTTTGTCAGTTTGTTTAATACCAATTACAAGTTACTGCAACTTATTTTTTGTGTTATTCAGGCTTACCATATGTGTAAAGTGATTGAATGTTTCATCAAAGCTGAACCTGACCTTAGCGGGGCTTCCATACATCACCTGAAGCTGTGTGAGGACCACATACTAGACAACTTAGCTTGGAAACTGGTAAGCTACAAGAACTATGTGGATAACAAGTTACTTTTTTTCAATGTTCACTTTTTTACTCTCTAACTATTGGATCACTCATGCCTTGTACAAGTATTTGTCTTATCTGTACGTCTTATTTCAATGTAAACTGTTTAACTGTACTTATCCCTACTCACCAGGACTCCCCTTTGTATGATGTGTTAAACTTCACCGGTACTGGTGGCCCAGGATCCTTGCCAGTTCTCAGTGATTCGCCGACGTGTAACGTGGGTGCTGCTCAATTTCTCACGCCAATTAGAAGAACTCGGGATCGTGCTGTCACCGAGAATGGACAAGCATCAAACTCTCGGTCTCTCACCGTGTTCGTTACTAAAGTGTGTCGGTTGGCCTATCATCGGTTACAGCTTCTGTCTTCAGCCCTTTCTCTACCAAGTGACTTGGTGAGTGTACAGCACAGTATACGTATTCTTGAAATTGTTTCAAATATGCTGTTTAGTTAGAAGGTGGAATGAAAGCTTAATGTTTATGGTTAGAATTTTAACACAGAGTGTCTCTTTCAACTGTTGAAATACTAGTAAACATAATTATTTTATAAGTTTTAACTTGAGGTGCAAGCATGTAGAGTCTAGTTGATTTGTAGAACATTTATGAGTCACTCAGACTTGGTTGTATGATTGATACAGTTTATATTAAGTAGTATCTAGCACTCTGCTCTGACAGTATAGCAATATATACTACATAGTGCTAAAGTGCTATTGCTATACTATGCAGTTACTAAGTACTCATGTATTCATATCTGCAGGTTTCTAAGATATGGACGTGTTTAGAACATTTGATTAAAGTGAAATGTGAGCTGCTGAGAGACAGGCACTTGGACCAGGCTATCATGTGCTGCTTGTATGCCATTTGTAAAGTAGTCAACAGAGAGGTCAAGTTTAAGGCTATTGTCGGAGCTTACGACACCCTACCTCATCAGCCCAGTTCATCGGTAAGTCTCTCAGTCTATGTCCAACTGTGTCATTTATATAAAAACAACACCTGCAAGTTTATGGTTGCTATCCCTGTGAGAAATCCCTGATGGAAGGGGCTTTTTAATGCAGGCTAAGGACTTATTCACATGTGGCGCAGGAGCAATTATGACTGGATGCTCTTCCTAACATCACCAATGGCCTTTACTGGGGATTAAAACCATGAACTTGGGATTGATAAGCTAGCGCTTGAATCCTTAGACTCCGCTGTATAACATAAATAGATATGTGTATACTGAGCAATACTTCTACTGATAATATATTATATTAGGAATTACGTGTGAATAGCGATAGCTAATTTGCAAAAGAGAGTAACTCCAAGTGTGATGTAATACTACTGAATTGTTTTAAAATGTGATGGCAGCTGCACAATACATGTAACTCCTAATGTTATGTCATGTGACACTAGTGATATACTTTACATTGTAATAGTTGATATGTTTCACATCGCAATAGTAGGTGTACAAAAGAGCGTAACTCCTAATTTGACATTTATATATTATTTTCCTAGTTGATGGTAAGTTTAAAAGAAAGTGTAACTCTTGTAAAATGTAATACTATTGGTATACCTAAAATGTGGTGGTAGGTGTACAAGAGAATGTAACTTCTATTTGACTCACACACACACAAAGGCACATATATTCTTATCATGATGGTAGGTGTACAAGAAAGTAAAGATGTCCGAGCCCTCCAAAACAGACTCCATCATCCCTTTCTACAACAAGATCTTTATGCAGTCTATGAAATCATATCTACTTCAGTTCTCTCCTGACAGATGCCCCCCTCCCCTTTCTCCTGCTCCCAGGGCTGGATACAGTCCTATGAAGTCTCCCAGAAAGTAAGCCTTGCTGCAATATGTAGTCCTTTCTATTGGCTAATTTTTTATGGACAGAGGGTAGAGTGTACCGTCATTTACTTGAGTCAGTTTTTAAGAACCTAGTCTATTGTGCGCCTTCTCACTAATGTAACAGTTGGACTATATGGAGTGATTAACTGTACACAGTAATTAGGTTAATGATAGTTCATTGTTCATCAGAATTTTGTTTTCTGTCTTGTTTTCAGGCTCGTAAAAATGCCCTTTAAATAGAATCCACTCTTGCATCATAATTTGGCTTATTTTTTGAATTGAATTTTTCTTTTGAGGTAAAAGCTGGATAAACCTGCAGTTGTGTTGAAACTATTGAAGAATATATAAATTCGGTTTTCCTTGCATTCAGAATATATCTTCACTAATAATTCCTTATAACCCTAGTTATGCCTCTCTCTCTCTCTCTCCCTCTCCCTCTCCCTCTCCCTCTCCCTCTCCCTCTCCCTCTCCCTCTCCCTCTCTCTCTCTCTCTCTTGCTTGGTTTGCACCATAAATTGCTTATGACTGGTTTGTACAGTCAACTCCTCACATAATAGACATACTTTTTTTTAAACAGGATTGGCAAACAGATTTTCTTGTCCCCTATGAAAGCAGACGAGGCTATGAAATTGTCCATGACGCCGAGATCTTCTCAGTTGTATTGTTTTGGTGATTTAGAGGTGAGTTCTGTTCTAATGAACATCTAGAGGTAATTTGTTCTATTCTAATGTAGGTCTAAAAGTAAGTTATGTTCTATTAGAGGTCTAGAAGTGAGTCTTTTGAATATAGTTATGTTGTATATTTTGCAAAGCCATGTTATTTTTATCTTACAGTCAGCCATGAATCAGTGCTGTAACTCTACAAAGTACACATAAACATTAAATGACATTCTGTTGCAGGGTCCCAGGCAGCTGGAAAACATAAACAACAGCATCAGACAGTTTTGTTCACCTTCAACAGCAACCAAACGACTTACATTTGAAGAACCAGATGCAAGTCATCAGAGGTGATGTGCTATAAAAATGTCCTCTATTAGTTTATAGTAATAATAGTAAATATATATTAAAATAGTGTTTGTTTCTTCATTCTATTTCCAGTTAGTTTTAGTTTTAGTGTTAGGCACTGACTGTACATAAATGGCAATTTTAAAAAGGATGTGAGACCTTGCACTGCGAATTTGTTGCTTGTGTTTAGGCTGTCAAGTATATGTGACTACCCAGCATTTCTTAATTGTATCGAGTCTTTCGGGTAAAAAGTTTATATATGTTGACTTGCAATTCACTTAGAATTAACTCAGTCAATTGAGTTCATTGACTGACTTGACTCATTTTTGTCCAGTTTTACTTGGTTTGTCGTTAACTTGACCTGAATCACTGTGACTTAAATATGTTAGAACCACAGAGATGAAATCCGTTTGTGCATCTTTGAATCATTTTAGATTTTAGCAAATTGTAATTGGAGTAGTGTAAGCGTAGGGCCACATGACGCGTTTTACATGCGCGTGATGTGCGAGTAAACCCGTTTAGACTTGCCCCACACAATGCATGTGTTGCGAGTGCAGAAATTTATTAGCTAATGATGTTAGCGTTGAACTTTACTGCTCGCCTACAGACTTTTGTTTTTAAAACTACGTCATCGGCAAAGTAACTTTAAATATTATGAAAGCGGAAATGCAAACTATATAAAACTGTTTTAATTCAGTTTGCTAAAAGCTAAAACGTGAATTAAAAAAAGTGTGCTCGCTAAAAGATGATAAGTCAATTAGATCAAACAAGCACAAGCTTACCGCGCTTCTCACTCAGCATGTTAAACGCATGAAAATCCCGCACACGATGTCCCATTTTTGGGCTAAACGGGTTTTCCGCACGTCACGCGCTTGTAAAACGCGTCGTGTGGCCCTACGCTAAGGATTATGTAAACATCTATGACATTGGTTCTATTGAAACTAAAGAGCTATAACTACAAATATTAGCGTCAAAAATCTGCCCTCCTAACATCTAAAAATAATTTTCTCCAACATTGATTATAACTATTTTATGTGCAATTTATAATTCGATTTGAATGCATTGTACAAGTTATATTTTTAGGTTTATCATTTTTTAAGTTGGCAATTTTGCTACCTTAGTTTAGATTGTATGATCAAATATCTATATTTATTCTCATGCACAACACAATTCTGTTTATTTATATGTATCTATATATATAAATGTCAGTATAATAACATGATAATTCTCTTCTGATCGTCAATGTTTTCCAACCCATTAGTTTCACAGTGATCATTTGGCCTGTTCATGCAAACTCAGAATAACACTCGCAATGGTGCAATATAAAATATAGAACTCTTTAGTTAGATGTAGTCTGAGATAACTCCATGTGCATGAAGTTATTATTAATTTGATGGCAATCAATCAAATCAGATTTTGTTTTATTTAAAAACACATCCTTTGTCAAGTATTGTAGATATAATTCTATACCAACATCTCAAAAAGTAACATATCCCAGTCTCCTGTACAGCTCACTATAGTCTGTGCAACTCTTTGACAATTTCTTACATAAGATTTTGACTATAAATACAAGCTATACATGCTGCAGTCACTTTTCATAAACAAATTTCCGCTACCATCCGCATTGTTAGATAGAACTTGATTTCATTTTATGTTTGAAACATTTCTAAAATAAATAAACATATCTAATGTCTTTATACACCTTATCATAGCAAACCGTTATGCGAGTTTAAAAATGAAAACATAATTTAATTCGGAAAAGTAACCCAATTGTCTAAAATCTATCTATTTGGATATTTATCCAAACTTTGAAATGAACATGAATATAAGTCTGTAATATTCTTCCCTACTGACTAAAATTTTGTTCTGACAGGGACACCAGGGAGCGTTCAGTTTCAACGAGCAAGAAGATAAAATTCTAATCATAGCCTTGATGTCTAAGCTTTCTATAGAGCTCACTTAAATAGTGACATCATCACACGGGGAAAACTTATTCTTTTAATATTATAATTATGATAAATCGGAACTTTAGTTAAAAATTAGCTTATATATCTTCTCTATATAATAACTGTAAAACGTTAATTATAAGAATGACATTATATATTTAAAAATGGTTTAATGATAATATTTGTGTCTATTCCTAGACATTAGGCACTTCAAAAGGTCAGCGCTGTTTACTGTAGTAGTTCCATATGTTGTCACTAAAATATTCTTGTTTTGTGTTACTTGGTTAGGGTGTGTGTATTTGATAATCTGATAATTTAGTAGTGAAACTGGGTGGAGTCACACACACCAGAAATATCTTCTTGAGTACTGGCTAAATGCCAAGTTCTGATTTGACTATATATGTAATGTGATACCCAGCTTTGTTCTCAAACATAGATATTGTTGCGGTGTTTAAGGTACAGTAGCATCAATTGTCACTTTACTTATTGTATTGTAAACTTCTTTTTAGCAAATTTCTAAATTCTGTGTTTATTGATTTAAAATTAAGTCATTAATAAATCAGTAATACTTAAGTTTTATTTTAATAGTTTTACATTATTGAATTCTAATTTTTATCAAATTATTTGTGTTGCAGTTGTTGAAATTGTGGTATTTTATAAAATGTATTTATTGACAAAATCAATATTTATAATGCTTCTTTATTAATAATAAATATTTATGGTAGTTCTTTTGACAGAACTTTTCTTTTGGTTTTTGCTCTCCGCACTAAAGTGTGTTCATCTCATTTTTCATATGCAGTTATAGTCCTTATAGTTCATTTATATTTCTTTATATATATTAGTCTATTGACACAAGTTTATGGTAAAGCCTCAGGTTCTACATTAACTAGGCCGGAGTATTGTAAGGGTTACAACAAGACCTGCTTAAATGACTTATTGGTGGGGAAACGGGCAACAACCAGCTACAATTACTTGCACACAAGTCACATCGTTATACCATTTTATATTTTTCAAAATAATAAGCAGTACAAGTGACTGGTCTGCAAAGTTAATGTCTGCCTTAATTCATCTGCAGGACTATAACTACATTCATGTCAAATGTGGTACATTTTATACTTGTTTGATTTTATTTTAGAGTTGTAAGTATGTATTACTGCATTCTAATCAGTTTGTTAGCTGCTGCTTCTGGAAGTTTCTTGTGTCCAAATGGAGACTACACATCTGCCGCTGTTCCCACTAGTGGTAAGTATATTTAGTAGTTGGTGGGAATTCAATAGGATTAATAGACTTATTTAGCCAAATCTATGCACAATTTTTGATTTGAGCATCACATGGAATCAGTTAAACTAATAAAGGCTATATTAGTATTCCTAGTTGCTTTTCCAAGACATATACTTTATAATAATGAAATGCTATTTCTATAGTAGTAAATGCTGAGGTATTGCACATATGATATTTCAAATAACTTGTCTTGTGCAGTCCACAAGTTAAAAATTGGAGATATAAAAGTAGTGGCTGGTATGGGAGACTCAATTACTTCGGGGCTTGGAGCTAACTCTACCAATATGGCTGACATGGCAACCCAGTACAGAGGTCATTCCTTCAGGTAAGATGTCTGTTCTGTCACACACACCACCATTTGTGTCCACCAACTGCTGTCTGCTAATCTGAGTCATGATATTTTGTAGTGTTGGAGGTGACTTATCTTATAAGGACCAACTCACTACATTTCCCAGTAAGTGTTTCTACATTTCTTAGGTTTGATATTTATATATATTAAAAGTGAGAGTTATCAACTCTTAGTGATAATTTTGGTACTGTTTCCTTCAATACGGATATATACAAACGATCTTTCAGCTTTTCATAAGTTGGGTACTGTTTAGAATCTGAGTTGGATTAACTTGGTATTATACAGTACCTGGGCTGGTATAACTTGGTACTATACAACATCTGGGCTAGTATAACTTGGTACTGTACAATATATGGGTTTGTATAACTAGGTACTACACAGTACCTGGGTTGGTATAATATGGCACTGTAGGGGTGTCACCAAAGGGTTACACCTTCTTCTATACAATCTCTTAGAAACTTCTAGCTATAATGTTCTGACTAAGTTAACCCAGTATACTGATTTCCAGCAGATGCTTGTCATTCTTGTTTTTTCAACAATTGAACATTTCAATACGCACATAAACGCAGTCCTTGACGTCAAATGTTCATCATACAAGTGCCAAATATTTTTAAATTGGTTAAAAACGTGTATTTTAACTAGAAAAGCTATGAAGGTATTTCCAGTTTATCCTAGTTTGATTTGTGCTTTCAGATATACTGAAACTATTCAATCCTAATATTTATGGGTTTTCCACTGGCACTGGGGATGAAAATACACCAAACTCTAAGTTCAATGTTGCCCAGTTTCATGTTTTCTCTAGGTGAGTTCTGTTTACTTCTTCTCAACCTTTTCTACTAGACTATCTAAATATAAGATGCATTGGTTGAAGTGCTAATGAGAAGTTGTCTGTTCTAGTGTGATGCCTTCTCAAGCTGATGATCTGGTCAAGAAAATGAAAGCTGACTCTAACATCAACTTTGAGAATGATTGGAAAGTTGTGACCATCTTCTGCGGTGGTGCTGACGTCTGCAAAGCATGTGGCAATACAGTAAGTATATCCTGTTTTATCTTGCAGTACTCTTATATTACTCTTGTATTAGTCTTGTATTACTCTTATATTACTATTATATTACCCTTGTATTATTATTGTATTACTCTTGTATTACTCTTATATTACTCTTGCATTACCCTTGTATTACTATCGTATTACTCTTTTATTACTCTTGTATTACTCTGATACTACTCTTGTATTACTATTGTATTACTCTTGTTTTACTCTTATAGTACTCTTGTATTACTCTTATATTACTCTTGTATTACTATTGTATTACTCTTGTTTTACTCTTATAGTACTCTTGTATTACTCTTATATTACTCGTATATATTACTCTTGTATTACTCTTATATTACTCTTGTATTATTCTTGTATTACTATTATATTAATCATATATTATCATTATCTTACTGTTATATTACTCTTGTATTACCTTTATATTACTCTTGTATTATTCTTATATTGTTCTTGTATTGCTCTTGTATTGCTCCTGTATTGCTCTTATATTACTCTTGTATTACTCTTACATTACTCTTGTGTTACTCTTGTATTACTATTGTATTACTCTTGTATTACTCTTGTATTACTATTGTATTCCTCTTATATTACTCTTGTATTACTCTTGCGTTACTCTTATATTGCCTAAACTAATACTCTAGGTGAGAATAATTATGTTATGAAATTAAGAGTGATTCTGAATATTTAGACATGATGCTGTTGATTTAATTTAAAATAATGCTGTATTCTATCTTACTGGCAAATACTCACAGAGATATGAGCCAGTTTCCATATCTAATCATTCAAGCGAGATGCTATCCTAATCTGTTACTTTAAGGTTGTCATTTGACATTAAAGATTAGTTATTAACATAACAATTATCCAACATTATATAATATCACTAATAAAAATAGATAACTGTTATTTCATTTATCCAGACGCAGTTTCCTGCTTCCATGTACAAAGAAAATATTGAAGCAGCTTTGGACATTCTTTACCAGAAGCTGCCCAGAACTCTGGTGAACTTTGTACAGATCTTTGATGTCAACAAGATAAGAGAGATGATGGTTTCTGATGATAGATGTGCTCATGCTTTGGGGCAAGTTTTTTCTAATAGCCGATTCATAGTAATAATCAGTATTTACCTACATATTAACGTATGTGAGCTCGCGTACGTTAGTAAAAGCTTTCAAACCATATTGTCAGCATTTAGCCCTTCTTTAAAAACCTTTGTAACCAGGGGTTCTAACAGGGGTGGAGAGTTTAAACTAATCTGTGAATTTTTTCAACATGATGGCAGTGCACAGCATGGTAAAATTGTATCATTACTTGATGGTGATGAAATTGCGAGAGCTAAATGAAATTGCAGCGATGGAGAAATTGAGAAAGGCTTGTGCTCTAAATTTTATTTGTAGTAAAATAATTAATTTTTGTGTGAGAATGTCAACCTGTCCCCCAAAACGAAATTTATAGAAAAAAAAGAGCTTAGGCTGTCTTAATTTCCCCACTACTGCATCTAAATAGAGAACTAGTAGGACTATAATTATACCCTTCTGGTCCCTGTAGCGTTGCGGGTTGTTCTTGTCCACTTGAGTCGGACGGATCAGAGATGACAACTATGTCTCAGGAATACACTCAGGCTATTGAAGATTTGATTTCCACTGGGAAATACGATTCAAGAGATGACTTTACTGTGGTGATTCAGCCCTTCCTTCACGACATGTCTATGCCTCTACTTCCGGTAAGAATATATCTATATGTCTGTATCTTTTATGTTGTATTTGTATTTTATTGCAACTTTTTACCATTTTGGATAGATAACACTTTTTAACATCATTATATAGACAAACTGAATGCATTAGGAGGATGCTTATCATGAAAACAGAGCAACCTGTTATTATCATATCTTTATAGCCCTTTCCCTTATTATTGCTACTTGTACTGTTGTATCCCTCAGGTTTCAATAGCATGTTTTTTTGAATGCATAATGTAAGATTACCATCAATGAGAAAAAGGGTTACCAGTTATAAAACTATTTATGCGGCAGTATCTTGTAAATTATGTATGTGTACACATATATATTATTTATACTCGTATATCTATGTATAATTTCATATTATATACACTGTATACGTACACATGTATATTTAAATACTTTTATATACATTTGCATTTGTATATGCACACTTTTATATATGTACACATTTGTTCCTTCACGTGGAATATTTGCAACATGGATATTGGCAACATTAAATGTGAAGCACATATTGAGTTTATTTGTATAAATATTTTGATAAGCTTGAAAAACTATTGCATTGCAAAATTGTTAGTTGGATATTTTACTACAAAACTCATGGCCAGTGGGTTATTACATTCATAAAATTTATATAAATACGTAGATCATGGAGTTTACAATTAAAATGATGTACTCTAAATTCCGTTCATGAAAACTAACTTTAACTTTAGTTGCCAGTTGCATATTAGACTATCTTTTGGTAAAGCCATAATTTTTGTTAAATTTTGTAGTCTGGAAAGTATGATCTGTCTTACTTTGCTCCTGACTGCTTCCATCTCAGCTCTAAAGGACATGGTACTGCTGGCATCTCTCTCTGGGATAACATGGTAGAGCTGATATACTTCAATTTCTTTTAATTTAGTTGCTACTGTAGAATAATAGATGGTTGTGACAATTGTAGTGCTAACTTTACCAGACAATATTAAGATAATAAAATATAATTGTAACACTTATAGCGGTTACAGCTATTTTATTATTAAACAGATAACTGCGTGGTTGAAGTATGCAGCACCTGTCATGAAGTGCTGCTGTGTGATGTGTACATGTAGCTTGAGATATTGACGTAATGATGGAAGTTTTTTAATATTGGTAATTCAATTTACTCCTTGTAATTCTTCGTATAAATTTATATCAAGCACCAATTGCTTCAGTTTTAAACACCAGTTCCATATTTGTATTTTCTTTTCTCATGCTAATTCAAAATTATGAATTAGTGCTGTTAACAAGCTCAATCATTTAGTGAATAATTTTGTAGATGCAACCGTTATCTGCCAAACAGACAGACATTAGTCATAGCGGCACTCCTATTTGTCCAACGGTGAGTTGAAATTTTTATATACCCCAATAATCAGACTTCAATCTACACTGCTAGTCTTACTTTTTAAAATTACTATAATTATTTTCTAACATTTTCAGACTGAATATATACCTACAAGGAAGAATGGTGCCAACATGTGAAATCTTGTTGAAAGATGATTGGCTAGGGAGACGATATTTATGTTTATTCACTTGTAACACTACAATATTTCTTGTTTGAAATACAATATTTCAAATTACCTGTATACAAAATGCTTAGACAAAAATTGTAATGAGTCCATATTAAATATTATTTTGAAATAAAGATTGCTATTTTCTTTAAAACTCCTTATTTGTCTTGTTATCAAAACAGTCCTTAGCCTGCTTAACACCCTTTTTCATCGGGAGCTCTATAAACTCACAAGAATTTTCACTCTTCATTAAAATCACACTGAGCAAGCAATAGGTATGATATAGCACAATACGTGGGTTGGGACTAAAGCAGCACATGCATACTCACATTGAATTCTGTTGAGTTTGAAGAGAAACATTTCTATTAAAAGATACTATAATGTTTTTGAAATTATAGCACAGAACTTGTATAGTGCATGGATCTACATTCCATAAGCAGTTTGTACAGGCTACACTGTGCAACAATTCGGAATAATCAATATAGTATAGCTGTTCAAAAGCAGCAAAGTAAAATTTTCCCGGTCATTACAATTTTAGGATGACGCACAAGACATATACATTTTAAGTTAAATTATTGCCATTACAACCCATTTTTACAGTTTTGAAAATTGAATTACTCTAAAATCTAAACAATCCTATTAAACCGGTTTAAACAATTAATCTAATGTTGATTGGGTTGAATGATAGCCTGTTTAAGTTCAGATTCAGCTGCAAAGCATGTGTAGCAGCTGTTTATAGAGTAGGTGTGAGTCTTAGAATAAAGGTGTGGCATGGAAAGTGGGCTGACCAATAATTGCAACAGCTAGAAAGTTCAGGTATGATCAAGAATTGTAGCATCTAAAGTTACCTGACCAATGTATGGTAGTAGCATGGGAAGTGGTGTGACCAATCATTGATGAAACATAGAAGATGGGCTGATAAGAATTTGTACCATGGTGTGACCAACAGTTGTAGCAAATTGTTTTGAAACCAGGGTTTCACATTAATTACTAGTCGAGTTTAAGTAAAACTATTTGAAAAGAATTATAATAATAACTATCAAGAAGACCTCTTATACTACTGCAAAAATTCAAACTCTAATAACATTAATTTTTCATCTTTTAATAACATTTGACTCAAGTTATATTATTATTTATTTTGTAATTTCATGCAATCTTATAAATACTATTTAGTAACAAATAGCAATCTATTTACTGCAATTGCTTAAGGTTTATTAATTGCACCTACTGATATTTACAACTAAGAAACATAGTGTTTTACAGATACGCCTTGTTTTGAAATGTGCTGTAATTGCAATTGTGAAACCATCCCTACATGCACTTGCATGGGAAAAACACCCACAATTAGCGCTGTAGGTATAATTATATGTTTTATTTTGTACACAGATCCAATATGTTTGTATTTCCTTAATGTTATTCCAAACAGACCATAAACTGGGCAATTCTGTTGACCGATCTAAAGTTAGTTTGTTTTATTGCAAATATCACGCATATTTATTTATTTTCTAACTATCACTATTATAAGCCAAGATTGAGAAATATTAAATATACATGAACACAGTGCACACAGAAAATTATCCTTTGAATTAAACTGCAATTTTTGATAGATGTATAGAAAATTTTATTGCATGTTTGTAATGAACTTGAATGGCTGTTTGAACCTAAGTCCATAACTTATGATTCTATAACATCTGCATTAACTGCATGTATCTTACAGCAATATTTATGATTGCATAAGTTTCATCAAAGAGAATAAGCTGCAAGAAGCTGTTTTACACCAGTCAAAGGCCGCAGTGTATGTACAAAGCTATGGCCTATAATTACTACTTTTGACCTTCAATAGCATTTTGTTAGGTCATATATTAGACACTGGCTCATTGGCTAACTTCAGGATTACTGATCCAATCAATGCAGATGGAGAGTATAAGCTAGCCGCAATACGAGTATATAAGTGTGCGTATAACTGTATGTTTTACTGACATCACTTGAAACTACTTGAAATTAACAGTAATTTGAAAGAAGTGTATTAGGAGTGAAACTTGGAGCCTTAGAAAAGTATAGTAAGAGTAATTTTACAAAAAATATATTTGTGTTTTTTTATTTGACTTTTGCTGCTTAATAATTGTTAGCCATTTTCAGATCACTAGGTCTTACATATAAGTAACTATTGGTTTTTGATGTAATGAAGCTATTTAAGTGCAATTAAGATTACATAGTATTGAGAGTTTTATTCTCTTTCGTTAGGCTTTTTGCTGAATAGTAAAAATAAAGTCCAGCTTTGCAATTTGTCATCAATTTTAAAAACTGTTTTATTATTTTATGCCAAGGAGTTAAAATAGAGGCAAATAACATTTTCGTATTATTAGCATGTGTCTTCTTGAAAACTTTTGCCCCGTTGTATTATGTTATGAATTTAAGTATAAAAGCTGTTCCAATAATTAATTTTCACACTCCATAAAGGTCTGATTACACAAATGTAATTTCTTTTAAATTTAAATAAATTATATTTTTATAATTTTAATACTATAGAGGATATTATTTCTAAATTTGATTATTTCCCAAAAAGTTGAAATACTAGTAAATTATGTGACATACTCTTTCAACTGGCCAACAGTGACCAACAGCATGCACTTGTCAAAAATTACTACTAATTTTTGTTTTAACTTAAGGCTTTCTTACAAAATAAGCTTTAGTACTATATATTGTAATTACTGTACTATTTTCTCAATTAGAGTAATCAGTAACTCGTAAAACTCTTCCCACTCACTGTGTTGTTACTTTTTTAACCTCATAAATACTAAAAGTGATACAAATATTGTATGAAAACTACCAGTAAAATGATTTCAATTCATCTCACAGGAGTTTCATGCCATTCTTCTAAATATACTCCAGCTCAGAGTTTGAAATAACTTTTATTGAAAGGAGTCTCTATATCTAAAACTATTAAAGCAAGTTTGATATGCATGTTGTATAAACATGCATACTGTATTGTTTCAGTAGGCTAGTTGTGATACTTAAACATTTAATAATGTAGATGCTGACTATTGGCTGGATTATGCTTGGCATGGCAGTGCTTGCTGCCGCTGAAAACACTTTGTGTCCAGATGGAGACTATACGTCTGCAACTGTCCCTACTAGTGGTAAGGAAAAATATTTAAAAATACTTTATGTAAAGGTATAACTTGCAGCAAAATAATATAAGCATAGCTAATTATATGTTGCTATAATATTATGGTTTCATTTAATATCTAAGCAACTGCAAAGTGTAGGTAAGTTACCAAACACATTAATGAATGAAAGCTAGATGTTCCAATAATTACCATATTCAACTAAAAATGTTTTCCTACTTACAAAGACACAAAATCTAAAATTTGAAATCTTTATATATTTTAATCTTCCAGTAAACTAATTTATTTGAATACCTAACTAAAAGAATAGTTTTAAAAATGAGCCTTGTTTACTTTGTTTTAGTTCATAAGTTGAAAGTTGGAGATATAAAGGTGGTGGCAGGAATGGGTGACTCTGGTACAGCAGCTAATGGAGCTGAATCTACTGAGCTATTTGATATCATGACTCAATATAGAGGCAGATCTTTCAGGTATGTTTTTAAATGCCACATTCTCACTGAAAAAAAATTCATTTAGTTTTATTCATGTATTTTCTAAGCACTATAATTATACTGACTATTGCACTGCTGTACAGCTTTAGCTATGGTTTAAAGGATGTATCCTCTGATTTTGTAGCGCTGGGGGTGCTTCTTCCTACAAGGATGGCCTAAAAACTCTGCCGAGTGAGTATTTAATTATTGCTCTCATTAACCAAAATCTTTAAATATTCATTTATTTTCATTCAGTCAAATATTATTCCCCATTAATAATTTATTAATATTGCAAAAAGTTTAATTACAATTGAAATGGCTGCTTTTGAGTCATTGTAATTATTTTTACTATATTATATTATATGCCCTTAGCAGTAGCTGAATATACAACTTGAGGCTATGTAATACCAACATAAGACTTTATAATGCAGACATGAATATTTGTATTATTTATTAAATATTATAAGTAAGGTAATCAAAACATTTTAAGCAGTTATTTAGTATGGTTGAGCTTCTATTACTTACCAAGTTAATCATTGGTATAGCTAAACATAATTCGAACATAAATTTTGGTACTTGTAAAGGTGTCATTTTATTCCAACAATTTTCAGTAAAACTAGAAAATAGTACAAGTTTGGATGAGATAGATTATTTAACACTGGGTACTTTTTTGGCAAAACTGTAAACAAACTGTCACTCACAAATATCAAAGAACTGGATAAGGTTACAAAAAGTGTTGATCATTACTATCGATACTATATACAGTATACATAATCTTACTACAATTGTAGCACAATCAGCATATGATAAAAAAAATTTGTTTGATGTTAATGTTTTTGTGATTTATAGATATTCTCAGACTGTTTAACCCTCGTCTCCGTGGATACTCAACTGGGGTGGGTGATGAGAACTCTCCCACAGCCAACCTGAACGTTGCGCAGTTTGGTGCTCTTTCTAGGTAGAGTCTCTCGAACAATGTTTCCCCTTCAAAAAGTTAATGTGAATTTAGGCAAAAACATTGAATTAGGCATTAATTGGTTTTTATTTATCAAATGTTATATTAGGCACAAACAGAGCAAGTCCTGCAACAATGTAAATCAAGTAAAGCGATTTTTGGCCGACTAAAATTTTCATAAAGCTATTACCATTTTCAGTAAATTGTGAAAATATGAAACTAAATATTAAGGTAATTAGAAATATCAGAGGGCGTTTTTATAAGGTCACCCTTGATTTGTATGCATATATTTCATAAGATGATATATAAGTTAAACAGTATAATTCTATTTCAACAAAATATTTTTATTACAAATTTTTCTATAAACTTGCCTACTAAAACATATCAAAATAGCTAAATGGAAAAAAAGCATTAAGCATGAAGCTAAAACTATTTCTACCATATTATGTTCAAGTCAAATGAAACTTCAAGCTGAACTTCTTATCAAGAGAATGAAAGCTGATCCTAAAATAAATATTGACGAAGATTGGAAGATGGTAACCTTGCTCACTGGGGGTAATGACATCTGTCGTGCCTGTGGAAATGTGGTAAGTGCTGAATTTCATTCAAACTATATTTTCCAATATTGTCAGCTCTCTCACGCACACAAGTTTATATTCTCTGTAAGAAAGCTCTGCTAGAAAAGCTAAAGATTTATTCATATATGTGGCACAAGAGCAATCATGGCTAAATGCTCTTTCTTTGTTGGAGCTCGAACCCATGACTTGGTGTTTGCAAAGCCAAACACTCTAACACCTAGACCAAGGCCGCTATTTTACAGTTTTCAACTTTTAATATCTTGTTTTGCATTCAACATTTATTTATTTATCCTTTCTGTTATAAATAACTCATTTCCCTTTTAACTGAAAAGGAACTATTTTTTTAAAAGAGAAAACAAATATTGCTTAAATTATCATTGTTTTCGTAGTCTCTCTATCCAGCCTCTATGTTCCGGGCTAACATTGAAGCAGCCCTCGATGTCCTGCAAGAAGGGTCACCTAGAACCATAGTTAATTTGCTGGAGGTATTCGACATCACAAGTCTGATGAAGGTTATGCCTTTTCAACCACGCTGCCAGGAAGCTATGAAGTCAGTACCTTAGTACCTGATAATTCATATTCTAAAATTCAATAATTGTGTGCAATATATAAAGTTTGTGAGTATATGAGTATATTTGCAATTTATTCTCTTCAGAATTAAACTCTGCCCATGTCCACCTGGCTCAGATGGCTCAGAGTTGTCTGCTCTATCCAAGGAATATCAAAGAGCTCTGGTAAATCTTATCAACACCGGGAAGTACAACAGGAAACCAGATTTCACAGTCGTAATACAACCCTTTCTTGGCAATGTTCCAACCACTGAAGTAAGAATTTATTTTCATTTAATAACACTTTTTTCAAATTGAAATTCAATAGCCTTGAGCAAAAACTCACAACATTTTTCATGTATTATGACATTTCGTGAATTTTTAGACTGGTGAACCTGATATGTCTTTTTTCACCCCTGACTGCTTCCACCTGAGTACCAAAGGACACAGTGCTGCTGGAGTTTCCCTCTGGAATACTATGGTTAGTTTAGTATCTTCAGCATGCTTTCATACTGCAAATCATAGCAACAGCAAGTAGTAATATGCAGAGCATAGCAATAAATCGTAGTTATTATATATGTGTGTGTGTGCGTGCGTGCATATATATTATCATATTACAATATTATATTATTACAATGTATTACAGCTCCGACGTAAGTCTAAGAAACACAGAGCTTTTAATCATCCGGAACAGCCCATGTGTCCAACAGTAAGTTGTGCTGCTAACTTTTTAGTATCAAATAGTTTACCAAACTAATTAGTTTAATGTTCCATAAAACGATTAAGACTAGATTCGACCTGTGAAAAGCCTTTATATTTTTAAAACAATAAATTATAATATCTTATATATTAACATATGTATATCCTATGCACTATACAACAAACTATATCTAATAGTAGCACATTTGTATTCTATAGTACACTATAAAATCCTATATATTACTATGTTTGTAATACACTATATAATAATATTCTACGTAATATTAACATTTATATATTAACATGATTATATTAACTATATAACAGTATCTTATATATTAGCATGTTTGCGTTGTATACACTATATATAACTATAATCTCCAACTTATTAGAATGTGTGTGTTTCAGACAAGGTATATTCCAACACAAGTGAACTATTCATAACCTCTGCTTCACACTCTCTACGGAATAGTGACAGTGTCTCAAGTAGCATGTTGTACTGATGCAAGACTTTTAGTGAGTTTGCTGTAAAGAACTAAATTTATCATAATAAAATCTAAGAAATATATGAAACTTTTGTTTACATTTGAAGGATGATTTTATACTCTAATTTAAAGGTTTGGCAGAGATTATAAATGATTGCGACATAATTCCATTTTACTTTTTAAAGAAACTGTGTGCAAATTTGTTTTTAATTTCGCCAACTATTACAATTTTATATACTAGCTCATACTATAATATGTAATTCTTTGGCATTCATATTGAAGTAAAAGTTATGTTGATTATCTTTTACAGTTGAACTTAAGTTAAGGTTGCATAACTAATGGTTTTTTGGGGATTAAATTGGTGTTTTTACAAATTAATTATCTCAGCATTGTATGAATAAACAAAATAGGTGTTCACTTGAGACCTATGAAAACATAAAAAAATAAAACACTAGTCGTTGTAGAAGACTAATTATTTTGATATGTACAAGAAAACAAAGTTACATTCCTACACATGCACATAAGAATATCACTAAACCTACACTCAACATCATGTGTGCAGAAGACACCATGTGCTAATACAAAAAGGATCATGTTATGCAGATACAATTCATGTATACAAATTTTATAAGCATTAGTGATATTTGTTAATGCATTCCAGAAAATATTTGCAAAGAAATAAAATTACCAGTGCTTGAAATAATATATAAAACATGCATTTTCTCACAACTGCATGCTGCTACAGTTTTGTACATTACATACTGACTCTATGTTGTATTATACATGTGATTGAGATAGGTTACTTACTGTCTAGCCTTTTCTGTACATAAAATCAAAACTTGTGAGTTGTGACTAGTCAACAGATGTACATGTTTGTAAAGGTTTTTTTGGTTAAATTGGATTGAGGACTTATTCAGATGAAGCACAAACGCAATTGTAACTAGATATTCTTCCTAACATCACCAGTGCCCTTTGTGAGGGTATGAAATCATGATTTTGTGATTGTTAAGCAAACCCTGTAACCCCTAGACCACGGCTGCTCTTGCAAATATTTACACATAACAAAGGATAGTTATGGGTGTACCAGAGTTTGCATAAAATTAAATGTATACTTGATTCAATGTTTTTCAATAACTTTGGCTTGGCCACAAACATCGTTAAGGAACAAAATTAATTTTTATTGAATTTTCATTATTATTGTTTTTATAATGTTGGTAATGTACAGAAAGAATTTCAATTTGTGATTTTGTTGCAGTATATTTTGTATTTTCATTAAATTCATTGTTGATAATAGATACAATAATTCAACTAATTGATAATGATGAAAAATACAATTACTTGTGTCTAGTATCCAAATGAGCCAGTAGTTTTAGTTGTTTAAAGTTACCAGAATGTGTTTTATATTGTTCTGCATCTGGCAGGTGGTTCTCAACTTGAAAACTGTGAGAAAAACAACAGCAACAAGGACGACCATACAATAAAGACATATTGTGAGCTCTTCAAGTTGATGCCAGCACTGGTTGTGGTTGGTTTTGGAGTTGTAGTTATAAGATCCACCATATTAATACCATCCAAGCCTGTGCACGCATAGCTAATTCGAGTTGGTACATATTCAGTCTAAAACATACATAAAAACACCAGATATAGAGAAATAAAATATAAGTTAGTTAATTACATCAGCTCTATCTTTAAACTATTTACAAAAATAGCTAATGAATGTAAAGAGTTTACAGAATTGTTTTGTTTAGAAAACAAATTATTATAGTTTGTGAAAATGCAAGTACTGCTCTTAGATCATTTTTGCATTTAGGTTTTGAAATTGGCATGATTCTGTTATATTAACTACTTAAAACTACTATTTTTATGGTATATAGCTACTAATCAAGCTTTTGAAAACAAAGAGTTGCATTACTAGTTTTATATGACCTGAAGTTTTTAATTTGTAAATCTGATCAAATTCTACTTAACTTTAGCACATTGAAGTTACAAAATATTATTTATGATTCATTGGAAAACCGCTAAAGAACTGTGATATACATATATATATATATATATCTTTCTGCACCTCATACAATATTAGTTTTTAAAGTGTCTTACAGTATTAAGAATTTCGTACTGGTTAACAAAACCGTGAGCAAAAATGTCAAAGGTCAAAGTATTTTTTTATACTTACAACTGGACATCTAGGAAAGTCTCTAAAGTCAATTTCCTTTGACTGCATACAGGAAGGCATCAACTGCAATATAATTCAAAATCTTTGTCATACTAAAACAGCCCGCGTAAAAATTACTCTTGATTGTAAGCCAGGCTTTTAAACTGGTTTTTTAATACAGTAAAAGAGGGATTACATAACTGAATTCCCTTCCTAACATGACTAATAGTTTTAACTAAAATTACAACTTCTGACCTTGTGTTTTGACTGAGCCAGTTCTCAAGCCACTAGACCACAGAAAGGTAAGACTAGCATAAATAGTATTTGAAGCAATACTCGTAGACTTGAAATATTTTATTATTATTTTATAACAGCTAGTACCATATTTAGATTTTTGCATAGTTACAAAAGCAAATATTTAGTATTTGATATACCAAGCTGTTCCAGAGTGCAACGCCAAACTCAAACTGCCCTCTCATTCCCAAGTTGAAACAGTCAGCTGAAAAATATCGTGCATCCGCTACTCCGTCCTGAAAGCACAAAAACAATAGTTGCTAAATTAGAACACCAATTCTCAGTACTAAATAAAGCAACGCAATACAAAAACAATCATAATGTTTCAGCTTTCTTTTAATTTTTGTTTTCACAAAAATGTTGTTTTTAAATTTGGACTGTTATATTATTTCATTATTTAGGCAGTAATGATATTACAATAACATTGAGGTATTCCATTATATAGTGGGTCTTTGAAACATTGCCTTGCTTGTTATTCTTTGTTGCTGCAACATTTAAATTAATCATCAAGCAAAATTATTTTTGTTCAGAAACACAGACTATACGCATGCTGATTATTGAGAAAAAAAATTAAACTACCAAACTAGAAGTATTAGAAGTCAAAGTTGAAATGCCCACTTGTTTAAATACTTCAAATAAATAATGTAAGTCAGCAATAATAACTCTATAGTCTGTGCAATAGATGACATGAAAGTATATATTATATTATATTATATTTTATATCATATATCATATACTTTCGCTCTTATAGAAACTTTACACAAGCAGTAGACAATTTACACTACATTCCTTTTTGATTTCTCTATTTGATTATAGGTAAAGCAAAAAAACTCAAAAGTTAAAAAGCTGACTGTAGCTGAAATACTTAGCTTCACGAATTGTATTAGTAACTTGTAATTTGCTAAAATATAATACTAGTATATTTCAAAATAAAAGCTGTATTAACTTGTAACAGATACCGAGTTAAGGGGTGCCTTGAACTTGTTGAGAAATTTATGAATCTTTACAGTAAAGTTTTGTTTAACATCATAAGCTTCAGAATAGACAAGGCTTTTAATGGCATTTCTGTATTCGTCGATCAAAGCTGGCTTTGCAGGTTTTTTACATATGCAACCATTAGACCTGTAAATAAATAAGAACTAAATTTACTTTTAGATGAAGTATATTTTTTTAAAATATTTGTCTAAAAACTGCTTTTCCATTCAAATAATCCTTGTCTCAATATACCCTGTAACACATGCACATTTATAGCTGCAACTACTTTATATAGAAGTAAGCTTATATTAGGTAGGACAAGACTACAATAAAGCCAAGCAGCAAGTTAAACTTTATCCAGGTTGACGTAGCACCATACAAAGTGGTTGCAAAAGCTAAACCTAAAGAAATCTTTTAGTAACAAATTTGTACAAAAATGAAATGATTTCTTCCTTGATATCTCGTAGATGTGCACATCTATATAAACGCTTTTTTGTAGAAACAAAATCATATTATGCTAACAAAACAATGATAGAGTCAAGTAACAAATAGATTTGATCTAGAATAGAGCAAATTGGTATTGTAGATACATGAATGGTTAGTGAAATCTGTGTTGATATAGCTAGATGATAAATTCCCTAAACTCAAACTACTAGAAATGTGAGTGGTGATATAACTTACTTGAGTTTACTTATACAGTGAGGGTTGCTCTTCATTTGATTCATCATATCATAAGCATCAAATGGTTCTATCAAGTTCACCATTGTCATTGGCAAGTTCTTAAGGAGCAGATCAAGGGCTGCCTTAATGTTGGCCTTGTATTTTGGTGCGGAATATTTATGCTATAATTATAAAATACAATCTGAAACTGAAAAGTTTAGGCAGTTTAGATATTTATAAAATATATGTTTTAAAAGCAGCACAGGCTTTAGCAATAGTTATTAAAGTTTATTATTATAGCAGCACTTTTACTCTATAGATAGTCATTAGTCCTGTAGCCTTACGAAATTCTTTTTTCAAAATTTTGGCAAAAAGTAGTTTTGCTAAATGTCCATACTTACGCTAGTTTGCAACTTTTTTACTAGTACAAGCTTTTCATCTCATAGTTTTACCTAAAACCCAGTTAGCTACTGGAGACAACCCAGTAGTCATTTTAAATATTCTTATATAGCTTTCAACTTAGCATAAAATGTCTTGTTTGGCTAAATAAGAAATATCAAATAGCATTTCTCTTTTTTAAATAAAATATATTCATCAGCAATTTATGATTGTCAGGCAGAGGCATAAAACATATTTTCCAGCTTAAAGCTGTATAATCAAGTTATTGTTTGAAATTGTGCGACTGCGTTCAATATTTTAATTAAATCATTATAAGCTACATCTACTTTATTATCTCAGAACTGTACTCCACCTTAATAGTTACTTATTTCGATTATATCAATAATTTATACTAATGTAAGCAATGAATCAGTGTATTACAGGAAGCTTAATCTAATACTATTTATGTTAAACATTATTTAGCATGATGATTTTAAATCAGGATGCGTGTATATACTGCAAATTAAGTCATTCGTTTAGTATGGAAAACAGCTTGCAAAAATTATCAGGTGTAAAAAGTACTCTGCTAAAGTTGCTTCTTTTGAGCTGTCTGCTTATTAAAGGTATACATAATAATAATACAGCTAACCACAGATACCAAAACTTTCCAGGGTATTAATGATTGTGTGTATTCTAAAAAGCCAGACAAGAGTATGTCATTAAATTTTGTTGAGAGCTCATAAGTCTATCTAGATACAAACAGTTGCAGGTTTTAAGCGGCAGGTTAAAGCAGTAAATTAAAGTAGATTAAACTTACCTGATCTGTGCAAGAATTGCAGAGGTCATATGTGCCCACCAGAATTGTGACCAACTTCCAATCTTTTGCAAAGTCTATTTTTGGATTCTTTTTTATCAAATCAATAATTTTTTTAGCTTGTCCTACCATGTCACTACAAATATTAAACAAAAATGCTAAGATATTGAATAACATCGGCACTGTGTGGACTTTTTAGATAACAGATGTCAACACTGTTATACAATTTCAGTTTTCAAGCACTTATAATTCTCTTTAATATTTGCAGAACTGCTGTTACTATTATTTTTGCAATTAGAAACTTCAAGTAAATACATAGTGTTGCAATTATTATAGCCACAACAATTTTTTTAGCATTGCCAAGCAAAACACTACATACAATTCAATGACAACACAAAGTTATATAATAGCCAATAAAAAAGTTTCCTTGTCTCATTAACCTCAAATAACTTAGGAATATTTTCGAATGTGGTGTGCCAACACTGACTAGTATTTGTCTGACCTTAAAGCAGATAAAAGTAGTAATATTCTGTTGTGAGAATCATAACTGTTATGCACATCATGTTTGATAAATAAGCAAAATTGTTTTGAAGTCAGTTTAGATACATCATTATTATGTCGGTAGTTGGTCAACAAAGTTGTTTTTATTTACTGCAGACCTGCATTAAATATGCTAAAATCAAAATATAATTAGATGTGCTTGTGCACTTTATAGCGTAAAATTGAGTTTCACAGTTTGCTAATTTATTATACGATAGCTCGTGAAATATTACGGTATTTACAGTGTATATACATAATTGAATCTATTATTCATACAACATGAAATACACACACAAAAATTTACCACATATATACCATATATATATATATATATATATATATATTTATATATACCACATATATACCACATATATACCACATATATACCACATAATATAGCAATTATTATTTATTACCTGGAAACAGAATATCTTTCAGCCACATTCAAGTTGGCTTTAGATTTACTGGGGTCAGATGAGATAGCTACACTGAACCCTTGCAAGGAAGGGTTAAATAGACTCAATAAATCTGCAATAATTAATTATATTATTACTTCAACTTCAAAGGGACACTTCAGTATGTTATGTCGTCAATTTTATTTATTAATCATAAACTAATTAAGTTTTATGAAACTTTGAACAATTGCTCCGGTTGCAATTTATTCCACAAGTGCTATTTTTCATAAACAAAAGAGTATAACTTTACTAATTCTAGCTACAGCTTGTAGCATAAAATTAATGAAGAAAATAATTTTTAGAAAACAAGGTTAAACATCGAATAAATACTAGTACTTACTGGGTAAATTCATAGTTCCTTGGTGGTAAGTGGAATGGCCCCCACCACTATAACAAGCAAATCATTGATAATTAAGTTACGAGATGAAATTTTATTCACTTTAAAAAGTCCATATCGATTATTAAGAACTAAGTTATACAGCAGCTCACCTGAACGAATAGGCTTTAAACTCCTTTGCCATATCTTCTAGCTCTATTGCACCGGCTCCATTGGCAGCAGTAAAAGAATCACCCATGGCAGCCACTACTTTGATGTCTCCAACCTTCAATCTATGAACTGAAATACAGACATGTTATAGTTCTTAGTTAAAACTATGTTAAAAATAAAGGCGCTGAAAACAATCTTTTTTATGGTGACAATAATGCTAGCTTACAACTCGTATAATATACATGTTTGTTGAAAATTAAATCTATGCGCTTGTGCTAAATCTGTATCTGATAATATTATTATCAAACTGTAACACTTCAAGCAGCTAAAGACATGAAACTATATACAAATTCAAAAGATTTACAGAATTAAATGCTTTTTATATTTTGTCTTTTACTTACAACACCAAGGAAAAATTTATGTAATTGTTGTCTCATAAACGGATATGTGGAACTGCTGATGAATTTTGCATTTAAATTTTTGCAACTTCGTTTATTGAAGAATAACAACACAGGTACGTGTGATTTGAATAACTTTTTTATTGCTAAGTGTTTGTGTACTATAAATAGTTTCAGTACATTAGTTAACAGTTTGGGATTATGTTATAAGAAAAGTTTAGAGTTTATACTAACCACTAATGGGGGTTTTGTCTTGGACAAAAGTTCCTGGACAAATAATGTTTCTGCTCCCAGAAACTCCCAATACCATTATTTGGATACATACGAGTAACGTGAATGTCCATGAATACTCCATATCTAAAAGAAAACAAGGAAACAATTGAACCATTTTAATTGATTTACATGCAAGCTAAAGCCTCACAACTGCCATATCTACAATTGCTTTGTTATACAGTAGAATTTATGAAAAAAACAGCATTAGTAATGCCAATGAACTGTTTGAAACAAACAATAAACCTATATAATTAGTAAGCTTGATATATACTCTATATAGATAGAACTTGTTACACTGATATATCCTGAAACATAAAATTTGGAAACTATTCAGTCATAATTACATTTTAGAAAAGTAATTTTTGCTAAATGATTTAATTTTTTTTGATAAATCACCATGGTATATGTCGAATAAATTATTTTAAATCTCCATCAGAATTTTTGAAGTATAGTGTCTATTTTTTTCCATAGTAATTTAAATAGAAAAAATGAAGTATTTAAATCTAATTTAAAATTATTGTATTTTGAATAAGTGTGTTTTAATAACAATAGAAATAGCGTGTTTTTATAATGGTTTGAATTGCAAATTTTTTATTCATGTAGTTGAGTGAAATAATAGCTTTTAAGCCAACTGATGCTTAGATTATCTTGTAAAGTAATTATTATAAATATTGTAAAATTGATATAGTTTTATGCAAACAACAGCATATTTAATGCTTTTAAAAAAGTTGTTATAAAAACATATGTATATATAAAATATCCCCTGCTGTAGTAAATGTTTTACAGTTTAAATATTTTGCAAATGATTCAATTGTCAAAATAATGCCTACGGCTATGATTAAATTTTCTATCTTACCCTTGCTTTGCTAGCAGCTGTCTCAAACTGAAGAGCGTGTATTCTATACAGCAGGTTGCTGTAAGCTTACTGTGCAATAGGGCAGGTCGTCATAGAATATATAGCTATCATATCTTTAGTCCCACCTACTGAGCCTTAATTGAAGAAATGGTAATCACATATATAGCAGTGTGCAGGAATACCGGTAAACTGCTTTAATAAAATATATATGCACATGGTGAAGTTGACAGTTTTCTTATTAACTATTACTTTATTAATCAGTGCATTGTTTACATATTTATATTTTTATGTTGCCAGACGCATTGACTAATGTTTTATATATATATCTTTCTAGTAAAATCTAAAGCTTTCAACCTGGTTTTGAAGCATATAATTCAATGAAAAGTATAAGAAATACTAATACTAATATACTAATACTAATACTAATTACGGCTGCTATCTAACAAAGATCATCAGTTCAAACATTTAAATGCTTGTGAAGAAACTTGGTTAGCAAAATTCTTCATATTGGCTTTTGAATTATTTTCATTTCAGACTTAGAATAGCTTCATCTTTATCTATCTAGGTAGCAACGTATTATAAAAGCAGATAGCCAGCAAACTGAGAAAGTAGTTCTTAGCAACAATGATTTACAATTGTAACCCCAGAACTGAAGGTATAAAAAGCTATCATCATTCCAACACCATTCTATGTCTCAGAAGCTTGAAAAACTTACAGTACAGATATTAGGAAGCTGAAAGACTACCATATGAAGAAATTACGAGGACAAACAACAGCGTGCACCAGAACAAAAAATACCAAGCCTATATCATTTTATTGACATTTGAAGAGACTTTGATGAGTCAGACATCTAGTTAGAATAGATAGCAAATGTATACCAAAGCAAGTCCTGTACAAGGAGCTGTAAAATAAAAGTCCCAAGATGGACAGATGAAGCGCTTTAAGAACTGTCTCGAAGATAGCATGAAGCGCTTCTATATCAGAACAGAAACCTGGGGATAGAATGTTGCCGGAAGAACCAGATGAAGATTTATGTTATATAGTATGTGCAGATTTCTAAAGATAAGATTCAGAGACTGTGACAGCCAATAATTGTTATTGTGTCAGCAAGGATGTTGACTGGCAGGGATGCATATGCACAGCACGGATGTTGTATGCTGGTTGCACAGATGCACAGATGCAGGCCACAACTCTACCCTTTGCCTAATACCAAAAGTTTATTTCTCTCACAAAACTCAAACTTAAACAATTATTTGGACAATAAATTTTAAGTTGCCTGCAACTATACCAAGAGGAAAAATTAAGCTATACAGACTCAAAAACTACCAGTAAAAATCTTATGAGAAAGCTCTCACAAAAAGCTTTCATCACACAATACTTTTCTTAAAGTTACAATTCAAAAAGCACCTGCAACAGAGACACATAGGAAAACTAAGAGCAAGACGTAAGGCTAGGCTAAGCTCAAAAGACACTCAAATAAATGATGACCTCTGATGCCAACACTGTGACTGTATATGCAGGTCATGACTAGATTCTGAGGTCACCAAGCAACACTAGAGTAATATACTAGTAGACGTTTCACTCTATTCAAAGATATAACAGTGAAAAGAGAGCTTTAACTTCTTATACCTACATTAGTTCTATTATTTTCATTCCCTCTAGAAATTGTAATTATAACTGGAGCCAATTTTTTACTTACTTTTTTGAAAAATACATTAAAGACACAAATATTGTGAATTGAAGTATCATTATTTGTGTAAACAAATAGAAGGAATAATGAACCTCTTTTAGCTGAAGATATTATATAACGTAACTAAGCGCAAAAAAACAAGATTAGGGGAAACCTGGGTGATATGGGCCACTTAAGCCCACAGCCCAAACTGACAATGTTTGATTGAAAATTAGTATTTCAACATGTGGGTGCTATCTCTACTGACATAAAAACAGAATTTGAAGCTCATAGACAGATGCTTGGCTGAGCTATAATTGAAAATTGGTGGACCATATCACCCGGAGATCTTTTGAAATTTCGGGTGATATGGGCCACCACAGACTCCGTCACATAAAGTCAGCTTTTTTGTGTTGAAAATGCATTTTGCTATATTAAAAAGTGACATAAAACAGTAGATTTAAAATAAGTGTGAAACAGCTTCTTTTAGTGCGTCCTAACTCTAAGCATTTCAAATATTTTTGGAAGAACATCTTGGCATCTAAAATACATTGCATGAGTATGAATATTTCAAGCACACATTCTACAGCAACTGGCTATAATGTTGTCTAATCAATATTTAGGGGTTTAATGCTTCATCATTGTTTGAAATACTTGAGAAATAGTATTATTTTTCTCAAACAAGTATGTGAAAAGAAAAATTCAATTTGCTGAGTAATATGGTCCACGGTCCATATCACCCCCAAGTGGCGGTCCATATCACCCAAAAATCATGTCCCCAAAAATTTTGAATTTCTACAGACAGAGAGTGGACAAGTATTATATATACTATTTGGGTATTTATAAATACCTTCCACACATTATCTGTAGATACAGGCCCCTTACTTCAGGTAATTTTTTTCAATAAAATATGTCCACAAAAGTTGTGAAAATTTATAAGAAAATGAGCAAAAAGAGAAAATGTGTCTTTATTTTCTAAGACAAAGAGACAAGTTTGAAATATGTAGACAGGAAGTTAGATATTCCTATTTTTAAACAATAAGACACTTTTCAACTTTCTGGTAACCGTGGATACTGCAAAACATGCATGGTCCATATCACCCGGGTGGTTCATATCACCCAGGTTTCCCCTATATAACATTTGTAAAACTCAAAACATAATTTGAATATTTTTTGCATTGCATAGCTAGTTTGACAAACTATATGCATTTTATAATAGCATTATAAATTGAGCTTTACTGAAACATTATATGATCACCTGCATGGTTTCTTTTAATAAAGAACTAACTAAATTTGAATTGCATTATTATATCAACTTATGTTTCTGCCATAGTTAATAGTAATATATTATAATATAATTCACCCCTTATAATATTTTTATATCACAAAAAACTGCAATACAGAAGCTACGACATAATAAGTTTTATTGTACACTTCTATAATCTCTCATTTCCACTATAGGTCATATATTATTTTGCAAATAACAGATACAGCTGATTTAGACAGTTCAAATAGTTAATAATTGTTGTGCATTACCATGAAATAGAGATGCTGGGAAAAGAAAAACTACCTGAGTTATAATTATAGTATGATAGTATCAAAAGCATATAATATTTTAAGATGATAGTGGTTTCAAATTTAAAGCAGCGAGAAATTATAGACTTTAAACTTGTCTAAAAACCTTAAAGATCAAAATCTCCAGAAGTGTTTTTAATATTATTATATAGTAGTGACCTGTAATAAGTATTTCTGTTTATAGGTAACTTGTTTACTTAGAAATGGCAACATAAATTGCTATGATGAGGAGACTGTAAGTACAGGTCTACAAATACTGTAATACTCAGTAACACAGGGTATAATGTAAGATATCATCAAGTAACTATCAGTTTGCTGTTTACAAGAAAAACGACTGACCCAACGTCGATGTTCAGTTGCATATCATAATAATATTTATTATAGTGTATGCTATATTATAGTGCTTTATAGTCATATTCTACAACTAAATTAGCTCTAAAAATTATCTAAATGTAGAAAAATATGCAATGTAGAGTTAGAGATCCAGATAAGGCTTAATAAATATTAAGGAGCAAGATAAATGTGTGCTGCTAAATATACTTAAACTGACAACTCCCATTAGTTTGTAATGTGCATTTTATTTTTGAAAATTAAAACCATATTATTATCATTTAACATATGACTGCACTTGTTTCAGTATAAGGCTGCTATAATTGTGCTGAAACCCATCTTAGGTATAAATGTCCACTTAAGTTACCTTTTGATCATGGAACATAAGTTATTATATATTATAGAGGATCATGCCATAAAACAAATTGTAAAAAATAAGTGTGAGTAAAAATAAATTTGAAAATAACATTTTGATACAACTAGTTTATTATTTTTGCTAAAAATATGTAAAAATAGCGAGTTATCTTGCCTAACTCATAAAAACATAAAAAAATAGATTCTTGTTACACTTATCCTATTAATTTGTCAAAAGTTTGCAATATTTTTTTAATTTTGGCTAGTAACTAATACAATCATTAATTTCAACAGCCACAGTGTTTGTATTTTAACTTCATTTTATAAAATTGACTACCTACCTATAAACGTTTAATACTGTTCTACATATTTTTATAGGAATTAAACTATAGATGAACTGAACATTAGATCAAAATGACTAAACATGCATATATCAGCATCAATTTTAAAAAATAATTTTTTGATCAAGAGGTGCTCATAATTATGTTAGATATTATTACTAGCAGAGCAGTCATTAGCTAAATGGTGTTTGTTGAGTATATATAGTAACCATTTATAACACTGTATTTTTTGTTGTATACGGATACACCTTTTATAAGCCAGCAATGTCCAAAAAATTAATTATCCTTGCAGCTTAAACTTTTTATTCTTTTCAATGCTGAAGAAGAAATATGCAAACTGAGATACCTTAAGTGCCCTAAGTCTTTTACAGTGCATACAGCGCAGTCTTACAATATAGCGGCTTAGCAAAAATATGTGTTGGGGAAGAGATTAAGTTAAATAGCAAGTTAAGTAAGTTGCTCTAATACTGCCTATTTTCCTTAATGCTTGATATTCAATTAAGTACACTGGGTTATTTCTATCTTCCTACAAAATAATTGTTTTACAGTTTCACAATGTGCTTTCTTTGTATATATTTGCAATTTTATGTTAAGTAGGACCGTGTTATTATTTTTGTTGCAAAATGTGTGTTGTAGAAATGTAAGAAGTGAACCTAAATTAAAACAGGTGCAAATATTTAAGAAACAGGATACTACAAGTAAAAGCATGATGCTATGCACCAGCCTTGGTTACTATAATGTCATATGTTATAAAATACTGACTACATTTCATAGTGCAAAATATTCATTACTTTCAGTACGTCGCCGTTGAGAATCTTCACCTTCATGACCAAAAACCTTAAGCTGCAAAAGCATAAACAGGGAAGCTGCTTTCGTTTCTGTTGATATATTTATCAATATCATGATTTTCATGTCGTTGCTGCTGGCAATATTGAGTATGTAAATGAAAAGTTGTTATCAATTAGTCTTTCACCTTTGAGTTAACCAATCTTTTGCAATATTTGCCACCACATCTTGATGTTAAAGTAAAAAAAGGCCTCAAACTTGCATTAACCTGCATGTCCAACTACTTCTTCCTCTTCTTTCAACTTCTAAAGTAATTTAATTGTTCTATTGCCTGAGAATTTGTTTTCAAACTTGAAACAATTTGACTTATACATACAGATTAAATTATCTAGCTGTGTTTACAATAGCAAAGAAGACCAGTTTAAATTTTACACACAAATTATTTGTAAATTTTATTGATGGCTATGGTAGGTAAGCATGATATAACTTTAACAATGAGTTATAATAACAAATTGCATCACTAAGAATAATTTTTTAATAATGTAACAAATTACTCTAAATCACCTATTCAGGTTCAGCAAATCTTTAGTCTGAACTAGTTACTATGTATTCAACTAATTCCTATATAGCAAAAATGAAAGTATGTTCAAAATAGTAAATAAAAAAGTTCCAAAATATAAATCAATTGCTAATTAGTTTATTAGATACAGCTTCATTTATAACCATTTCAAATCTGCTATTTTACCATTTCAAATGTTTCACATTAATATTTCAATTTAACCTGCATCTAAACCGATTAATCAAGCTTACTAACAATATTCAGTAAGTGTTAATTAAAATTGTTGAATTGAAAATTGAAAGTGTAATCCCCATTGGTTTACAGTGTAGAACTGCATTCTCGTGTTGCAGTGTAGAGCTTTTTCTCTCCGAATTCCCGGAACATGAAAGTTTTAGTAACTCTGGAATTATCTGCTGTTCACTCTCGTTGGAATAAATGGAGTCTAAAATAAATGCAAGTGGGATGACATTTGTAAGAAAAATTTAATCTTCAATCATACTTAAATATGATTTGCTAACAATAGATCAATGAAAATATTTAAATTAATTTGTTGAAAAATGTACAAGATCCATAGCATAAGGATAATTTGTTATTTAGCAATTTGTGAACCTAACTGTATCTATAGCCTACCTCTAAATGCAAGCAAACAGGCATATTTAAAATCATAATATAATATATAAATATAATATAGTATAATATAATTATATAATGTAATGTAATATAATATAATCTAAACTCCCACCTACAAAAATATCTTGTCAATTATATCATGATTGACAGCATTTACTGTAGCTGTGAGATTTGTTCTCAGTGCACTGACTATCCACACAAACTTGTTGACCTATTTATTATATAGTTAAATCTTACTGTAGGACAGTTAGGTGAAGCTCCAAAATCCACATTTGTCTGTTTACGGGAAAGAGGCTGCAGCTGAAAATAAAAAAACATTAGCTATTTCATAACAGAGAAGCTGTTTGCAGGGCATACAAAGTTCAAATTAGTACTAATGATACATATGTTGAAACCTGGCTTGCCAAACTTTATTTTAATTTTGAATATTGTAAGAATGTTTACTGGAAGCTTAGTAAAGCAAAAAAAATACTAAACACCAAAAGATTTATATGAAAATGTTTTTGCATAGTATTCACTAACATGAAAAGATTTTTCTGTACAACTTGGATGTCATACCATTGTGTTCCAGAGAGCTATTCCAGCAGCTGAGTTTCCTTTAGTAGAAAAATGGAAACAGTAGGGCAGAAGTATAGATCGATCAGGCTTCCCATTCTAGACATAACATGATAAAAATCATTTCTTCTAACAGAAAGCTTGTGAATAATCCTCAACAATATGATCTTAGTAAAATAGACAATAATTTTATCTTGGCTATTTATAAAAACAAGTTTAGAGTAAGAAGTGTTGTAATTTCCCACAGAGGAAGTGGTGGGCATTGGATTTTGGGAGAACCGAATAGGAAATGTTTTTTCGATTTGCTTATAGTCTCCCTATAGTGTAGTGGTTAACATCTCTAGCTTGCAGTTTGAAGGTATGAGGTGGAGGCAGAAGTTTTTACAAAGTTTAATCTCAACTCACTGCAGTGGTGGGAATAGTCAAATTGCTAAGGAAAGGCTGGTGAACAACTGTGAAGTCACTAGTTGTGTCATACTTCCTACTGTCAATCAACTCCAGGAGAGCTTTGTAATACTGTTGTGCTATAGGTGTAGATAGAGAGCTGTTCTGGTTCTTATCACATCGACAATAAATAAACCTAAAAAATGTCAACATGTTAAGTAAAGGAATCACTGATGAAAAATTGAATGTTATTAGAGCTCAAAGCATTATATGTCTTATATTGAAACATTTGAAGCAGTTTTAAAAAATGCTCTATATTAGTTTTAAACTCAAATCACACAAATACATTTTGAATGGTTATACTTAACTCACCTCAAGTTATAGGAACATAAATGACTTGAAGGACAAGTATTTTTAAACTTGTTAAGATCAAACACTCCTACAACGTTTACTAGAGCTCTTGGTAGGTGTTGCTGTAGATAGTCCAGGGTTGCTTTGATATTGGCTTTAAACCTCTCTGCAGAATTTAAAGGCTGGAACCAAAACAAAAAAATTGTTTCATAAAATAGAAACAAACATTCTACATGCTTTAGGTTACAATTATCTTTTAATATAAAATCTGTTGTTGAAAAATTTAATAATTTTATAGAACTTCCAACTGCAATAGTTCAAAATCTTTTTGATAAAACAATAGTTATTTTATCTAATAATCAGTTTCAGCTACAAAATGTGTTTGTTTATATTAATTAGCTAGTTTTAGTTATTGATAAATATTTCTAGAACCATAAGATTATTTTTAAGTATCATTTTACTCATAGCATTAATATTTCAATTAAGACTAATCATGTATAGTATGGAAATGTTTGTATTACAATAAATATCACCAGATAAATTGTAGCTTTTTAAAAACAATTAGTTCAAAAAGTATTATATTTTAGTTGGTATTTCACTGTTTTTAGATTACCTTAAAATTTATTTATAGTTTTGAAACAATTGAGTATTTTAGCACAGATGTTATTGAATCTAAATGTCTATACTGCAACTTAAAGCTGCTCTTTATTTTGCCAATTTTTCTTGTTGATGTAAAAAGTAATATTTTTAGGTAAATTAGTAATACAGCACTACATGTTTATATAAATCTCCGTTACCAACGGAGACTGAAACAGTACAAACAAGTTATTAACATAATGTGGCATTTCTCTTCTAAATAATATGCAATTTTACGAGTTATACTTCAAGTAATTAAAAGTTACAATGCACATTTGGAAAGCAGGTATGTTTAGCCAACAATAATACAGAAGACTTTCAACATGCATGTTGCTGCAATTATAACTCTACACATAGTAATACTTTTCACATGTACATACACTTGATGGGTCTGAGCATGCCCGGCAAATGTCATTTCCTCCTATCTGCAGCGTAATTACTTTCCAGTCTTCTTTAAAATTTATATTCGGATCAACTTTCAATTGCCTGACTAGTTTTTGAGCTTGATGCAGCATCTCACTGCAAAGGTAGCACTAACAGTGTTTGAAGATATTTTCTTTTATCTTTACAATATAGAATAATATTAACATTTGCAAGTAAAACTTTATACTCAAAGAAATGTGTTGCGTGAGGAATAGTGTGATGTAGCATCTTATCTTTCTGCTCATAATTTTCTATCTTCTTTAAAACAAGTTGTATTAGCTGCTGTGTGCTTTCTGAATCTTTATTCAAAGATTATGAAAAATTAAATAACTTAACACATTTTTTTAAAATATAATTTTTGAGCAATTATGGTAATAAACCATATGCATGGCTTTCATGGTTGAAGCTTCAAATAACTCTAAAACTAGGCAATAAGTAGTGCAGTATTACGTAATCAAAGACACAGTTTCCTCATATATACACATTATTCAGAGTTGTCTTCTCATACATATGGTACAACACAGGAATAACAAAATTTACCAGGTGCATCTAAATGATTTTACTATTTATTATATTGAACCAAGGTTCTCACTTGTCCTTTTTAAATTATTGATCAAAAACACTTTCATTTTATTTTATATACCTGTGCCATTGGCTTATAATATATGATAATGTCATAATTAATATTGCCTTTATTAATCATTATTTAATAATTAAATATAGTTAATTATTAATTAATAATTATTGTGCTATAATATACTTAATTTTTTTCATACTTAGTCTTATAAGGTAAAGAAAGCTAGGAAGTTGAGCAGAAATAACTTTTTGAAAAAGTCTTGTGAAAAGAGATTGGCAAACTGCAGCTGATAAATGTGACATCTGTCAGTTGGTAACTGCATGTTATGACAGCTGATGCAAGGTATATGTCAGTTAATAACTGTTACTTATGGCAACTAATAGAAAGCATATGTCAAAATTGGTACGGCTGTCATATGTCCCTACCTGACTGGAATAGCAAACTGTGCTATGTTTAGATTGGAAGCATCAATAGATTTGGGGTACCTGTTAACAGCATACCCATACAGATCTGGATTGAACAACCTCAGTATGTCTACAATATATTAAGCAGCTATACATGTTTGTCCATTAACTTATTTTGAGTTATGCTAAGCTAATTGTTTTTACACAGTACAACAAATAGATTACCTTATAAGCTATAGTATATTTCTTAAAATTTAGCTAATATTTGAATTTTGAAATAGTGTAAGGCATAAAAATATTTTTTTAATTTAGCATTGAAATATGTGGGTTAGGATGCATTCAAAATAACCCCAACAGAAATTAAGTCAAATATATTATAATTACTATTAAGAATGAAACCTCTACTAGTACCTTTGTTACAATGGGCTTTTACACATAGGTTATAATTACAGTATAAAACAAAAATACCTTTCAAGTATATGCTGCAAATGTTATATCACGTGTGTTGTTTACTTACTGGGAAATGTTGTAATGTTGTCACTGAATGAAGAATACCCTCCTGCACTACAACATAAGCAGAACATCACAATGCGCTTAGTTATATGCAACTCCAATGTGACTGTAATATATGATATGTATATAGGTTGTAGACAATACTATCTAGCAAGTAACAATTATATAATACAAAATACAAAACTATTTCTAACGATAAGAGTGTAGGGGCCGTTTGTATATTATGGTGTTGATGGTATTTTATTGGTGCCGTAAGTCTTGACTGATGCCATAAGGCAACGTGAAAACTTTAATAGTAATGTATAAAACAACATGTTAGTAAAAATATGCAAAAATATATAATAAGTCACCAAGTTATTGTCAAACAATTAAAATTTCATATTCTGTTAAAATGCAAAGATACTAGTAATTATTAAGAATAACTGTATTACCTGATTGGCTCTACTAGTTCTATAAAAACGGCTGCACTGGTCATGGCTCTAGCACTTGGCCTACCATGGCTAGGCCAAGTCTAGAACCAACACATGTGCAGCCTGCAAAGCCTTATATAGCTAGCTAGTTTACAAGATGTGTTGGCTAACATAACAGCTAAAAACAGCTGTGCTAGTTCTATGGAAAACAAATATATAGCTGAATTTTAATGACAATAGGTTTGACAAGCTAAGTATAAATAATTTATGAATGCATTTTCAATACTTTGTTTTCTATTTATTTTTACTAACATGAGTTACAAAAGGTCCATGCTGGCCTTTACAAAAAGTGTTTACAAAATAATTATTATCAAACAGCTTTATAGCTACGGAGGTTATAATCTATAAATATCTACGGCTGTTCAGATGCTTTAAAATTAATTAGGAGTCTAATAAATAGTTTAATATATTGTGGTTAGCTGAGGAGTGCTTTTGGTTTTTAAAGTCAAATATCTCATTAACAGAATTTGCAATCTATATTATCTCCATATTTTGCACCATGACTTAGTGAGGAGGTTACAGTGAAAATAACATCAACATTACTAGCCTGAAGTGTAAATAATTTAGATAGGAGCAGACAATTTCATCAAACATGGGCTTAGCAGTTTATGAAATGTCTTAAAAAGAAATTGGGACTTTGTTTCAAAACATTTAAAAAATTGAAATGATTATAAGCAACTAATGTAAGTAAAAAATATTCAAACTCATAAGTAATAACATGGCTGTCATTACAATGTGCACGAGGTATTGATAACAAAAAGCTCATTTTCTTGCATGGTGCCAACAAACTTTAAATGATATTAGGATTAAGATTTGCACTAAATACATTGCAAAAATGGTTTAATGTTTTCATCACACAAACCGAAACCACATCTTACAGCATTTTTTTATTTTAGTTTATGTAGCTAAACAGCAACTTTCTGCAGTAAACTTATATAAAATTGTTCAATCTTATATTCACTGATATCTTATGAATTTGTGTTGGTTTTTAAACCTTTTTACTAAATAGCTAAGCAGAGAAATAGTTCTTTTACATTTTAAAAACGCAACTTTGCTCAAAAAAATGTATATGCATGTTAATAACAAGCCTTATGCAGACCGAGCTGCCTATGTTAAGGGCCATAGTTCTAGCAGGCTCGCCATGCTGCTGGTGTCGAAAATATTAAAGGTTTTATGTATATAGAAGTAGCACAGCTGCCTCTTGATTGAGAAAGAACTCCTTTTGCTGTGATACTCTGACAATGCAAAAAAGCGAAGTCACAGCACCGCAGCTTTCAAACGTATAGGCATTAGCGTAGAGCTATTTTGTACACATCATGGTTGCATTCTTAAAATCATTTTAGCTTTTTATTTTGTATCAGTTCATGTATTTACCTGAAAGAGCGGCATATGCGATATGGTAAGTATACAAGTTCATCTACACATGCTATCACATCTCCGACAATAGATAAGTCTCCTATGCCAGCAACTATTTTAATATCTCCAACTTTCAGTTGATGAACTGAAACAGTAAGCATAGAAGGAGGTATACACACACCGATAAAGTTTAAGCCAATTTTGAGTAATTTTTGTAAAGCATTTGGTGCTTAATTAAATGTAGCTTAAAAGTTTGCTAGAGGACAGGCCATGGTGTAGTAACTATAGAGAGAACAGTTAATTACCTATAAACATGAGACTGTAATGAAAACTTAAACTGTGTTTTATTTATAGCATAATAGTATCTGGTTAGATGGTTCTTTAATATAATGTAGCCTAAATTTTTTTTAGGTAATTTCCAGAATTGCAAGCAATAATGATGAACTATATTCTTCAAAACTCATCAAAGTTTTCCAGCTTGCTTATATAACTTTGAGCATTAAAATAACAATAATTAATATGACTTATTTTTGCTCTCCTAAAATTACAGCTAGTCCACTTGCACCAACTATTGCCAAATGCCAGAAGTATTTAGTTAGCACTGGTTGTGCTGTTATAGAAAGCTTTTCTTTGTAAGTTCTCAATATAGTTAACATAGCTAAGCTAACTTACACTTCACTACAGACTCACTATTGCCAACCTGTCATCAGACAGCATTAACATTAGTACCAATGCGCCTTTGCTACTTTTGTTTTAGAATGACCTATTGTCAGATATAATATAAGGTTGCATTGTTTCTCAATCAAAATAAATGGCACTCACCACTAGTTGGAACAGTTGCTGACGTGTAGCTGCCATTGGGACACAAGACATTTCCATCTGTAGCTGCTATCAAACTTGTGACGATGTAACAGATCACAATGCAAACAACATTTTGCTTCACAGAAAAAGCCATCAGTAGGATCTTGGGGAAATTTCTTATCAACGTCTTCAATCTCAATATTCAGTGAAGGTAGATTAATAAGATTTCACTAGATGTCACCCTTAATATTAGCATTAGATGCTCTATACCTGATACCCATCATTTTAGAAGGTCATGTTTCTTAGCTATGATTGGCTAATTGACATTTTAACTGTACAAATATCTCTATGCAGATTAGAGCTGTAGTCAAGCTATCAGCAGTCTAGTGTAGTACTAATGTATATCATCGAGTTTCTAGAATGTTACAATTACCCTCCAGGTAGTCTCGCAAGGCTGTGACTTTTTTTTAACTTAAGCCCACCTTTCTTCTAATACAGAAAGAAGCAGCTACTCATGTAATTATATAAGACCCCTGGTGTTCATATTATAACAGCATCATATAGTCTTTGTTTCTTGTAACAGCATTGAGTCAGGCAACTAAAATTGACAACTTATACTCTTATATATTGAGGTTTGATCTTGTTAATTTTTATTTTAATACATAACAAGTATTGCCATAGTTTGCTTGCAGGTTTATCTTAAAATGTACAATTTTTATAAAAAATAGTTTGTTTAAATACCATGGTGTTATATACATTTAGGAGTGTTCATATTTTAATTTGTTATGCTATAAAAACCTGTACGTTCACTTTATCCAAAATCAAATTGAACCTTACAGCCATGGTGTATATTTCATATTTAGCATGGAGCATTTCTAATCTTTATTGTTGGCACTAATTATTGCTAATAATTTATTGATATATTTCAACATAAGAGAGTTAATTATTTAAAAGATTTCTTTTTTTTATTAGATTATTCATATTGCAGATGGGTTTTCCAGCAGATCTGTTAACTACTTTGATTCTTGTTGGGCTACTAACGCCATCTGCCTGCTATAACTTCTGTAATAGTTCGAGGAAATACTTGTCACTCCACGTCCCTACAAATAGTAAGTTATTTGAGTCAAGCTATTAAATTTATCAGAGTTAAACATTCTTCCAGATGGTAGCATCATTTAAGCTTTATAAGTTTTTGAAAACTGCAATTTTACATTCCAATTTGCTGCTACACAAGACTATGGCAATTATAATTGTTTTGCTACTTTCTAGGTGACTTTTGGAACAGCTTGCTTTGCTACTTTTTTCATAAATTTAACTCAAGATGCATAATAAAGTTTTTATAATAGGTTATTAGGTTGATAATTCAAAATCAATAATAGTACCATAAATCAGTGCTATAATATTTTTTTATAATGAAATATACTTTCATAGTGAATTTCAAATCTTTTGATTTGCAAATTATATATTTGTTCAAATTAAAAACCATAAAATGCATAAAACTAAAAAATACTGCATTTTTTTTTGTTATATACAACAAAACTTAGTTTTATTTTTACAATAAATTTAGTTTTTCAAAAATTATAGTAGGCTACTTCAATCATACTTAAAACTTCAAAAAATTTAATTTGCAATTAATGAATTGCTGATTGTATCATATAACTTAAAATGGAAGTGAAAAACTTTCAACCTTGAATTTTTATTATAGTCTATACAATCTGTAACAATTTAATAAATATAAATGAGCAAATGTTTTGTGTACTTTTCTTAAACATTAAGGCCTAGAAATAATTAAATCATCATAGCACTTAAATAGGGTTTGAAATTGCTTAATAACAGAATAGATCTTGGTCTTTGGTATAATGAAACTTATTTTATAGTTAGAATAATTTTGATTTATGCAATATTTTCTGCATTTATTTAGTTCGACAATTGAAAGTTGGAGACATTAGCATAGTCGCAGGTTTGGGGGACTCTTTTACCGTAGCCAATGGCGCCAGATCAACTACTCTATTCCGAGTACATGAGGAATATAGAGGAGACTCATTTAGGTGAAAGTTTCGGTCAACTAATCACTTAATTTTAGATGTTGGTTTGTAGACTTTTATGATTATAAAGTGTGTTTTTGCAATATTTTAGTGCTGGAGGGAGAGGGGCATACGAGTACGGCAGCACCACATTTCCAAGTGAGTTATAATTAGTTTCTACTAGCCTATGCTGACTAACAGGTAAGTAATTCAGATTCACAAGCAATGCATTAAGTGTGCCAGAAACGGTTTATTGATTTGGATAACAACAAATATAAAAAAATATCCTTAATCTCTGGATTTATTGCTCACTTTTTGTCTTGTACTCTTCATCAAAAATAGTTATATGCTGTAGAAACAATTAATTTCAACAAAAACAAAAACTTCAAAATTATAACAACACTTACAAATATCAGCTCCTTTGAATCTTTTCATGGCAAGTGAAACTACTAACAATCATAATACAATTTAAAGAGTTTCATTTACCAGCCAAAAATTAAATAACAAAAAGCCAAAAAGTTATAGCTGAACACACTGCAAAATGTAGTGTTAACCTACCGGGCTAAGCTCTAGCTCCAGAGTGTTCGTTGTTGGCTTTCCTTCGGCTATCACTTGTCAGTAGCTTTAGTACTTGCTAGCTTGTAGCTTGTCAACATCAGATCATCTTACATGCTCCCTCCTTACAAAAGAGAAGCAGGGCACAAGAGCACATTTTCAGAATGCCAGAACACATATCTATATTATCATCATCATGATGCTAATAATTCCACATGCCCTTTTCTTTTAAAAGAGAAGTGCAATCAATTCAAACAAAACTAGCTTTCAACTAATGCCCTTGAATACTTAAACTTATTATGAAGTGGTTCAAAGTGGCTCAGTCCTAGATGTCGAATCCCACCTTCTCGCATTGCTAGCACTGTTGGGAAGAACAATGCCAAATTTGACATTTATCATATTATCTGCAAGTGAAGTATATAGCAGCAAGGGTCAAGGCTGACTTCTCTTGCTAGCTTGCAGAGTCTTCTATGAGTTAAACTAAAGAACTCACAGGAGCAGACAACATTATTGGCAATGTTGATGTCATGTCAGTACTGAGGTCAAACCTCACATTTATCATATTATCTGAAAGTGAGATGTCGAGGGTCTGCATATAGACTACACTCGGCTCACACCCCGTGAAGCAACAGCGAGGGTCACAACTGACTTCTCTCGCCGGCTTACGGAGTCTTCCATGAGTTAAACTCACAGGAGCACACAACATTAGCGGTAACTGCTTCTGCCTGTCATTCCTTAGTATTCCACTGCAATAATGTGTTTATATCATTACAGTGAACATCAACACACTTTTCCATATCTACAACACACATGTATCATTTTATATCAACATTGTAGATCCAGCAATTTTAACCTAGTAATATCAGCTATACCAAGCAAATTTTCGGTAGAGTTTGCCAATACATAAATCTTGGTATCCACAAATCTGTTGAAGTAGCCAATGCAAACCTTAGCTCTGCCTAGCACGTTCACCAAAGACTTATCAACACCTGTAATATGCTTATCTGGTTCCTTTAATTTAATGTTCAACTTTTCTGCAGTAGCCTCAGTAAGTGTAGAAACTTCAGACCCAGTATCTAGCAAGAATTCTACACGTCTACCACTAACTAATAAAGTCCTTGTTATTTTAGGACTGACATTGTGATTATAAGTCCCATCACTCTTTGTAGAAAACTTCATTGATTTTAGGGAGTCCATAACTCCGATCCTGTTTTCTCTTTGTTCCACATATCTCTTTTTGTGATGGTATCTTTCGTTATCAGAACAATCTTGAGCAATGTGGCCGAATTCCTTGCACATGTAGCAACGGGTTTTAGGACAGTTTCTCACATAATGTCCTGTACGGTCACATCTAAAGCATCTGCCATGACTTTTGTAAGCATTTTGCAATTTATAACTACAATGTTGATACGATTAAAATGCCTCTTTTTTCTTTGAAAAAGAGTTGTCTCTATTGATAAAAATTGTCTTATCATAATTAGATCTATGTAGAACTTTATCTCTTTTCTTACAGTGTTCTGAGCTACCATTAGCTTGGTAAGAATATGTGAGTCTACCAATTGACTGTTCATCTATGCATTCATTGTTTATTGCATTTAAAGCATCCTCGGAAAGTTTACTTAAATGTGCAGCACGACTTTTCCTTTTCAGCTGTTCCCAGCTTAGATTAGCATGCTGCAACAAATGTCTACGTAATCCTGCATTTCTTAAACCATTAACTGCTAGCGCAACTGCAAATCCCATTCTAACATCATCATTATTGCCAAAGTTTATTGCTCTACTTAGCTTCTCAACTCTTAGCAAATAATCAATTTCGTTTTCTCCACAAGCTTGGGTCACAGTGACAAACTTCATGGTTTTCACATAAAATGTATCATCTCTATCATAGTGAGATTGCAGTAAGTCTAAGGCTAACTCATATCCATCATCAGAGTTATTATTTAAATCAAAACCTAATGACTGTAAAGTATCAAGACCTTCTGGCCCTACAGCTCCTAACAGAGCTAAAAGCTTTCTCCTACCTCTAAATCTGCTAACCTGTTCATCCCCCACTACTTCAAACCCTGCATTAAGGGAAGTAACTTCTATACTCAATTTAAATTGAATGAGCCATGAGTTCCAAGATTTGGTTATGTTGCTTTCATCCAACTTTAATTTAGGAAAAGCATTAAGGTCTAATTTGATGTCTTCATGAGCCATACTACACTTAAGCAGTTTTAATAGAGTAAATAAAACAATTTAATTTTAAGCAGCTATCTCGTGATTATGCACTGTACTCTCAGTTTCTTTCGCCGGCACTCTTATTCTGAATCTATTAGTATTATTTGTAAATTGCTCAAAAGTCAACACTCACCACCTTTCTCAACAAGCCTCTCAACTCTTTTTCTCAAATATAAACCTCTGAAGTCTAGTGAACTCCAAACAACACACTTCTCTTTTTTGTAACTCTTGTCTCCTCAATATCCTGCCGACTGCGCCATGTAGTGTTAACCTACCGGGCTAAGCTCTAGCTCCAGAGTGTTCGTTGTTGGCTTTCCTTCGGCTATCACTTGTCAGTAGCTTTAGTACTTGCTAGCTTGTAGCTTGTCAACATCAGATCATCTTACACAAAACAGTATAACTTTAGTGAAATATTGGCTTAGCCAGGATTATCTCCCTTGCACATTAAGTATGTCACATAGTCATTTTGGAAAATAGGAATAATGGTTTCAACATATACATATTCAAAGCACTTTAATAGCAAAATATGCTCTTCCAGAGTTTGGAGAGTCAAAAATAAGCTTCTACTGCTGTTTGAGCTAACGGCTTCTTCTAAGCTAGTTTGCTTTACTTCATTTATTAACACTATAACAAAAAGCTTTGCTAAAAGCAAAGCCATGTGTCAATATAAAAATGACAACTATTCTATGATTTAAATAAATATGAAGATGAAAATTGGCATAACAAAGAACATCATCAGTACATTAAATACTGTAAAATAATTGCCCACACTAGGATTTGAACCCGAGTCCTCTGGCTTGCAAGCAAGTGTGCTACCATTACATCACGGAGGCCACTGGGTAAACTCAACACTACATATACCATTGCAAGTCAATATATACAATGTGATAAATGAATGAAATGTCTAAATTTGTATTTTCTTGTCACCAATGCAAACTTAAACATTATGTTTTTATATTGTAATGATATTTTGCTAAAGAGTAACTCTTAAGCTGTTTTACAGATATACTTAGAGTATTTAGTCGTCATTTGTATGGTTATGCTCTTGGTCCAGGAAATGTAACTTCATTTAATGCTAGATTCAATATGGCCGAGGCTGGAGCTGCCTTCAGGTATTTTTATTACCAAATATGCACTTTACAAGTAGTTTTGTGCAACTGTTCAATATATGTATGTATGTATTTGCTATCAATAGATAAGATGAAAGGTAAACAATTTTGTAGTTCTGCACGAAACAGTTATTTTAAAGTCTTATGAAGTCCAAATTTTGATTCCATCTATAATTCTCAAAATTTTAATGATTCTCTTAGTTGAAGTTTCAAATATATTTTAGTTTATATGATTAGTGCCTGTAAGCAAACCATATTACATAGTTCAAAAAAAATAAAATAAAATTAAAAAATTATAGTTTTTCTAGCAGCTGCCTTTTCCTTTCTTATATATAGGAGGTGGCAGCCGTGGTCTTGGGGTTAGAGCGCATAGCTTGGTAAATTTGAAGACATGGGTTCGAACCCCATTAAAGGCCATTGGTGATGTTAGGAAGAGCATCCAGTTATAATTATTCCTGTGCCGCATCTGAATAAGTCTTTAGCCTGATTTAACAAAAATACTTTTTTCCATGGATACCGATTCTAAACTTGCATGAGTGAGTTGAGTTACTTGCTTTCTTGCAGGCACATGCCAGTCCAAGCTCGCAGATTGATCTACAAAATGAAGAATGATCCGTACATCGACTTTCAGAATGACTGGAAAATAGTAAATTTATTTACTGGACAGTATGATCAGTGTGTGGCTTGCGCAAACATGGTGAGTATTCCTAATTACTTGATTATCAACTTGCTATATTTGCTTTTAGCTAACCTCTCTTTTCTTGTCCACTTGACCTGATGCAGTTTCGCAATTTAATAGAAAAATCTAGTTTACTGAAAGTAAAATACTTCAAAGTCAAATTTTCCCTTATTATTGGTGCCATTATTACCTGTGCCATTGTTACTTGTGTCATTTTTACCTGTGCCAGGTTTACTTGTGCCATTTTAACCGGACACCATGATATACAAAAACAACAACTAATTGAGCTATCTTTATAGAATAAATATTCTCCAGAAATTTATAAGAACGCCGTCAGAGAGACCCTGGACATACTCAAGGAAAATCTACCTAGAACTTTGGTTAACCTGATAGAACCTTTTAACTTGGGACTGATAGAGGAACTGATGCGTTTAGACCCCTTCTGTCACTATGCTTCTAGGTATGTAGGCTAATCTATATCTGCAATATGAAACTGCAGAGATTGGAGTCATATTATAGCTTTTGTGATGCTGTTGCATCATAATTATGTGTGGCAGTTTGCGAGAATTGTGTATTGTTCTAACTAACAGTATACTAAAGTAAGATTTGCACTAAACAAGTGTCACATTTATTGCATATAAGTTACTTGTTTTATATGTAACATTTAATCAGTTTATACTCAAAGTCACAATAATCACTTTGAGAATCGGTCTTACCTTCTATATATAATGCTTCTTAAAACGTATGCAAACTTTTTTAGATTTTTAAAATGTGACTGCGACATTTTCCTCAACAAAACACAAATGCAACAGTTAGCCAGCGGCTATAGTAGAGCTCTGAGAGATTTGGTCAAAACTGGAAGATATGATGGCAATAATACCTTTGCAGTAGTGCTCCAACCTTTCTTTAGAAACTTTTCTCTTCCACGAAATGGGGTGAGACTTATGTACTTACATGGTCATCACTTTACTAGCAGAATATACAAATAGTTTTAGTAGCTGATATACTTACGTGATTCTTACTAATTTTTGCTTGAATACAGAGCATTAGGTATTTGCGATTTAGGAATTGGATTTTTTGGTTGCACTTTTGCGACCATTAGAAAATGTCAATTGGGAAACACTTATAATGTGAAAAATGGACAATCCACCAATTGGCATTTGAAAAATGGTATTTATATAAATTGAAGAATATTTAACATGGAATAGTCCAGCGGGGTGTTTGGCATTTGCTAAGGTTTGCTTTCAAAAAGGAATAAAATATTCAAATCATCTAGGCTATCATGAGAGTAGAATTAATTAAAATATTGCCCACATTTACAATAAGCTATTTTGAACCTGACCAGATGCTTAACACCTATCCAGACTATGCCATGGTAAATTATCATTTATGAATGCCATTTTTCAAAGGTCTATTTTCCAGTTTTCCAGTTAATAAATGTCTATTTTAGAGTTGTCTATTGGTAATTTGTTCGTTTTTCAAATAGGTGTTTTCCAATTAAAATGTTCAAATAGCCATGTCACTAATTGTGCTTGCCAAACGTTTGCTATGTAAGAAACCATATTATGCTTTGGCACATGTTAATAACTACCATATCTTTTCTGTAGCCCCGTGTTCCGGATGCTCTTTTCTTTGCCCGTGATTGCTTTCATTTTGCTTCTTCAGCCCACGGTGTACTTGGCATAGCTTTGTGGAACTCAATGGTAAGAATACCACTTCTGTCGAAATATCTAAACGTTTGTGATAAAATAGCGCATTATATCAGTATTTAATGTGGGTACAACTTCAAGTATCATTTTATCCTGTTTTAATGCTTTATGTTTGCTTCAAATTTGTTTGTGTTTTATTATACATTAATACATTAAAAGAATAATTTGCTTCTGATTGTTGTAAACTAACCAATGAGATTTTTTTCGTTACCAAATTTATGAAAATTGTTTGCAAAAGCTGCAATTATACACATATTTATATTATTATTACAGCTAAGCGTGCCTGCTGACAAAGCTACCAACGTAGATGTTGACGCAAACGTCATGTGTCCGTCTGTAAGTTCCTTTCACCATCTCGCGATAGCCATAGCTTAAAATTGTATCCATGTTTTTCATCACTCAGATTTATTAAAATATTATTTACAGTTTTTTGCAAATTTAAAGCAAATTACACGCTGCTTTAGTTGGTAAGCTAGAGCTTCAATTTTTGAAGAAGCGTTTTTGAAAACCACTTTGGTAGATCTAATTGCATTCCATTGTTGATTATTACTAAAATTAATTTTTGTATCATGTGGAAATATTATTTATAAGTGAGCAGATCAATTCAAAATCTTGAAAACATTGTATTGCAAACGCTGTAAATATATCCATTAGAATTAATTAAAGTCTTAAAGTGTTTTTGCAATTATTTTTAAACACAACAAATACTACAATTTATAATGAACATAAAACAGTCAAAGGTGCATGCATTGTATAGACTATTAGATTTTTAAAAGTGATATTATATAATATTTATTGTAGACGGAATATATACCCATCAGCAACTAACTGATATCATCATACCACCAACTCATCCAGTAATCAATGTATTGCAATATGTTTTTTGGTATATTTTTAAATTTTCTGCTATAAAACAATATAACTTGTTGTTGTTTGCAATGCTGCATCAAGTAATATAAAATATTACTATGCACTATTGGTTTTGTTTACTTGTAAAATTTTATATGATGAATGAATAATGTGCATTGGTATATTCAAAGTTTGAATTGCTCTTGCTGTTTTGCTTTTAATCTATCAAAAATTAGAGTTTTTGCTATTTTCTTTGAAATAGTATTATTGAATCTGAATGAGTCTAGAAAAAACAGTTAAAGTATATTAATTAGCGGTCAAAATATTAAGAACACAAAGAAATTGGTATACATTTTGAAGTATTTCACACTATTCTCTTAGTATCTCAGACACCACCAGAGTTCTCAGTTTTAAAGTGCACACAGTAAACAGTGAAACGCTCTTTTTTTAAGTTTTATTTTTATTTCTTTCTATACCTTTAAGCGTTGTCATAGCAAAGTTCATTAGAAAGGTATGTACTCTAGAATAAAATTAGTTTTATCTGTGAATATTGTAATTATAATGGCAATAATTATTAAACAATCTCTCATGGAAAATAACTTATCAGCCTAATTGAAAATAATTTGTTAAAATTATTAAGTTGAAACTTGTAAAAAACACATATTAATTAGAAAAAGTTAAGCAATAAGTAAGCGAAACATTGTAGAAGTTACTTAAAAAAAACAATTCCACTGCGATAATTGTGAAATTTGGTTTTGTCAGACTAAGTTGAAGAAAAAAGACATGCATGCATGTAGTGTAATAAGTTATTTTAAAATCAGTCTTAGATAGAGACATATAATTTGGTTGTCAACAAATTTCACTCCAGCAGTGTAAATAATATGTATTTAAATCTAAAAGCAGTAATTAGTTTTCTGTAACATAAGTTGCTTGGAAGGAACAAATGAATATCTATTAATATTTCGTAATCATAGGTTTTGCCATGGGGCTAAGGGTGCTCTGCTATACACCCTGTTTTTGTTATAACAAGGTATGTATACATGTATATGTAAGCTTGCTAAGTTTGTTGGCAGTTTATATCAAACTTAAATCCATATTGAGGAACATACAATTGTAGTAATGCAGAATACAGCATTAGTTTAGGCTTATCATACTTTATCTAATAAACCACAAATATCAGCTACAATAACTGTTATTACCTGCTGTGCATACATACAGTAATATATTATATAATATTGGCATATTATATGCTTGTATTCAGATATTCATGTAACAGCTTTTGCTCCTGGATAATAACCATCTACACTTTTGGGCCGCCTATAGTTGCCTTTATACCTTCACGATTTTCGGTCAAAAATTCAATTTGGCCGGGTTGAAATTTCTCTGAGTTGCATTGCATTGTAAAAGCCACTCGTTGAAATTTTATAAATTTTATAAAGGGGTACCTGGACAAGCGTTATTAACTTAAACTCGGTACTTTTTTTAGCAGAGGTATAAACGCAACTTATAAGAAAAAAATAAAATCACATTCACATGAAGCTTAAAGCCTGAAAGTATTACAAAACTGTTTTGGACTGTACTTTTTGTGGTTGAAACTCTTTGTAAAGTGGTTTTTAAAGCTTTTTTTAAATGAATTAGGAGATACTTTTATCACTTACATATTGTATTTAGTGTATACATGTACGAAGTTTATACTTCACATCCTGCAGTTGAGTAAATAACTATGCTAGAGAGGCACACGGGTTGTATGTCATCTTTATTTTTCTTATAATTATAACAGACCAACCTTTCTGATACGTTATAACCAACCGTGAAACTTATAAAGCAATTTTAGTTATAATAATTATAACAAATGATCAACTTATAGCAATACAAAACATTAACAAATTAAACAATATCATTACTCATTGAAACTACAACACTATAAATTATCAACAAAAAAAACAAAACTTGAATATATATTAACATAATGGAATACAAAATAGCTCCATTGTGGTTCTGTTCCTACTTCCTAGTAAGATACTGATTACTAATTTTCATCTATTTGCTTGCTGTAAATGACTATAAATAGCTATAATAGCTAACAGTAACTATAAGCTATACAGCTGAGTCTAGCTAGGTTTTAAATTGAGTTAGAAATAAAAACCAGTGTGGTCCCAAGCCCAGTCTAACTCAAGAAAAAACTTTACAATGTGTATATCTATATATTGTTTGTATATATTATATATAGACATGTATGCATATATATGACTGTAAATGTGAACTCAATGACTTAGTATAAAAGTAAATGCGCTTTGACCTGTAACTATCTCTTTGGTTGCGAAATAAAGTTGAAGTTAAAGGAGTTGCCTTCTTTTCAAAGTGCAATAGATTGGTTAGAAAAAAAGCAAAAGAAATAAAATCTAACTGCATCAATTTTCAAAAGAGAATCTTCAACCAGCTAGCAATTAGATAAATAGTATTATGCTAACAAGTTCACTTGTTAAGCATTCTAATTCAGCTATTTGTCTATTTTTTAAATTTGTGAAAAGCGCAACTGGTATTAATTGTTGCTATTCCACATAATTGTTAATGCTAAAAATTAGGATATACTTTTAAAATATGTGGGCAAATTATATCAGAGTTTTTAATTTATTTAATTTTTAGTCAGTCCATGTAAATTTGCTTCTCAATTATAGAGAGCTGCTATTAGTAATCGCCTGCTCTTGCATGGTGCAGCTTATATAGATTAATATCTTTCTCATGCCAATGCATAGAAACTGCAGTTTTCCATGTAGTTTGAACATCAACATGTTATTTGTACTCTGTTAAATGCAGCTAAATTATATGGTAGATGTCTTTATTATTATACTTGGTACTGTGCATCAGTGGAAGTGGAATTATTATAAAGGTTTTTTAAACTAATTAACACCAGTATCAAATTCTGACCATCCATTTTTGTTGTTTTTGTCTCTACCCCTATCAGAACCCCTGATGGGGAATTAAATTAAAGAATCACAGCGTCTTTGTTATTTTTGTTTTAAAATGAACTATTGTCAGATATAATATAAGGTTGCATTGTTTCTCAATCAAAATAAATGGCACTCACCACTAGTTGGAACAGTTGCTGATGTGTAGCTGCCATTGGAACACAAGCCATTTCCATCTGTAGCTGCTATCAAACTTGTGATGATGTAACAGATTGCAATGCAAACAACATTTTGTTTCACAGAAAAATCCATCGGTAGGATCTTGGGGAAATTTCTTCTTATCTCAATATTTAGTGATGATAGATTGTGCCAGGGAGATAATCCTGGCTGTTTGCCAAAATTTCACTGGAACTATACTGTTAGCTTTTGCAGTTTGTTCAGCTAATTTTTGGTTGTTTGTTATTTGTTTTTTGGCTGATACATAAAACTCTTTAGTTTGTATTATGATTGTTACTATAATTACTATGACGGTTACTATAGTTACACTTGCCAGAAAAAGGTTCAAAGAAGCTGATATTTGTAAGTGATGCTATAATTTTGAAATCTTTGTCTATATTGAACATTTGCAAGTTACTTATGTATATGTCTTTTTACAACATGCAACTACTTACTTATATAAAGTACAATTCAAAAACAGACCAATAAATTCAGAGATTACGGATATTGTTTTATACTTTCTGCTATTCAATCCACTAAACATTCCTGGCACATATAGATTATTGAGATTTTGCTACATGTCACCCTCAATATTAGCATTAGATGCTCTATACCTCATACCCTGCTATACCATCATTTTAGAAGGTCATGTTTCTTAGCTATGATTGGCTAATTGACATTTCAACTGTACAAATATCTCTATGCAGATGAGAGCTGTAGTTAATCTATCAGCAGTCTAGTGTACTAATGTATATCATCAAGTTTCTAGAATGTTGCAATTACCCTCCAGGTAGTCTTGCATGGCTGTGACTTTTCTATAGCAAACCCACCTTTCTTCTAATACAGAAAGAAGGAGTTACTGTAATTATTAAACCCCTGGTGTTCATATTATATAACAGCATCATAGTCTTTGTCTCTTGTAACAGAATTGAATCAGGCAAATATAATTGACAACTTATATTCTAAGGGTAAGGTTTGCTATTGTTAATTTTTATTTTATTATTCAAGTATTAAAATCATTTTCTTTCAAGTTTATATTAAATTGTATAAATTTGATTAAAATTGCTTGCTATAAAACATATAGTACTGTTCATGTATTTTTAGCTTGGTCCCCACAAAAATGAAATTGAATTTTGTAGCCATGGCGTTATTTTGCATTTAGCATCTCCAATCTTAATTGTTAGCACTGATTATTGTTAATAGCTTTTTGATATTTCAACATTAGAGAGCTAATTATTTAACAGATTTTCTGTTTTCATTAGATTATTCATATTGCAGATGGGTTTTCCAGCAGATCTGTTAACTGCTTTGATTTTTGTTGGGCTACTAACACCATCTGCCTGCTATAACTTCTGTAATAGTTCAAGGAGTTACAGATCTCCCCAAGTTCCTACAAATAGTAAGTTATTTGTGTTAAACTATTTAACTTATTAGAGTTAAACTTATTCTTCCAGATGGTAGCATCATTTAAGCTTTATTCAATTTTGAAAACAGCAATTTACATCCCAATTTGCTGCTACTCAAAATTATCGCTACTTTTTTGGTATTTTTTTTAAAGCGAAACATGTATTACTACTTTTGGAGCAGTTTGCTTTACTACTTTTTTGTAAATCAACTCAAGATGCATAATCGAGTTTATATGAGAGGTTTTTAGGCTAATAGTTCAAGATAATTAGAAGAATACCCTAAACCAATTTATGATGATTTTTTATAAAATAATATAGTTTTATAGTGAATCACAATTCTTTTGATTTACGATTTATATATATTTGTCTTTCTGGAAAACCATAAAATGCATTAAACTAAAAATTATCTGCATTTGTTTTTGTTTGTGCTTCATTTAAATAAGTCTTTAGCCAATTTAAAAAAAGCCCTTTCTATAAGGGGTTTCTCACAGGAATAGCAATCATAAACCTGCATGAGTTTTTTATATGTAACAAAATTTAGTTTTAATTTATAATAGATTTAGCCTGTCAAAAATTAGAGCAGGCTACTTCAATCATAATTGAAACTTCTAAATTGAATTTGCAACTTTTGAATTGTTGTTTTTATCATGTTAGAAATTTGAAGTTGAAATGAAAAACTTTCAACCTTGAATTTTTATTGCCGTCTTATCAATCTATTGCAAGTGATTAATTATTAATGAGTGCAAATGTTTTGTGTACTATCCTTATACATTAGGGTCTATAAATTATTAAATTATCATAGATTATATATCACTTAAGAAGGGTTTAAACTTGCTTAGCAACAAAATAGATCTTGCTATTTTGTATGAGGAAACTTATTTATTTAGCATAATTTTAATTAATACAATTATGTTTCTGCATGTATTTAGTTCGTCAACTGAGAGTTGGAGACATTAAAATAGTCGCAGGTTTGGGAGACTCTTTCACCGTAGCCAATGGCGCCAGATCAACTAGTTTATCCCGAGTACATGAGGAGTATAGAGGAGATTCTTTTAGGTGAGATTTTCTGTTCTATATTCAACTATGTTTTTTATTTTTTTGTGTAGATTTTTATGACTAATGAATATGTTTTTGTAATGTTTTAGTGCTGGAGGAAGAGGGTCATACGAGTACGGTAGCACCACATTTCCAAGTGAGTTGTAAATAATTTTTTTCTAGTCTATGGCTAACAGGTAACTAATTTGATTTACAAGCAACGAATTATTATCAGTTTTGTAAAATATGAGTTATGGTTTTAACAAATTAATTTTCAAAACACTGCAATAGTAAGACATACTCTTAAGTTAGAGAATCCTGAATAAAATTCTACTGCTGCTTAAGTTATAGTTTCCACTGAGCTAGTTTGCTGTACCTGATTTGTTAACACGGAAACATAAAGCTTTGTCAAAAACAAAGCCGTGTGTCAATATGAAGATGACAATTATTTGATATTCTAAATAAATATGGAGGTAAAGATAAAGAGTTTCAGCAGTGAATTAAATGCATTGACAAATCAATGTACCATGTACAATAAATGATTGAAATGTCTGATTTTGTCAAGGATCGGTGTTGATAGGATACAATCTTTCACTGGTATGACAATAAGCATGTACTAATAAGTAACCATATAAATTGTCTTCTCTCTGTGCTAATACCTTGTTATATCACCAGCAATAATTTTCTTATTCTTTCTCTTCTTACTTAAACATGAAATGCAATAGTTTTGGCAACTACAATCCTACTAATTTTATCCCAATATTTAACACTAATAATATTGCATCAGTCTCAAACTCAGAAGGAAGTTGTATTTTAATGCCACCAATCAAACTTAAATATTAGTCATATGTTTTTATATTGTAATGATATTTTTGCTAAAGAGTAACTCTGTTTTACAGATATACTCAGAGTATTTAACCGTCATTTGTATGGATACGCTATTGGTCAAGGGAATGTAACTTCAATTAATGCTAGATTCAATCTAGCAGAAGCTGGAGCTACTTTTAGGTATTTGCCATTACCAAATATGCACTTTACAATATATGCATGTATTTGCTATTGTTAGTTTATCTTTATTAAAGTGAATTCTCAAATATTAACAAAACATAATTAACAAAATAGCATTATTGATTTAAATAAGACAACTCTAAAATACCGCACTGTAAAAGCTAACAATAAATAAGATACAATGTAGAAACTTTTCTAATTCTGCAAAAATAATTATTTAAAAAATCTTATAAAGTCTAAATTTTGATTCGGTCTACAAATCTAAAAATTTTAACGTTTCCATTATTTCAAGTTTCAAATATACTTTAGTCTATATGATTAGTACCTAATTAACAAAAGCATTTTACATAATTTAAAAATAAAACTGAAAAATTATAGATTTCTTTGTCTTTTACATTCTTATAGAAGGTAGCAGTCATGGTCTAGGGGTTAGAGCTCATGGCTTAGTAAACAGAAGTCATGGGTTCGAACCTGATGAAGGCCATTGCTGGTGTTAGGAAGAGCGTCCAGTTATAATTGCTCCTGTGCTCTATCTGCATAAATCCTAATTATAGCCAATTTAGCAAAAAGAACCCTTTCCCATCAACTTGCATGAGTTCTTATTTGCTTCCTTATTATAGCGATTATAAACTTGCACGAGTGAGTGGAGTTTACTTGCTTCCTTGTAGGCATATGCCAGTCCAAGCTCGCAGATTGATCTACAAAATGAAGAATGATCCATACATCGACTTTCAGAATGACTGGAAAATAGTAAATTTATATACTGGACAGCATGATCAGTGTGTGGCTTGCGCAAACATGGTGAGCATTCGTAATTACTCGATTATTGCCTTTTAGATCAATTGTATTTTCTTTTTCACTTAAACTGATACAGTTTTGCAGTTTATTAGAAAATTTTAGTTTACCGAAAGTAAAGTACTTCAAAGTCAAATTTTAAAAGAATTTTTATCTTTAAAATACAAGATGCGATTGTGCAATCATTTAGAGTTCTATATTTATTTTCATTGCTACTTGAAGAAGGTTTGGATATATATATATATATATATATATATATATATATATATATATATATATATATATATATATATATATATATATATATATATATATATATATATATAGTGGACTTCATTTAAAGTTTGCAAGTTTTAGAATATTGTTGCATGCTAATGCATACATCAGCAACCAACTACTTTATCTTTATATAGGCTCAATTTTCTCCAGCACATTATAATAACAGCGTCAGAGAGACCCTGGACATACTCAAGAAAAACCTACCTAGAACTCTGGTTAATCTGATAGAACCCTTCAACTTGGGACTGGTAGAAGAAATGATGCGTTTAGACCCTATGTGTTACTATGCTGCGGAGTATGTAGGCTAACCCATATCTCTATGATCATGAAACTATAGAACTTATATTTACATTATAACTTTTGTGATGCTGTTGCATCATAATATTGTGTGCTAGTTTGTGAGAGTTGTGTTTTGTCCTAACTAACAGTATACTAAAGTGAGATTGGCACTAAACAAGTGTCACATTTACTGCATACAATTACTTGTTTTATATTTAATCAGTTTATACTTAAAGTCTCATTTTCCATATAGTGGTTCTTGAAACGTATGCAAACTTTTGTGTTTCAGTACTGTAACCTGTGACTGCGACATTTTCCTCAACAAAACACAAATGCAACAGTTAGCCAGCGGCTATAGCAGAGCTCTGAGAGATTTGATCAAAACTGGAAGATATGATGGCAATAATACCTTTGCAGTAGTGCTCCAACCTTTCTTTAGAAACTTTTCTCTTCCACGAAATGGGGTGAGACTTATGTACTTACATGGTCATCACTTTACTAGCAGAATATACAAATAGTTGTACTAGTTGATGTACTTACATAATTTTTACTAATGTTTTGCTTCAATACATAGCGTTAGGTATTTGTGGTTTTGGCATTGGATTTTTGATTGTGCTAGTGCTGAATCCACTACTATTAGAAAATGTCAATTGGAAAACGCATATTTGGAAAACCGACAATTTATCAATATAAATTAGACATTTAGCAAATGAACAATTAGAAAATAGACATTTGGAAAATGACACTTGGAAAATGAAAAATATTTAACATGGCCTAGTCCGGGAGGGGGGGGAAGAGCATTTTCAGCGACTGCTAGGATCCAAAATTGTTTTCAAAAATAATTATTATATAATGTGATCGAATCAGCTAGGCCATCATTAAAGTCAAATTAGTTCCAATTTAATATTGCCCACATTTACAAAAAGCTATCTAGAACTTGATCAGATGCTAAACGCCCCTCCTGACTAGGCCATGTTAAATCTGTTTCATTTAAAAATGCCATTTTTCAAACGTTTATTTTCTAATTGTCAAGTTGCTAAATGCCTATTTAAGATTTGTCTATTGGTAGTTTATCTGTTTTCGAATTGCTATTTTCCAATTAAAATGTTCAAATAGTCATCTCACTGATTGTGCTTGCCAAATATTTGCTATGCAAGAAACAATGCTTTGCATTGGCACATTTTAATAACTAATATGTGTTTCTTCTAGCCTGGTATTCCAGATGCCCTCTTCTTTGCCCATGACTGCGTTCATTTTGCTTCTTCATCCCACGGTATACTTGGCATAGCTTTGTGGAACTCAATGGTAATAATACCACTTCTGTTAAAATATCTAAAAACTTGTGATAAAATCAAGCATTATATCAGTATTGACTAGGGTACAACTTCATGTATTCTTTTATACTGTTTTACATGCTTTATGCTTGCTTCAAATTTGTCTGTGTTTTATTATGGTGAGGATACATTAATAGAAAAATTTGCACCTGGTGGTATTAAAATAACATAACCAATAAGATTTTTTGTGTTACTTAATTTATGAAAAGTGTTTGCAAAAGCTGAACTTATACACATATTTTTTATATTATTATTACAGCTAAGCGAGCCTGCTGACAAAGCTACCAACGTAGATGTTGACGCAAACGTCATGTGTCCGTCTGTAAGTCTCTTTCACCATTTTGCGCTAGCCATAGCTTAAAATTTGTTCCATGTTTTTCATCACTCTGATTGGTTAAAAAATTATTATATAAAATTTCTTGCAAATTTAAAGCAAATTACACACTGCTTTAGTTTGTGAGCTAGAGCTTCAATTTTTAAAAGCGTTTTTGAAAACCATTTTGGTGGATTAAATTGCATATTCCATATCTAAATTATTGATTATTCCTAAAATTAGTTTTTGTATCACGTGGAAATATTATTTATAACTGTACAGATCAATTCAAAACCCTAAAAGCTTTGTATTGCAAATGCTGTAAAAATATCTATATTAGAATTAATTAAAGTTCTAAAGTGTTTTTGGAATTATTTTTTGAACACAAAAAATGATACTACTATAATTGATAATAAATATAAAAAACAAAGCTGCATATAGACTATTAGAATGTAACATTTTTAAATCAGTTTTTAAAAGTGATATTATATAATCTTTATTGTAGACGGAATATATACCCATCAGCAACTAGCTGCCATCATCATACCAACAACTCTTCCATTAATCAATGTATTGCAATATGCTTTCTGGTATTTTCATTTTCTGCTATGATTAAAATATGACTTTTTTTGTTTGCAATACTGCAGCAAGTATTATAGAGTATTATTATGCACTATTAGTTTTGTTTACTTGTAAACTTTGATATGATGAATAAATAATGTGCATTGGTATGTTCAAAATTTGAATTGCTCTTACTGTTTGGCTTTTAATATATCAAGAAAAAATTAAAGTTTTTGCTATTTCTTTTAAAATATTATAATCATTGTGGAATCTGAATGAGTCTAGCAAAAACAGTTAAAGTATATGGGTCATTTTACTTAATTTAGTACACACTGGATATCTTCAATTTTTAACTATTTTTCCCAATTTAACTGCTAATGGACATGGGTTTTTTGGCCAAAACTAGTAAAACACCAATAAATACGCCTAATTAATCAAAGTTCTTTTTAATTTTGCTTCATTTCTCATGTTTTTTTCTAATTATTTAGCTACTTTTGGTTGCGGAAAGTTACGGTTTTTTCGTAACGGTCCGAACTCCTATAATAAGCTAAATATATAAGAAAAAACATGGGAAATCAAGCAAAATTAAGAAGAACCCTAACTGTTTCGGTGTATTAATTGGTGCTTTACTAGTTTCGAGCAAAAAGCCATGTTCATTACCAGCTAAATTGTGAAAAATAGCTAAAAACTGAAGATATCCAGTGTGTACTAAATTAAGTAAAATGATCCATATTAATTAGTGGTCAAAGTATTAAGAACACAAAGAAATTGGTGCATCTTAAAGTATTTCACACTATTCTCTTAGTATCTCAGATACCACCAGAGCTTTCAGTTTTAAAGTGCACACAGTGAAACACTCTTATGATTTAAGTTTTACGTTTTATGCCATTCTAAAATTTTAAGCGTTTTCATAATCAAAATATGAAAAAAAAAAATAATTGGCATATCCTAAAGCATTTTACAATGTTCTTATAGTACCTCGCAGATAGCATCCCAAGTTCTCAGTTTTATAGTGCACGTAAACAGTGAAACACTATTTTGATTTAATAATTACTTTTTCTTTCATTCTATATAGTTTTAGGTATTTTCATAGCACAATTTATTAGAAAAAAAAGGTAAGGACTATGAAATTTAACTTATTTCTAACTCTAAGATTGTAAACTTAAACATGAATTTAATCACTTTTGTGTTATGCTTGCACACGCATGATAAATAAAATTTATCTGTAAATATTGTAGTTATGGTCACACTTGTAGAAAAAGTATTTGTTAATCAGAAAAGTCAAACAAAATGTCAGTGAAGCATTGAAAATGTTAATTGAGAAAAAAATTTCACTGGCAATAATAACTTGTGAAATTTGGTTTTTTGTTAAACTATGTTGAAGAAAAAAGACATGCCTGCACATAGTGTAATATGTTATCTTAAAATCGCTTTTAGATGAGACTAGCTTAAATGGAGACATACAATTTAGTTTTCAACAAGTTTTACTCCAGCAGGGTAAATAATATGTATTTAAGTCTAAAAGCAGTAATTGTCTTTCTGTAACTTACATAAGTTGCTCTGAAGAATTATAACATTCTAATATCATAGGTTTTGCTATGAGCTAAGGGTGCTCTGCTACTCTGTTGTTATTGTTAGAGGAAGCTATGTGTAAACCTATTCCGTATATATGTTGTTTATAACTTAACTCTATACTGAACACCATATAATGCACCCCACCAATGCTGCAAAATACAGCATTAGTTGGGGTGCATTATGCTATATCTAACAAACTTAGACTATTAGCTATAACTTTTATTACCTGCTGAGCATGTTTACAATAATATAATAGGCTATAGTATTAGCATATTATATGTTTGTATTCAGATATTTCTCGTAACAGTTTTAGTTCTGGCATAACAATTATTAGGGCAAAGTATAAAAAATGAAATATGAAGTAAGATTGTATTTACATCAAGCCTAGAAATTGTATTTATAAATACAATCAAAATTGTTTCTGGCTTAAAGTGATTTTCAAAGTTTCTTTCAAAACATTAGGAGATACATTTATAGCTCACAAATTACGTAGTAAATATTCACCATCACAGCAGAAAAGTGTATCAAAAAGCAAAGTTCCAATTTCTGAAATGTGTTGAAAACTGGCAGCAAAAAACTTGTCATTTAGACGGTAAAAGTAAAAAAATTTCATAATTTTATCTATTGGCAAATCATTTACATGTATGTGATAAAAAATATAGCAAATAAATACATAGCAGCCATGTGAATATCTAAAAAAGAAGCAATATAAACTGAACTGAAAAAATTTGCTTTTCTTTGTGCATATGCTATGATAATTGCTGAAAAAAAGCAATAAATCAAGCAGAGTTTGTACCAGTTCAATTGTAGTATGAAAAAAGTTGTGTTTTTGAAATAACAACTATTTAGCAATGTAAGCTATATCTTAACTCATTCTTTTAACGTTCTGAAAAACTATCTTGCCAAGTGTTTAGCCAAGGTTCAACTTCCTTTTGACAAAATCCTAATTGATGAGATAAGATCGTTTAATGTATAAAATATAAACAAATCTAGCACCACACATGCACTACGTGAGAGGAGACAATTACCTATTGCATTTCAATTTTTTCATAATGAGAACTAGCAAGCACTAGTACTCTATTGCACTATAGTTACTTAAATGTGCACTATTTACCATGCAATAAATTACGCCTACGATTTGTTTAACATCCTTACATTTTGGCAACTTGATTACTCCTGATTTAGTTTTTCTTTATTTTTGTTAATCTATTATATTGTTTAGCTAAATGAATATTTGATTTTTAAATGATCAACAAAATTAAACAGATCAGCATTAATTGACTTACGGCTACTGTATTTACAAATCCCCTTTGAGAAAATAATGAATGGCGAACATGCTGCTTTACGCAACACATGCAGAGTATCAACTCTATATTATATACAGTATACGACTGTGTTTTTTCTGCTATAACAATTAAATTTAGAATCGCTTACTCTATAAATCAGTGCTGCAAGGGCACACGCCTTAGCACTATCATGTCAGTCTTTTTGTTTCCATGTCGTTGTGCTATTGTTTCCAAATATCAAGCAATAGTTTGCTTTTCTATTTTTAATACTGCGTATAAAACTACAATTGTCAAAAATAATTTAAAAATTGATTGATTTAATTAGATGATGATAATTGTCAAATATAGTATGTGGTAATGTTATTACTAGGTATGTACACAGTGTGTTACTTTGTAAATACTATACTTATTTTGTTTTTTGTTTATCGTCAAGATAGGTGGATCCACCCATTTAATGAACAGTGTTACTGACAGATCTGAAATTGAATGACAATAATTTTGCACTGCATTTGACTAGAAAAGTTTACCAAATTATTATTGTTATTTTTAGTTATAATAATATATCGTGGTAAATGTATGCCTACATCATTATTATATTAAACAAGTGCTCATTCCTTCATCACTTGTAAGAAAACTGTATCTGTATAGTCATCTAGCAATAAAGAGTTGCATTGTGTCATCACGTGAAGCAACCATTTCAACTGCTGCCGGTGAGTTGTTTCATTGTTTATTAAATTTGATATGCTATATGCGTGCATTTATCTGTTATAGTTAGTCAGTATTGATAAATTGATATATAATAATTCTATAGAAATTTAAATAGTGTTTCATTAGTAATAATTTATGAGTAGATTTTTATTTTTTTTCTAATTTTTTAGTGATAATAAAATTGTGATTGCACATATTTTGGCAGATAAATTTTTATTCTAAATTCAAGCTTCAAACCTGATTAAAAACAAAAATTTTTAGGTTTCAATAAAAGAATGTTCCTACATCTCAAATGTCTGCAGTCTTTTACAGTTATATCTACTATACATCACAGACCATGAAGGGAAGCGCAGTTCTCTCACCTTTCCTCATTGTGGTGATCAGTTTGACTGCATTGGCATATGACAGTCTTATCTGTCCAAAAAAATACTCCAATTATAAAGATCAACATGATACTGGTTAGTTTGTTTATTGTTATTATTCTTTGTTAACTTATATAGTTGTATTTATATTTATTACTAGGCCTTTCAGCCCAGATTTTGTATATTATTTAATAATACATATATAATATTGAAACACTTTTACACGCACGCAAGCACAAACTCATGTGCACGCACACATATATAATAAATAAATATATATATATATATATATATATATATATATATATATCTATATATATATATAATATAAATATATATATATATATATATATATATATATAAATATGCTTTAGCAGAAACATAAGTTTCTAATATTGCAAAGGTGTGGGCCATGGTACTCTGTTCTGTGCTGATGAGGGGACAAACCCCGAAACAGCTGCTGTCCACAGATTGAGGTATATATATTTTTCACATATCATATATATATATATATATATTGCCAGTTTATAGATTGTATTATGACAAAGTGAAAGTAGTGGGAACTTTGGGAGATGAATACACTTCTGGCTACAGTGGACTAATCCTTGCTGAGTATGGCAGGATAAATATGAAAAAGACTAATGCATTGTCAAGGTAGTTTTAAACATTGCGTTTTATCTCTTATATATAATTATATTCCTTTTACTTAGTATACCCGAGTAATACGCTTTAATTTTTATAACTTAAAAACTTAAAGCATCAAGTTAAAGTTAAAATCAAACCAAAGTAGCATCATTTCTAGCATTCATATTTCAACTATTCCAATTTAAGGAATTGAAAGGTAGAACTTTTGAACACATCCTTTTATTACTTCTCAGTTGTGTTGAATTTTGTAACTGCTGCTTTGCCATGCTAATTTTTGTTTTATATTTTAAATACTTTTACATATATAGCTTTTGTTGCCTGTAATGCTGAAACAAGAAATTACATAGTATAGCAAAAAACAGGCCAAACAAATATTGATGAGCAAAAGTCAAAATTCAACTTTGTTCGAATTATGCGACATATGTATTTCATGCCTCTGCAAAAAGGTTTTTTCATTTTATTTTTCTGTAAAAGTGCTGCTAATGTTTTGTAAATAATATGTAGTTTCAACATGATTTGAGACATTAATTAATAACCATTGGTTTCTCTAATCAATGTTTAAGCTTATCTAAATGTACTGTTGCTTAACATAGCATAAATGCCAATCGGAATTTTTTAAATGCAAATACTTATATTTGCAGACGTAGTTAGCACTTGCATATGTTATGCAGTCTAATACTAAATTATAACTTTAGAGATTTGTAATAATTGCCATAAATGGGCTAAATGTTTTGTTTTCTTAATACATCATGTAGGCTATTATGCCAATAGTTGGTTGACAATTAAAAAGTTATTTTACAGTCATTTAATAGCAGGTGACTCTTTTATTTGTAGAGATTTACCAAAACAAGCAAAAGCCTTGATTGAAGGAATACGTAAAATGAAAAACATCAATTTTAGAAAAGATTGGAAAATTGTAAACATACTAGTTGGGTCACATGATCTTTGTGAGGCCTGCCGATCCCCGGTAAACTTGTGTACTCCACAGCTAAAGCCAGAGAGACTTTAAATTTATAAACATACACACACTTGCGCATATATATATATATATATATATATATATATATATATATATATATATATATATATATATATATATATATATATATATATATATATATATATATATATATATTATATATATATATATATATATATATATATATATATATATATATATATATATATATATATACACATATATATGTATATATATACATATATATATAACACATACACGCGCGCACGAGCACACACACACACATATACACACACGCACACACACACACGCACACACATACACACACAGTAATGCCTGCACTTTATACGTTTCACTGATGACATATTATCAAAGGGACATTCACTTAAATTTCTTTGAATAGAAACATAACTTTGCTAGTTAGCATTTCTTTGTCTCTTATCTTTTATTGTAGCACCTTTACTCAGCTCATAGGTTCAGAGATCACATTGAAGAAGCTCTAGATATACTGCATCATGGTCTACCACGAACTCTAGTTAATCTAATAGAGCCATTTGATTTAAATGTCATAAGAGATCAAATGTATGCAGAAGAAAGATGCAGAAGCCATCTTAGGTGAGTAAATCAATTGAAAATTTGATAGTGTGTCTTAATTTTTTCAAAAAATTGTTGGTAATTGTCTTTTATTTATACTAAAGGACACATAGTTTCCAGCTTTTTCTTTAGAATGTTGGAGATTGAAGCAGGTGATGAAGCAACCATACAACGACATTGATAGTTAAATAATAGGTTTGAGACATCAAACACACTAGACAAATTGTTTTTAAGTAAAATTAGTTTATCCAATCATAAGACACTATTCATGCATGATTCTCTATTCTTTTCCAGAGCTACAGAATTATGTCCTTGCCAGACCAATTACTTGAAGCAGCACGTAGTCTCCTATGCATCTCAATACAGCCGAGCTCTGAGAAAGCTGATTGATACAAAAAAGTACGATGGATATGTCGAGTTTGCAGTCGTCCTGCAACCTTTCCTCCGTGAATTCGATATGCCAAGAACTAGGGTGTGTTTCTCTTATTTCAAATACATATACATGTGGAACAAACATAAGCCAAAAAATATATATAATTTGCTTCACACATTTTTTCAAAATCCAACGCAATAGATCTTTTTCAATGGCCTCCGATATTCCTTTTGCAATTAAGAGTTGTGTTCCCCCAAAGAGAATAGGTTGAACCCTTGTCTAAAAAGCAAAATCATTAAAAATCCTAATTTTAGCTACTAATTAAAATTCTAGTTATGCTATAGAATTGCTCTTTTAGGAGATAGATATTTTGGTATAAGCACACATATAAGTAGTTCAAAAAAGTTTTAAAAGTATTTCTTCATAACAAGTTTTGAAAAATAAACTTATAAGGGTACGTTGTGGTTTTTGTTACTGAGGAATGCTGAAGAGGCACTTCAGCATTCCTCAGCAACCGAGACCACAGAAATATGTTCAAGCTTACTTTGCTCAAAATTTCCATTTTAGAAGAACACAACTCTAAATTGTAAACATGTGTATAAATGTGTATAATTTTATATATTTTGTTAGAATGGAGCTCCTGATTTCTCATACTTTGCTTCGGACTGCCTTCAACTAAACACAAAAGGTCAAGCTGCACTTGGTACAGCTCTCTGGAACTCTATGGTAAGATTTGGCAACTTACAGAGTACAGTTCACATCTCTCCTTTCTTCAGTATGAATGGCAGTTTACACAAACTATATTTTTTTAAAACAGCAAATAACTTCAAGTTATGAAATACATATAACTGCACATTCATAGCATTTGGTTCAACTTCTTAACATAAAAAACACTGTTATTGAAAGCTGTAAACACACGTGAATCATGTTCAATGATAAAACGATCTCTGAAAAGTGTTAAGCATTCATTTGATACAATAAAATAGTTTAAAGTCTCAACTGCAAACATCAAAACTGTCAATTATATCATCATATAACTAAATTGAGTGATCATACCAATGATGTATTACTTTTTATAATTCTGGTTTTAATTTATTATAACAGAGAATTTGTTTATGTGCTAACAAACCTGCAACATCATATTTTACTAAAATACTTAGTTCATTGTAAGCTATTGCTCACATTCTATATCAACTCTGCAGATAGAGCCAGTCAACTCTAAGCCAACCAGTATGGATTTCACTGAAACCCCTAGATGTCCACAGGTCAGTAAAATTATTCATTTAACTGAAAGTGAAAAAAAGTCATTTTGCAAGACAATCAAATTAAATAATTTTTTTGGCTGTTCACTTTTTTTATAATTGACATGTTTTATGTGACTTGTTCCTATTGAACGCTGCTATTATTCTATAAGACCATTAGACTCATACCGTTTAATATAACGCAGCTGTTCATACTTAGTACAATCTTCCGTGTTATGTGTGTGAAGTTATTGAATGCTACAGTAACATAATAATTTAAACCTCAATTAGTAAAATATTTAATACTACAAACATAAACATAGTTTTTATTAAAACAGTTACCTGCCTATAAAATGTATTTAGTTATAACAAAAGTTTGCTACTGCAGGTGTTTTTTTATATTCTATAATAGTACTAAATGAATTTTTAGAAATGCTGCAAAATTAGCTGTAATTCGATATTGAAACCAAAATTTACGGTTTTAAGTTAAATGTGTATGTTGCAGCAACTATACCTCCATACCAGATTATTCAACAAGACAGCGTATGCTATAAATAGGGCAGCTATGGCCACCACCACCAAAACCACCAACGCTGGCAATTTCCTAAGAATCAAGTACTACCTTGCAGCAATACCGGTTTTGGCTATATTATTTCTCTCCAATTTAGTATAGAAATTAATTATCAGCAAAAGACTAAAAAATATTGACTGAATAAGTTATTTAACTCTTTGTGTTTTGTGTTGGAATTATAGTAAATCATTAGCTATTGTTTTTTACTTATTTTACAATCAATTACAATGCGGTGAAGCACAAAATTATGGATAATGGTTTTTGCTAGGCAACGTAATCATTGTTAAAAAATTTTGTTTTCTTGTTCTGAGTTTATATTATAACAAAATGAATGTTTTCAGTAAGTTTAACATTGCCTAATGATATGTTCAGTTTGTGCTTGTATACTCTAATCAACAACATAATAAAATAAATTAAAATTTTGGATTTTGCTTCTATAACTAACTTTGGTTGCAGCTAGTTTATATGCTGCATAAAAATATAACGCTGCAGTGTGAATTGTTTGTCTATGGTTCTATTGGTCTAAAACAGCTCAAGTGACGCCAGGAAACTCTTGGTACAGTATATAATATATTAAACAACTCAAACAGCATTGATGCTTTTTTTAATTCTTTGAGTGCTTTTTAGCCAATGATATTCTATGACATTATAGGAACAAGTAATATGAAAAATGAGGTGGTATAATGCTATTCTAGAGTGACAAGTTATTATAATGTAGTGACAAGAGGAGGCTTGTAGTATGAGGGAGTAGCAAAATCAACAAAAAAAGACTATTCTAAAATACAAGAATAAATTACAAATGACAAAAGTTTAAAAGAAAAAAAGTGAAAACTTCAAATCAAGGCTACCTCAAATCTTTGCAAAACTTTGCTATATTTTAAAAAGTTAAATTAGTGAAATGAAAGCAAACAAAAATTTTGTAAGTCGTACACAAAAGAATACCAAGTGATTGTTCATTTTGCTTCAAGATGGAATACAGTAATTACATTTGACTTATAATATGGCTGCATTTAGGTGAACAGAAAACTAATATATAATTATATATTTTCTACACACAAGGGCTTTGAAACAATTTATTTATATCTACTGCCAAGCTTTAATAAGATTAAAATTCTAAAATATAATCCTCTATTGCAATCAAATACACAATTATCGTTAAAACAAGAACCGTCATCATATCACAATATTCACGTACAGTTGTGCAACCTAACACTCTGCATGGGCAGCTAATTTCATGATATCTTCATTTAGTCATCAACAAGCAATTATTTTTAGTTTGAGCTTGACTTCCATAGTTACAATAATCTCTCGACAATCAATCAATAATTTGTTGCCTGAAACTTCTCCTAGCAACTACCATCCAACTGCAGGATGACTATAAAAACTGAGTTAAACTCGTGAATGCAGATTAAAAGATTATTGAAATCCTGAAATAAGCTTTCTTGTTAGACTCTTGATTATTTTATAATAATATTCTAAAATAACAATTACGTAATCAGTTAACAGATGTATTATCTTTTATTTATATATGCATAACCTTTTAATTTAAATCGATATTCTGCAGTAAATAATAAAAGTTGAAGTAAGAAGTATCAAAGTTTGTCACAAAGTCAAACGCAATATTATTATAAAACGGTTAAGAAAAACTATATTAGTTACGCAGTTTGTTTCTAAAAGATAATGTTAAGCTTTGCAGAACCATAGTTTACCTAATGCTAGTGAATACCATGTTTACAAGCTTCGGTTGTAATGCCATAACAATTATAATGTCGTAATGTAAATTTGAGGTTGAACATTCCATTGCTAGAGATTACAGATTTGTCAATGAGCTCAGCAGGGTAATCTCTCCATGCTAATTTATGTTGCATGTTATTGGTGTGTTGCTATCTTATATCCTTCAATTAGCTGAAAATACTAGGTAGGTGCAGTCTGATAAACACCATGTGATGGTGATGCTCATGACTAGCCTTAAAGTTGTCCTCAATTACCATCTTCATCAAGCTAGTTGCTTCACTGAAAGACTAAGGGTAAAGTATTACAACAGCAACTAAACTTATTTTACTACTAGCGATGAATTCAAGTAAAACTTTTATATATACAATAATATTATTATGCGAATGTATAGTAGTAGTTCATGATCATATCAAACTGTAAACTTTAAGCTATCCTTGTATGTTATATTATTTAATGATATTTTCTTTGCTAAAATTTTGCTTTAGCCTGTAAACGATTAAATGTCTGAGACATCGTGGTAGTTTAATATAAAACATTCTCATATACTTGGTGACTTTACAGCAGACAAATATATTTTGATTGGTTTATAAAACAGGCTAGCGGCAACATGCTGCATATTATTAAAAATTCATATTATAGCAAACAAATATTCTAATATTTATCATCATATATATTTTCTTTTACTTTATTGTTTCAATTTCAATTAGATACCTAAGAATGCATGCTGGAATATATTTTATTAGAGTATTTATTACATAAATCAATTATCTACTATTATAAATATGTAATATTCTACATAAAAGCATATGCATATGCGAGTTCCTGCATTTTTGTAGGGTCTGAATTTCTGATTACTCATTATTTTTCAGTTTTAGAAATGGAAATGCTAAAAATCAGAGTTGCATCTGTGTCTGTGCTCTTGTGGTTTCTTGTGAGTTTTGTCATGTTAACAGAGAGTGCAAATATTTTGTGTCCAGATAAAAACTACACATCTCCTTCTGTCCCCACCAGTGGTAAGTGTAGTGCTAATCAAATGAATGTATGAGTATATCAATAGTTACTGCATCATCAAATGTAAAGTCATGTTGAAGAATTGTAGCTTTCAACTTGAGTGGATACTTTAGTGGGAACAAAATGTTATAGTTTAACATTACTGTTTGTATTTTATTAGGCTATGCTTTCTTGCCTTATATACAATATAGGTTTAAAATACATAAAACTGATCAGTTGCTAAAACAAGCTTTTACACATGCTGTTCAGGATATGGTGGGTGTTAACCAGAGTAAAGAATAACCAGTTGAGATATTTAGATTTTGCACAAACTAAAATACTATAAAATGTTTAAAAATCAGATTATGTTTCAGACTTTAGCCATATAACTTATTTGTTGTTCAGAACATGTAACATTTTTGGGCATTTCACGATAATTGGAAAAAACTGCTCAAATTTTATTTTATGCTAGCTTTTCTATAATATATCTAAATTTAAAAAACATGACTCTATTTTGAAAGCAAGCTCTACTTTACAATTTATATTGGGTTTTGTTGAATACTGCTATTTAATTTTGTGTGTATTATGAGTAGCAATAATAGCATTTAAAGAGCCTAAAATTTTACAATATCATTGGCCTACAAGCATTACCTTTTTATTCTTTAGTTTTTCTACATATTTACTGTGCAAATTTTGCACGGTCTTATAATTATAACTTGATCTGCATGTTTTAGTTCATCGCTTGAGAGTTGGAGATATAAAGGTAGTGGCGGGTATAGGTGACTCCCTCACTGTTGGTAGTGGAGCTGAAGCTATTGAATTACTTGACTTAGCAAAACAATATAGAGGCCGGTCTTTTAGGTAGAGCTGTGCTATTTTTAGACCGCAAATTTGTTTCAATGATAGTAACATTTACTTGCATGTCTCTCATTTACAAGAGCATAAAACTCCCTTTTAATTTTTACAGCGTCGGAGGGGACTTTTCATATGAACAAAACTATACAACATTCCCTAGTAAGTATAGCGTGGTGATTTATATGAAACTCTACCAGGTAAACCTATACTATAGGCAGTATTAAGTTTATACTTGTTTACGCTCTATACTTAGAATATTACATGAGTGAAAGCTATAAGTAGAAGATCAAATTTATTCTTTACTTTTAAAACCTAAGCCAAGTTTGAATGGCTGTTTATATCCTGCTAAGTAATTTAGCAAATGGCTTCAATTTTATTTAACTTGACTCTTGTTTAGGTCAAAATTTTCAAGTTTAGTTTGACAGTAACACTTCAGCCTCTATTGTGTTTAATTTCTTCTTCTATTCAGTTTATAGTGCAAAATCTTTTCAGCACTTCGCATTCTGTTCCCAAAAACATGCCTGACTGGCTACATAGCTGAATTCTTATTTTTTACCAGCTCATCTTTGACATTTCGGTTTGACATCTACACTACTTTGTATATGTTATTTGTAATTATAGTGCTTAAAGTGTCATACTATTTATAGCCTTTTGCCTTTGCTTCTTGTTTCTGCATAATAATTGGCAAATATTCCATTTTTGTTCAAATTCTTTTATAGAGATAGCTTCCGTGAGAGATGCATAAGTTTAAGAAATATTTATCTAACATTCTAATCTTGTCAGGCTTTTTTACTTGATATGTATTTCCTAGTAATTTTGCATACAGATCTCTGCTTCATACAGCATTACCATGTGTTATTATACTCTGACGGCATGTAGAAATTCAAATGCACGCACTTGGCGCTAGTTCTGTAATAATATTTTGGCGGAATGTTTCAACTGGCTATGTTTGCTACTATTTATCAGAAGCTATTTTAGAACAAACGGCTTTGTCTCTATCAAACTATTTCTATAAAAGGCAGATGAATTTTATAATTTTATTAAACTCAAAGTAAAATTACATTGCATTTGTTTATATAATATATGCAAGAAGTTGCCAGTACCCTAAAACAGCAATAGAGAGCAATTCCGTTGTAAATTAATATTATTAATTTATAAATCCTAAAGATTTAATATTTATCACATCGTGCTATTATAATTTTCTCTTCCAACATTGTATAATATACCTTTACATTGAGCAAAAACTTTATCCTTATCCAAAATTGTAATTTTGAAACATTTTAACGGTGTATAAAGAGGAGACAGAAAATATTGTTTGGCGAATTAGGTACTTTGCGGCATAGTATATAGCCTTAGTTTTTCTTCACACAGATATCCTGAGGCTATTTAATCCAAATCTTTATGGATATTCTACTGGCATAGGAGACGAGAAGACAGCAAATGCTAAGTTCAATGGGGCTCTAATGAATGGCCTCTCAAGGTAAATATTGGTTCTTAGACTAATAAAAGCTCTTAAACAACAAAGTTATATCAATGAAACTTTTTACCACTTTAGTAGCTGATCTTAAAGCAGTAAAAGATGAATAACTTGGACATGCAGACAGTGACATCTGTACAAGCATCCAATACAAATTCATTCGATGTATGGGGGGGGGGGTGGTGGGTGACCTAGTAATTGAAATGAAATAGGCTAAATATCATGTTCCAGTATTTCAACTTGTTTTTATAGAACACTTTTTGGTCAAGCTAAAAATCTAGTAGAGAAAATGAAAATAGATTCCGCTGTTGACTTTGAGAATGATTGGAAGATATTGACCATAACAGTTGGATCAGCTAATCTTTGTGGCTCTTGCAAAGACATAGTATGTATATTTCATTTTCCGCAATCTTGATTTCTAGTTATTATTTTAGATTGCATACATTCAGTAAATGTGTAAGAACCACTGCATAAAAGTTGACATTTTTGAATGTTAATGTAATTTCACATACTATGTAATTGGGAGTTGAAAAAAACTGGGCAATGAAAATGTTATAAAAGAGTTAGAAGTTACATTTATGGATAACATGTAAAGCTTATGTGTTACTGTGCTGTTAATACATGCGTAAACTGAAGGCTTTATTCCAAAGTACTGTGTAACCTTCACCTTTCTTCTAGCACCTACTTGTCATGTTTCAACTTTTAGTCCACGCATCCTGCATCAGAACTCAAGTCTGATCTCCAACTGGCGTTAGACTTTCTTCAGCAAAACTTACCCAGGACATTGGTGAATCTGATTGCGCCATTTGATGTTTACAAACTTAGAGCTTTTGTATTTGTGGACGCAATATGTAACATTGCTCAGGAGTAAGTTTACAAGTTAAGCTAATCTACAGCAGTTGCTCTGAAATGAGTGATTCTGTATTTTAAAGTATGTAAACAAATAGGGTATAAATATATTTGAATTATTGCTATAAAACTGTGTAAACATGCACTAGAAATTCTACAAATGAGTATTTTTAAGCAAATGCAAATTAAAAAGTTGCTTCATAATATAATGGTAATAGTTTCTTTTGCAAAACTTTTCAAATTAATGGCTTTTGAACAGGTTGAAAAATGCTACATACATTACTGTTTTGATATGAAACACTCTATCATTATGCAAATGATAGTTTGTATCAAATACAAGCTAACTAATGGCCAGTTTTCTCACCATGCTTATAGTTTTATTAGCTCCATGAGCTTAAATTATTATTATAATTTATATGTAAAGCAATATACCTTAAAGTTCCAAGCTGCGCATTATACCAATATGAATGTTTTATTCCATGTTTGAAACTAGTTGTATGGAACAAAACCACAAACATAAGTTTATACAAACTACAACCACAAAGTCATCCATAGACGAGCACCCATTTGAATAATGTGAAGCAATAGATTATCTAAAAGCAGACACGAAATGAAGGATCTGACAATTAACAACTACAACTGCATACCTCATTACCTTGTATACCTGTTTTGTAGAAGTTACATCTGCCCATGCGGATATAAAGAAGTGACATATGAGTTAAGAGACTCCCTACATTTAGCACCTTTAGCTGAAGAGTACAGATCAGTTGTAAGGAAACTAGTCTACAGTAGGAGATACGAGACACGTGAAGATTTCACAGTTGTCATCCAACCATTCCTTTCAAACTTTACTCTTCTACGCAATGAAGTATGTCCCTCACAATATAACCCAATATATACTTTCTTTAAATGCAATACTGTTTATTGTAGACAGGTTTAGATACAAGAATATGCATGCATTTCAATATATTTATTGCTGCATATGCATTATGTTCAAAAAGCAATGGTTGAATCTATACATTGAACTTCGTTTTCAAGATTATAATAACGAAGGGATATGTCGTCACAGCTAAAACTATGTGATTGAACAAATTTTTGCAAAACAATATGTTTACTAAAATCATGAAGTACTAAACTTCACCCAACACTTGACATATTTTCAGCAGCATTTTCTGGCAACAAATTTGTATATTTATATAACCTTATAATTTATGAATTTTAGACAAAATTTTAAAAATAATCAGACAGATTTTAGTACATGTAAAAATTTTGATTTAACCAACCACCTACATAGTTGCAGGAAAAATCAACAGATGTGTAGTAGTCGTGGAAATTATTTTAGTATTTTGTGTATCATTTAGGAAGGAGAACTTGACCGCTCTTACTTAGCAAAGGATTGCTTTCACCCCAACACTAAAGGTCACAATATGCTGGGTATAGGTCTTTGGAACTCTATGGTATGCATAGCCAATGTTTCATACACTATTCTTATACATTTCTGTATAATTATAAATAGTTATTTGCTATTATAATATATTATATAATCTAAAGTGAATCAAGGTGACATCAAATTATATCTGGTAAACGCTTCGCATATGATTCAGCTGAAGGAAATAAGTATATCTTCAAGAAGTAGCTTATGTATTAAATTTATAATGTTACCTGTGAAAAATAAAAGTACTTATTTTAAGAGTCCTCTGTCCTGTTTTAGTTATGCCCGATAGTTTCTGTTTGTAGTGTAGAAGTTCTAGCAAGAATGGCTTGTTACAAAATTTTCTTAATTTGAATATTTTTCTAGTTCCTAAATTAATAAAGCTATTTCTAGTCATTAAATTGTAAAAAAAGTTATTATTTTTTGGTATTTCCAGTGTAGCTAAAAAGACTTGTTGAAATTGAAACATGCCAAATTTTTTATCATTTTCATTTGATCAGCAAAATGAGTCATGGTTTTTGGTAAACTACATCAGAGCCCTTTGATTGCAACTCATTTGTTGACTCATAAAAATGTTTTACAATCAATTCAAATTTTGGTAAAGTGCCAACTTTTTTATAATAGCCACAAAGCTGCTATGACAAACTAATATGATTAAAAGCACCACAACATTAGAGTATTTCAAAATTTTGAGCAAATTTTATCTTGATATATGCATTATGACCACTGTTTGAAAACATCAAAAAATAATTTTAATGTTTCACTTTATTTTTAAGCTGTTAATAATTCTTTTGCTCCCTCTTACCTTCCTTTTTTCTCTTCTCTTTAATTATAGCTGCTAATGATAGGCTCCAGGATAAAAACACTTGTATGTAAATAAATGAAGTTGCCTGTTTTACAACCTGCTAGACTTTGCTTTTTATAGCTTTAAAGTATGCCTCTTTTTAAATTGTGACGTAGTATGCATTTACGTATTTGAAAAAGGAGCTATAACCTACACCAAATAAAAAGCTACTACAATGATTGTTAATTTACAGCTCAAGACGTACATTCACAAGCAGACACACCTGGACTACGATGCTATTCCTATTTGTCCAACAGTAAGTATGATACCACAACTTTGTGTCTAAGTGTTACTGACACCAGCTTCACCTAATTGAGGCATCTGTTCACATTAGTCAGATGGCATTGTAGCAATGGCTAAATAGTAGCCATTAGCAAGTGCTCTATGGAGTAATGCCCTGTGATGCTGTTTTTTTATTTAATAACAAAAAATGCTAAAAAGAAAAATTATCATTCAAAATGCTTGTGTTTCAATAAAATTTGTTTTTGATATAATTGGCCTTGAAAAAAAGAATATTGCTTAAGATATACTAATAAAAATGAGTAAAACGATGAAAGGAAATAAAATTAATTATCTATGACATGTTTAGTGGGTAAATCAATATATTGCAAAATAACTTAGCAAGATACTTTTATGTCATCAATTATGTTTATAGAGGTTTCAGCAGCAAACTCAATGAGTGAAGCAGCTGTATAACTATTGTATTTTAACTAGTTTAAGGCTGCAAAGTAAATACATCTGCATGCTGTTATTTTAGTACAATATTGTTTTACATTCGGCAATGTTTAAACCTTTCAAGTAATTATTCATCAATTTTAAATTGAATTGAAATTTTTCGATAATCAGCATAGCATTTGAAAATTTATTTGATTAAGTAGCAATTACATCAAATGTATTAAACTGCTAATGAAAATAAGTTTTTTTAACTTATGATCACCATGCTTTTTATTTATTATAAATTATTATTTTTTGCTTTTAATTGTAGACTGAGTATATACCAACAGAGAAGAACTATTTGTGATAAACTCTATTCTAAAAAATTATGGAATAATTTTTCAAAAGTGAGAACTGTGACCAGAACTTTTTCCAAGTTTTGATTGCATAACTAAAATGACGATAAAATTTTTTGGCAAAACTTCTATTGAATCATATTTTAGGATAAATGTAATCCTTAGGAGGCAAAATATAAAGGCATTACTCCGCATGCAACTGCTTTAATAAAGCATCTAATATTATATAAACCTGACAGTTGCTCAATATTTCATGCTTATCTGTTAAGTTTAGAAACAATGCTTAAAAAACTACATTATATATCCAACTGTTCAAAGACTCAAAGATATAATATTTACCTATAAGGTGGTTCGTGCATATTATATATTAGGTTATAATTGCAACTAGTTTTTATAGCCCAGTTATCTTGATGGTTTCACATAATATCATGACATCATTTATTTTCAAAGAGTATAAACATTGAAATTATTTCTTTTGATAAATCAAAAGTCATGTTGTTGTGCTAAATACAACATGGCAGCCGATTTGCCGAGTCATGACAAGCACATGGCCAATCCCAGCATTAGATATGCTAACGGCTTGTCAATGGAAAGAGATGTTCACGTAAGTGGCTATCAGATCATCAAGCTTTGATTTGTTAAAGGAAAATAGATAAAAACATTTACTAGTACTAGTTAAAATTTATATTCTTTAAAATGCAAAAAAATATTGTTTCTGGAAAAAAATTATTTACATGTAGCATTAACTTTTATATTGGAAGACAATGAGTTTTTATAACTATTGCAATTATTATAGAATTATTCCATAATTATATACTATTATTATCACTTCATATTGTGTGTAGGAACACATACAAAAGACTTCTTTAGAATCAGCTCATTCCAAGCTGATAGATGCATCCAATTATCAGTTCGAACCTCATTTGAAACCAACCGTCAAGTTCAGTCAAGTCTCTCAGCCAAATGAGTCTCAGGCACTCAAGTCAGTTGTGGCTTTTGACTTTACAGCTCCAAAGCTGCATGAGGTGAACTAGACATTTTTAAAGACAAAGCAAACTAATCAAATGTTTGTAATATGTGACATATATAGTCAGAGTAAGACTTAGGAAGCAGCCGTGGTCTAGGGGTTCGGGCGTTTGGCTTAGTAAACACGAAGCCATGGGTTCGAACCCTACTAAAGGCCATTGATGATGTTAGGAAGAATATCCAGCCATAATTACTTTTGTGCCCCCATCTAAAAAAGTATTTAGCCTATTTTAACTTAAGAAAAACCTTTCCATCAGGGGTTTCTCACAGGGAAAGCGACTATTAAGTTTTATAGTAAGAGTAAGACTTATATATAATGTATAATGCCTAATGTGCAATATGTAATATATAATGTGTATATATATAATATATAATACATAATATTATATATAATGTTTAATATATAATATATAATCAAATTTATGCCTTATATGGTATTGCACATGATAGATATATAAAAAGACAATGGCAGCTATAGAAGAACACAAGGTTATGATAACATCTGAATATAAAAGTTTAAGACGAGAGCTGGACATTGAAAAAGGAAATTTAGGAAGCCAAATTAAGTTAGCTAAGAAGGAAAACCGGTCCAGCAAGCATATTGACCAGTTAGCCAAAATGGTTTGTTTAACATTTTTTATAATGTTATTGATGTTTGAAAATTGTCTTTAACATATAGTTCTAAAATATAAATTATTTCTATATATGGAATAAAGAACAAACATAGAGGTAAAATATTAAAACCAAATCTACTCTCAATATAAATCCTTGGTTTTGAATAAATAATAATTATATGAAGCTTCTGCTATAAAATACCACAATACATGTGTTATACTTTATATAACTACACAAAATCAAAACCATACTTCGCTTGCAAGCCCTGTGTTTTTGAGTTACGAATAGTTTCTATTTAGGGATACAACTCTAAAAGAACACAAATGGCTCAACTACATGAAGTGCTTATGAAACATCACTTTTCATTGGCAAAAGTAGAGGCTGCGTGTATTGAGGCGTTAAAAGACGAGTGTTTAGAGTATGTGCAGTCTGTTAACAAGGCAGAACTTCTGACATGGAAGAGCACCTGTCAGAACCTGCACATGATGCTAGATGTGCCAGTGACAGGGTTTACCATCAAAGTAGGTATAGCAATATAGTGTGTTCTCTTTTCATAACAGTATCTTATTAGTATACACAAATATTTAAGAAAACTAAATGGGCAGTTGGAGTTGATCTCACATTTAAAGCTATATAACCAAGTTCTGCCTATTATAAGCAACTAATGTCAAGTAGCAACTGTACTATCACTAAATATTTTAGCAGTCAACACATGAATGTTTTATGCATGCATGTGATGCTGAACTGAAAAAAATGGTTTATATAATCAACAGTAAACTTAGAATCGAAAATGAATTTGGAGATGAAAGTGTCATAGAACATATTATCTAAATATGTCAAAATTCACTACGAGATTTGAACGTCTAATAAACCTTTTCTAATTGAATTCTAAAATAAACTTGTAATTTGATAATAATTTTATAAAACAGTTTTCTGTAGTCTACAAAACTATACGTAAATTGATTATACGACATCAAAATTTATATAAATGTAAACTTGTTTAGTTAGTTTTAACTAAAATTCCAAAAGGAAATAATTAGCAATCTCTTACGGTATAGACTAAAAAAAGAAAATGAAAGACTGCGATAGACTAAATAATATCGCAACTCTAAAAAAGTTAGCATAACAGAATATTGATGCTCACAGCTTGGTGGGTATGTGTCAAATAGAACTATTATATATCTCTGAGCTCACATGGCTTATTATAATTTATTAACAGAAGAAAGAGAGAAAAATAAAGAAATGTTTGGCAGAGATGGAGTCATTAGCAAACAAAGCAATTGCAGATTTTCGAAAGTTTTATACTGAAAATGGGTTGAAGCCAGATGGAGATGCAGATATATTTACATGGAAAACTATTCAATATCTTGACGGCATCTTTCAACTGGTAGCTGGACAAACTCAACTGAAAAAAGTAATATCTCATTTGAAAGTTAAGCAGCTTTTACAAGTTAAACTTTTATTTGTTGACTTTATCACCAATATTGTCTACATCACTTCTATGTATGTTTATAACTGTTTTACTATAGGGGTTTTGGTTAGTTTGTGATATTAGGAATTGCATGCTTATATATAAATAGCTTCTCAAATCATGAATTACCTATGCCTTGACTATATCAGAGTTTTATCAATAGAATAATTTTTTCATCAGAGTTCATACTGAACTCTTACAGCTCTTATGTAGTATTGACATGTACTGATGAAACTTGGGCTATAATTTGTATATGCCATTGCATAAGTAAAACCTAATCGGCATTATTTTGTCAATAGGTACAGTTGGTAAAGTCTTGGCCACCTTTTGGAGAACACGTGAAGGAAACTCTGTGCAAGCAAACTCAATTGGTGAGATACACTCAGCAGGGGAGGCTCGAATCAATGGCAATCTATTGTTTCAATCACCTATGTGATATACAAGAAAGAGGAGCTAAAAGACATGGAAAACTTATGCAAAAGGTCAGCATATGCTGCTTCTTTTTATAAATATTAGTGCACTATAAATAAGTGTGCCATGGCTTTACCATATCTGTAACTTTTCTGAGCCATGTCTCTATCATGCTTCTACCATGTCGCTACCATATCTGTACCATGTCTATGCTATGTTTGTACCATGTCTATGCTATGTCTGAACCATGTCTGTATCATGTTTGTACCACAGTCATATTTGGTCAAAACCAGTATCTGATGAATGTACTAGTGACATGTGCTATGGATTAGGTAGCCAAGGAACAAGAGTTGTTAGACAAGGAAAGAAGTGAGTTGAGAAGTAAAACAGAAAACAGGAAGTCACGCAGTAAACACACCCACCGGAACCAGCAACACAATGGCGTAGAAACCAGACCTCCATTGCAAATGCCTGGTGGACATTATGGTGGTCTGTACAGCATTTTCTGAATTCAAAGTTTTTTCACTGTCTACTGTACTTTAGCAAATGCTCCAAGAATTAAAGTAAAGATACTGAAATATTGATTTTATTAACCTTTATTAAAAGTTGCTTTACTTTGAGCAAGCAGCAATGTTGTTATTGTTATGTAGGTTTAGGTGGTGGTATGGGTGGTTTTGGTGGTGGACAAGGATACGGCTTACCTATGGGGAACTTCAACATGTCAAACGGAGTTGATCTACAGTCAATTAGCAACAGCTCAGCTCACCGTGGTCTTTTTGGCCCAGCAGCAATCGGAGAGGGAACTGCTTGTACCGAGACAAGTTAGTTTTACTAGGACATGATTAGCTATATATAACAAGTTTAAAACAAGCAAATTAATTCTTAAACTTAAAATACATTTGTTTTATAAATTTGCTTTTAAAAATGCAGAAATAAGACTTTAGTAAATTTTATAAAGCATTTTGTGTAATCTAGGCCACATTTAAGATTTATGCTCAACTTGACTTCTTAATTTATGAGTATCAGTTGATGTCAAAAGTGTACTTTATGAATATGCATTTGGAGAAGGAAAAACATATAGAATACTTTTGCAATTTGCATACCACAATATCAGCACAAACCATTGCAACATTACCCTCAAGTAAACAGGCAATTCTCCCTTTTAAGTGTACTCTTTCTCCTTCTCCAAACAATAAGTGTTTAATTATTAACTCTTATTTGAAATCTTTAATCAAAGTAATGACAATTCCAAAATTTTTTGTTGAATATATTAAATAAAGATGATTGGTCTAATAATATTTGTCATCATTAAAACTGCGACTTCAATGAATCCTGGCCATAGCATGTAATTTTCCAAATCTAAACTTTTTATGCTTTTGAAATGTTAAAGCATTTCTGCTATTACGTTGTTAAATAGAACATGAACAAGCAAATAAAACCTGTCCTGGTGAGGAAGCAGGCCTAACCTATGCTAGCTTGGTTAAACTCCCAACTGTCAACAAAAGGGAAAGCGTAGCTCAATACTTGGAAACTTTAGCAACCAATCATCTTGAAGGTATGTCCTTAGCAACCAATCATTCTGAAGGTATGTTTAACCTATTGCTACAGTGCTTTATAAGTAGAAACTCATTTTATTACCAAAAGAAAACTAACCAGAGTTCTGTTCAGATAATTGTAAATAAAAGGTTTAGTGTACTCTTACATATCTGAGGCAGAAGGTATGTGAAATCTTAGTATCAATCGGTTAACAACTGGCTTGCAAGCAAGTGTGCTACCATTACACCACGGAGGCCACTGGGTAAACTGAACACTACATCCCACCCAGTTCTCTGAACTCCACTGCCCTAACTACTACTCCTTCAGTCATCAGGCTCTCCTGGCCACTCAACTCCCTCGGAGTACTTCAACTACACTTCACTAAAGGCCGAAATAGCTTGTAAAATAATTGCCCTCACTTGGAATCTAACCCAAGTCCTCTGGCTTGCAAGCAAGTGTGCTACCATTGCACCACGGAGCCACTGGGTAAACTGAACACTACAAAGTGCTTGTTATTTTTATATAATATTAATATCACAGTCTAATTGACTGCAACAATATACTCTAGCATCACCTACGTATTAGTTATTGATAGAGCTGAGATTCTGCTAGGTGTTTCATCACCAGAACTATCACCAGAACCTGCATCTCCGCAAGAGGTATTGGTTGAGCTGACAAAGGAAATCAATAACAATGGTAATGAACAATCTAAAAGGCAACAGTCTGAAGCCACTTCTACAACCAATCAGCCAGCAGCAAATCAGAACTACAATGCTGATTCTTCTAGTCTGGAAGATTCATCTAGTGACAGTGATGAGGTTTGCAATAGTTGAATACATATAAGATGGTCAAGTTTTGTGGAGTAGTGCACTGTATGTACAGATATAGGCTGTGCGTGCGTGCGTGCGTGCAGGCGTGCGTGCGTGCGTGCGTGCGTGCGTGCGTGCGTGCGTGCGTGCGTGCGTGTGTGTGTGTGTGTGTTCTGCAATATAATCATTTGATTTTTACACCAAAAATATGTAAGGACTCAGCACACATCAATAGCAAAAAGTCTATATTTGTATTTTCATATGGTCAGAGTTTGCAGTTAGGTGATATTCTTTTATTATATGCTAAAAATGTGGATCTTGAGTAGTAAATCGTTTTTGTTTCAAATACTATTGTAGGTATTTGAAAAACAAATTTTAAGAAAAAAAATTTTTGTGCAAGGATGTTTTCCTTTTCTAAAATAAGTTGCTGATGTTAAGTAATTTTACCTCGACAAAACCTCTTTTATAGCTTCACTGAAAGGCACCTGAACAGTTTAATGTAATTGTTATCTTGAACATTATAGTTTTCATATATTTTCAACTTTTGAAACAAAGGTTAACTAAAGTTTAGCTTCAATGCAGTAAATGTATTGACATCTCATTTAATGTCAGATTAAAAGTGATAGTTTAGTTTAATAAAGATACAAAATTAATCAATGAAATAAAATTTAACGAACAATCTGATCTTTTTATGGTATCTTTTGATCAACAATCTCGCAGAGCAGATCTGCAGTCACAAAGAGGAAACCAGACAAAAAGCCAAGTAAAAGAAAAAGCTCATCAGATGATGGAAGTTCTTCAGGCAGTGGCAGCAGTGGCAGTAGCGGTAGCGGCAGCAGCAGTGGTAGTAGTGGTAGTAGCTCTGGCACAGGATCCTCTAGTAAATCTAATAGTAAGTTTATTTAAGGCTATCAACTTCTTTTAAATGTTAGAGCATACCATGATGTGATATTTATTGGTAGTGACAATGAAATTCTGCTTTTTCACGAACCCTTAGCTCTGTGTAGTCATAGCTACTTTGGCAACTTGCTGTATAATAGAGTATATATTGTATTTCATGAGCAGTGTTTTATCTTTTTTAGTAAAAATATACTAAACTGTCATTTTCTTTATTAATTCTATAAACAGCTTAGAGCTAGTTAACTGGTTACATTAGTTAACTAACAGCTCCATTTAAGGATGTTAGTATTTTCAACCAGCATAAGTTACATTGCCAGCTATACTTAGTTGAAATTCAATTTTGATAGAATTAATCAATTTGTTTAGCTAGGGAGACATTTTTAAACAAGTGTTGATAGCTATAGCAACTTGCTAATACTATATAGCCCGCTATTTCAGGTCAGGACTTATCTGAAGACGAAAGTAAGGCACGGGGTGACTATAAGGAATTCATACCCAACGAATATCAGGAGAAATGGAATTTTAAAAGTATTTGTAAAAAATGTGTCAACATGGACACTCTAGTGAAAAAGCTTTGCCCATGTTTAAAGTGAGTTATTTCGTAAACATGATATACTATAATTAGTAGCATGTTTTATAGTAGCATGAACCTTTATTGAGAGTTATATTGCATAGCAAAGGGTTGATGTTGTAGAGATCAGTACCAAGATTTTAAGGAGAGACAGGAAGAGAAGAAAATGAAGAAAGAGTTGCGGCAGAATGTCTTGCTTAGACTTCGACAGGAGGCCAACAGCAGAAGACAGATGTAAGATGACATCATCTGTATATAGTCATCACAACTTACAAGCCAATTGCTTATGACAATTGAATCTACTATTTGAAGATTGTTTGAGATTATAGAATTCAAAACATCACCTTAGATGCAAGACTGTTACATAATGAAGAAGGGGGGGGGGCGTTGAATTATGCAACACTTGACTTTATATACTCTTTGGAGCAGCAGATGTAGAGTAGCAATGTGTGCTGTTCATAGCCAGTTTATACTAGTCTAATTTTTAGTTATCACATGAATAAAACCAATCAGCGTGTTTGATGCTACATTTTTATTTATCAATTGAATCACAAAACATACAAGACAACAAATACAATAACATTAAGTAAAGCCAACAGTTGGTAAGAGTGTAATAAGTAGTATAATATGACATAGCAAAGAAGACAACTCTTAAGTCTGTGCTACTTTTAATACATCATGTCCTTACATGAGAAAGCAGGTGATGCAATAAGCATTACATAACTTATGAGATATCTCCTATTTTACTGAACAATAGAAAAACCTAGAAATTAAAGTTAAGTATATAGTAAAGGGCTACTCACAGAGGAGTACAGTTAGACAGATGAGAAATATAGTAGTTAGCTAAACTAATTACAACAATTATAGTTAAGTTCTACTAAAATAAGCTGCGCTATAATTTAGCTGCAGCATTCTGGGAATGCATGACAACTTCCTTTGAACTAAGGTAGAAAAATACTTGTGTTTACTTGTTTGCATTACAGTAAAGTAATAACAAAATACTAATTAGTGCACAAATTATATGGAATGGATACAACAAGAGAAGATAAATCATAAATAGAGATATTTTAATTGTAAATATTCTAATATAGAAACATAAACTAAATGTAATAAAATATAACAAGAGACAACAATTAGACAAAATACAACACAAAATAAAAGCGCCAAGAGGTAAAAAGAAGTAGTAAACATCAACATGCTGTTGAAACAAGAGATACTGTGAGTTATAGTGAATCATCTCTCGAGTGTAACTCAAGCCACTAGAAGATGCAAGTTCTGTTGCTGTGCTTACAATGCGGTCATTGTTTGAGCAGCAAAAATCCCAAGATCAAAATTTCTCTCTTCATTACTAGCCAGTTGTTTAATCTACAAATTTAATTGATATGCTTCAATAACAACACGGCTATATAATGCAATGGAATACAAATCCATTAACAGATTCATGACACTTTGCTTATGTAACATTAAAATATTCTCACACATATTAAGTTTCATCTACATACTGTGTTAGGGTTGTATGCCCAAAAATTTTTGTGTTAAAATAAATTTTGTGTGCATATGTACTGAACTGATTTGGGATTTCTGATCGATTTCAGATGACGTTTCTGGTCAGATTTGACTTAGACAATATTATAAAACTTATAAAATTTATAGATGAAGCTTAATACATATAAGAATATTTTATCATTGCATAAGAGAATTTTGCTATGAAACTTTTTAACATAGAAAGTTAAAGAACCATTAAATAGTTAGTGATGTAGTAAAGCAGTTAGCTAGATAGAGTTGTCTGCACTTACATTATGAGAATGAGTGATCAGAGCCCCAATACCATGAAGTTCTTCCTTGCAATTTTGAGTGGCCTCCTGGCTCACGCCCCGACACGCGTCATCTATAATTACAGTTCTGTAACCAAGCTCTACAGCATCTTTACTAGTAGCAGCTGTAAGTACAAGTATGTACGTGGTACAAAGTAGGTACATGGTACAAGTATGTCCATACTTTGTTTTTATATAAATATAAGCAAAAAAGAACCACTACAGAAGAAAAATTGCACGGCAAAACTGCATCAAATATAACTTCAGTTAGAGAGAATGTTCATAACATAACTAAACACCTGTTTTGTGCCAACAAATAAAAAGATAAAGGTCCTAAATAGACAGTCATGTTTTGAAGAAAACTATTTTTAAGATTTCGTTAAATTTTATATATAGAAATAAATTTATGAATCTGAATATATCGTTTGATATAAATCGACTAAAAACTTAAAAAGTGTTTTCAAGGATTATTTAATTAAAACTCAACACCTTCTCCATCCTTGTTTTAAAGCTCAGTATTTAATGAATCAATACTGTGAATGCAGTCAACTAACAAAAGCAGAAGATGTAACCACTGAGCTGAAACTATAGTTCAATGGATGTAACCAACGTTTAAATTTAATTAGATCTAGTTAGAAAGTTTTATATATATATATATATATATATATATATATATATATATATATATATATATATATATATATATACATATATATATACAGGGATGTAGTGGTACCCATACGGTCCCATACGCCGTATGGCCTAGAAGGAAATAGACTGTTCTAGGCCATACGCCCGTATGGGCATAATATTTTTGAAAGATGATTAGTGCACAGGATAGTTAGGGCATCCTCACTGAAAACATCATAAATTTCGCTCACAATCTAGTTTAAGTTCTTGTTATGTTAATGCTATGTGGGTGGCATGCGTGTTGCCTACTTGTAATTGTTTAGCCTGAGATTACACTATGAATAATAAGAGCTATCAACATTCCGTCTTCTCATCTTACGTGTTCACTGAAGCGCGAAGTGCTGCGCATTGGCGATTGCTAAGGGAAAAAAATCAATTTTAGTGTGTAGGCTAAATCACTAATTTGTAGAAAATCTATGAAGGCTATTGAAAGGATCAAAAAATTTGCTATGCATAAATTTCTCAGGTTTCCAACAGTGTTTGTTCTATTCCAATACCATACTTTCCTGCTGAGAAATTTGGCAGGTTTTGAAAAATAAACTTTTCAGATAAAATTGGCCAAAATGGGTAGTTTTTTGTCTATAACTTTGCAAAAAAAGTATTGAAAATTCAAGAAAGCAGGTGCTCTGAGGAACAGGAATATCTACAACATGGTTTTTAAATTTTTATTCTAGCACAATTAGGCGCAGTGACAGCTAGAAGGTTGCCCTTATCTATCTTGTGTGGACTTGCATTTTGTCAATAAGCAATGGAATTTAAAAAAACCAACATGAAATCCAGAAATAAAATCTAAAATGTCTTCAAGAAACAGTACCAGTAGGGTAGGAGAGGTTAGCGAAAATTTATCATTGAGGTCTACAGGTACTATGTCCACATTTTGCTCCAAAACCTAGCGTTATTGCATGTTAATTATCAATGCAATGAGGTTTTGCAAACTGTACACCACCATAAGTAACCGTTTATGTTTGATTGTACTAACTAACATCTGGCTTTATATTTAATCATCTTCTAGGTTAACATGACATATTAAACCTGTCAAAATTTTTCATTTGGGGTATGTTTCCTTGATGTGTCTAGTGAAAGTTCAGGGGTTTTATTTTAAAACCAAGTTAACATACTCTTCTTGGGTGTGCTTTATTGTGTGTTAGAAGGTGTGGTGGTATCTCCTTATGGTTCAGACTAATACTCTAATAAACTCCAATTAGGTTTTTAACCAATTTCTGCTTGCCAATGAGTTATCAATTCAAATTGCTCTTTATAAATAACAAACACACATTTTCTGATTTGCAATCTGCCTCTCTTCTGATCTATTATTCTTTTTCTGGGCACGTCAGTCTATTAGTTATTAATAAAATAATCAGGTTGCATTTGGAGAGCACTTGTTACCTGCCTCTATCCTTCCATCTTTTTGAGATCTTCAGCAATTTTTCTGTACAGTTTGGACTTGGTGCATGTCAGAACAAACCTAACTGCAGTTGAGTAAGACTACATTTTAAATTACAGTCAACAAGTATGGGACAGTACTGAATATTTATATAGTTTGCAGCAATGCCCAGTCGTCATGTAGCTGGTATGGTATGAAAATAATAGTGAGGTGCACATTTCAACACAGATTTTTTCAGAAGAATTAGAATTCACAATGGCTTTATATTGCATAAACTTGCATCAGAAGAGCCCTGAGGGCTTCGGCGGCCTGGGCGGCCCCCTGGACCCCCGGCCTGAGAGTATGGCCTAGAATATTTTTGCCACTACATCCCTGTATATATATATATATATATATATATATATATATATATATATATATATATATATATATATATATATATATATATATATATATATATATATATATTAGAAGAAGTAAAATGAGATCTGATTAATATAATGGCATTTATTACTAGTAGTTTCGTACACAAGAACGATGTGCACTCGTCAGATAAATTAGCCACTAGTGGCTAATTTATCTGACGAGTGCACATCGTTCTTGTGTACGAAACTACTAGTAATAAATGCCATTATATTAATCAGATCTCATTTTACTTCTTCTAATGTTTACGCTCTAGATTTATTTCTATAGAGCACTCTAGTAACGTTTTATAAACACTCATTTTACTATATATATATATGTATATATATACATATATATATATATGTATATATATATGTATATATATATATATATATATATATATATACATATATATATATATATATACATATATATATATATATATATATATATATATATATATATATATATATATATATATATATATATATATATATATATATATATATATATATATATATATATATATATATATATATATATACAACAATAGGAGTTGTGGTCTCTTACCCACACACACATCATATGCCAGGCCACAGATATACACATCAGTAACATCCCTCCGTTTCAGTTCTTCCTGCATGACAGTGTGAGAAAGCTTCATGTTGTCAAAAAATGCAGAATAACTATCGATGTCCAGCTTCGTGCCTTTGTATATGTTGACAGCATCAGGCACTATCTGCAACAAACGGCAAAACTTTACAATCATTCCAGTCATGAGATAGTATAGCTACGTGTATGAAACTGAGAAAAATGCTAAACTTGCTTTCAGACAATATAAAACGTAACTATTTTTTTCAAATTTTAGTTTGAATATTTTTTTAATGGTAAAGCAGTAAAAGTCTTTTATATAGCTACTAAAGATTCCTTAGAAAATTGAATGTATTTTTAACTGAAAGCACAAAACCTACTCTACACATGTCCTGCATCTAGATGTAACCTACACCTAAACAAAATCTAGTCCTTGAAACTGACTGTAAGTTACTATTAGCGTTTTGGTGCGGAGTCACAAATAGACACATGGACAGCAACACAGAGAGTAAAAAATGAACAAAAATTAAGAAACATTTCAAACGGAATATTTTTTTGCACACGATTTTGAATTGCATACTACGTAGAGTTGTTATCATTAATAGTGGTAGTGAAAATTATGTCCCATTCGCCAGGGAAACAATAGTCAAATATGAAAAGTAGAACAAAGTGAAAAAATGAAATTCTAGAACATTGAAAAATGTGACATTTCAATTTTTGAAAAGTAAAAGCTTTGGTAGAGATAACACTGTGCTGACAACTCCCAATTCTCATTTAGTATACAGCTACTTGTTGCTGTTGTCGGGTTTTGGTAGAAATATGTAACTCAGTCATTGCCACAGTATTTTGATTCCCTAGGAAGCTAGCTCTTGGTGTCACAGCAATGTAAACACATTCAAGCTCTCAGTCTAACTACCTTGAGATCCTTGTGTAACTTAGCACCAGCCGACCCCTGGACACAGTGCGAGGGCCATAGAACTTGGGTTCTAGGGGGAGATAAATCATACGTAATTTCTTCATAGGTTTTCCAGTCTTCTAGTGTAGCCTGCAACAGGACATGACTAACTGACAAGCAACTGCAAGTGATTTACTACCCATGTCACCTCATAGTGACATCCTAATACAGTTGCACTAATTAACAGCTAGTCTTGTTTTCAAGCAGCTCATGCATGCATCACTGGTTACTGAATGTATGGGACAGTTGTAAGGCCATGTGACAAAGACACTGACAGTTACTACTAATAAATTAAAACGATGGGGTTATTACTCAATGGTTAGTACCACCATAGCCAACTTCTAAACACAATGTGTTGCTTTGTATAGCCAATATATAACTTCTAAACACAGTGTGTTGCTTTGTATAGCTGTTCTGATTGTATTGCAAATGCATAATTTACCTTCATACGTGCACAAGAATTGTGAATAGGGAACCTCTGCACGTTCTCAACAAAGGAAATGTGGTGAGGTGGGTGCCAGTCCATAGTGTAAGCCACCATGTCAAATGAGTTCTCCTCCAGCAGTCTGTTGATTACGGGCACGACCTCGGCACCCTCCTCTCCAGCTGGACAGTGTCTCAGAGCCAGAGATCCATCTATAAAGTCATGCTGTACATCCACCACCACCAGAGCTGTTACTGGCTGCAGTATCTGAAACAAACATCACTTATGTTACATAGGATCTAGAGGCTAGAACCAGTTGTATTTCAGAGTGACAAATGTAGCTGAACTACAAATTTATAGTTTCAAAGATGTTAGATGCAGTATTTTCTTTTGCAAGTATGAATAGTACTAATTTATTTAACCTGGCATCAATAAAACAACCAATCTAAAAGCTTTCCCTTCACTAAAGCAAGTGGCTTTTAGAAAAATACTTTTTCTAATTTGCAAGTTATTTTTCTTTTGACATGCACATAACGTAGTGATTAGCAACCAGAGACATATAATGTGTCAATTAGTCCTTTTCAATTCCAAATTAAGTTTTTTCTATAAATTTACACTTTAAAAGTCTCTCCAAAGTTGCATTCCAGGAAAGCAGCAGCGACTGGCAGCTTATGACTCTACTGCTTAGCAATACAAGCCCTTTGGGACAATCTAGACTTGTAAATGCAACTTTAGACTAAAATATTTATTGAAAAATATTGGAGGAACTTTCTTAGAATCACTAAATTATAACTATATATAGCCAGAACGTGTGATTATCTCAGCTGTAGGTACAGTAATAATAACATCTGCAGCTAGTAATATTCAATAACTTCAACAATACTGAAGTATATTACTGGCTTATCACTGGTATTTACTCAGGACATTATGTATGCTAATCTAAAGTATGACATGATTTTCGATCACAATACTCAAAACAGTTAGTCAAGGTTTAAGCTCATATAATATAGGTTCATGTAATATAGCCAAGGTATACAACCAGAGCCTGAGATGTAATATATCTGAAGAGAAGCTAGGCTACCTTTTTGAAGCAGTGGAACCAGGCGTGTCTAAACTCCTCAAAGTCGATCATCCCATCCTGTCAACATACAATTCAAAAACTAAAATAATATGCCAGCAGAAAGCAGTAAATTCACTTTCCTATGTAAAACATATATCTTTAATTAAGATGTTAGTTTTCCTGTTCACTGGAAATAATAGCATCCTTTCTACTGATGCAATATTTATAATCAATAACCACAATTAGTAACCACAGTAATTACATATTATATGTCAGTAAAAGTCAAATGTAAAAAATGAATGTTTTGGCATATAATAGATCAATTGAATGTGTTGTATGTTTATTTTATGTCAGTCAGCATTATTTTGGAGTTGTTTGACTATTGTTAAGACGTAATAGCACTTCTATAAAAATCAGTTTACACCACCCACAAAATTTAAAATAAATTAAATATAAATTTGAAGACAACTTTTACTAGTTCTGTAAAGTTTACACATATAGGTAATCTAACTGATTATATTTCCCAGTGGTTTACTCATACTATATCTAACAGTGTATAGCTGTTATTGTATAGTCTATTTGCCAAGCCATATTAAGTTTGATACATTTAAATGCTGTATTGATTTCCAATTAGTATAATAAATTCTCATAAGATAGAATAATACTTATAAGCATTTAACTGTTACGAAACTTTAGTGGCTAAAAATAACTGTGTACATCGCATGGATGTGTACATCCCATGAATTACAGCACATACCAGGACTAACTACACACTACAACTTACGTACAGATAATCTCAAAACAAATAGCCTAAACTCACGTAAATATCTCAACACAAACAGTATGACGCTAATTATCATTGGACATGAGCCATGATTGACGCATTTCATGCTTGAGTACTCATGTTGAGAAAGTCTGCCTAATCAGTTGCTACAATATATTACTCTGAAGGTTTATTTGCACTTTGAGAAATCTAAATGATGTCTTACAGTACTTGGCCTACTTATTTACTAAACCATGATTAATAGAGATACTAGCTGACCACTAATAGGGTTGATAACAGACACAGCAAAATCAAGAAAACCTCTCCCCAAACCTAAAACCCCAGCTGTTTTTGTATTTTCCGTAACACAACCTACTTTATTTCCATCCAAGTACTTCATAAACCTCTTTAGTTTTTCTTCATTTACATTTCCGATATCTAACTTTGGGTAAACAGACTGGAGGAATGCATTGAACTCTGTTTCATCCCAGAAACCATCCCTGAAAGAGAAAGAATTAAATTACACAAGAATAATGGAATAGCTGACTTGCCGTAGAGGTTGAGTATAGAGTATTAATCATGTAGCATGTTATACTCAAGGGACGTTCACCTGTATAACTCTAATTGAGAAGAAGAAATACACCCAAAGTACGCGTTCATAGCATTATTTATTTCAACGCAAACAATCAGCATAGTACTTTGTCCCTGAAATAGATATGCCAAGATAGAGCAGTGCACGGCGCCACCCAAACAACAGTGCCTGTAGGTACTCAGCTTGTAAACATCCTCAAAGTTCACAACTTATACAATTAATCAACAAACTCAAATTTGTGTAAATAAGCATAAAAAGTCCGAAGTTTTATTATAGCACAAGGTTTTGCAAAGTTGTTGCTTATTTTTTCTACCTGCCTTGTTCCATTTTTAATTTTTATCTAAAAAACACAAATTGCCTTATATAACTGTAATGTTTAAAAAACATGCAACGTCTGAAGAGTGGCATTATTAAAACCCTCAAATTTTCAAATGTCATTTATTAAGCCAATTTATTTTAAAAGGATAACCAACGACAACTAAACTTATGAGACGATCTCACCATTCCTACCTGGTGACAGTATAATTGTTTTACCTGTTTTTAAAAGCCTGAGAAACTTGTAAGATAGAGTTTTCATTCCACAAAATATTACACAACCCATAAAAGAGCACACTACCAACAAAACATCAAGGCCGGCATCACGTTGAAATTTAATGTAAAAAATTCATGCAATTTTATAGTCAAATACTCAGACTTTATCAATAGTAAATTATAGGTTTCACACTTAACTTATTATTGGGTTAGTAGATTATCAAGTAAATCAAATTCAATAAAATAGCCTTTGATTGTTTATAGACACAGTCCACCTAAAAACCTTATCAGCATACCATGCATAGATTTGCTCTAAAACTCTTCAGGTAACATGGCTTGAAAATATTTGAAGCAGTAGTCGAGTATTTATGTATTGCTAACCTATGATCTACTATTCCAGCTCAGCATGTGCCAGATATAATAATATACAAAAAAAAGTGAAAAACACTATATTTACCCATTTTTGTCATATTCGTTGAACACCAGCTGAATGTAAGTGTCGTCCTCACTGAAATGCAATGAGTCAGTTCTTTTGTCATCTTCCATCATGCCCTCCGGTTTATTGTCGACTTGAGTAAAATTAGAACCACTTTTTTCCTCAGAGATAGTATCTTTTACAGAATTGGAGTGTTGACTATTTTCATTTTCACCTTTTGAAACATCAGAATTGTCTCTTTCGTACTTGTCAGAGTAAGAAGTAGCAGTAGCTGAATCGAGGCTTTGACAATCGTTGCTATTAGCTAAACAGTATTCGTTGTTATAATTATTGGTTTGAAGTTCATCTTTGGCACACAGCACGATATCGTCACAGTCAATTCCAATACTTTCACTGTCAGCATCACTATAACTATTGTCCTCAGATTTCCCGAAATCGGAGCTGTAAGTGTTGGAATTTACTTGGTTTGAAGTTGCAATCTCAACAGGGTACACGCCTATACTTTCAGCTAAACTGGAATCAACACTTTCACTTACAGTCTGATCAGTAGTAGAAGTGTCACCAACAGTCTCGACGGCATACCTGTTGATAGATGTGTTGTTGGAAATATCTGCAGTAGCATCGGTAGAAGTACTACTACTAGTAGCTATAAATATATTATCAGGCGTAGTACTAGTAACAATAGAAAACGTGGAACCAGCAGATGCAGTAGTGTTGATACTAGTAGAAGAAGGAGTACTACTAGTGCTAGTACAGCTACTTGCACATGCTTTGGGCAAAGGGACTGATGGCTGAAAAGATGGCAGGCTTACGCTACAATCGGATTCGACTTCCATTATAATTAAGACTATCTTTATAAATATGACGGGCTAAGTATCAGTTTGAGTATGAACTAAAGCTAAAACTTACACCTTAGCCCGGCTTAGGCTAAAAGTAAATCTAAATATTATAGTTATAATTATAGTTATTCAGTTATTCTTAAACTTATGCCTATGGTGTATCTTGAAGTTGAAGATCGACTTGCGCTGCTACAGTTTCGAATGTAGTTAACCGAGCTAAATGATAAATCTTAAAGCAAGTATCTCATGCCACTATTTTTACAAAAGTGAAACTCGTGCCTCAATTCTAACCCTAGCAACTTCAGCTCCTGAGTGGTGTGACTGGATGATCACTAAAATTATAATTAACTACGGATACATACTAATACAGGAAACACTTATGTTTACATTTGGTTGGCCTGGAGTCGACAGCCTTGCTTTTTCACTGTCTAATAAACGATGCACCGTAAGTGTGCATAATAAAGTATGTTTACACAAAGCTCAATGCTCAAAGGCTATTGCAACTACAACGCGCCAATGAATTTGAATGCAGCACTGTATTCCATTTCAATACGACATATTATCGAGCATAATATATTTAGTGTGAACTTTGACCCTTTGTATATAACAAGCTTATAGTTTAATTAAATAGTAAAAAAGACAACTCTGTAATAGATATGCGACCAATGAAAAAAACCAATACATAATTTCATACTATAGTTTCAGTTCAGTGGAACTCATAATAATATCCAGTTTCCATTTCAGTACTAAAAAGTGCAGAACATAGCCTAAGTTATTATTATCATTTTCTTTTTGAAACGGCCAATGCAAGTCATTTCCGGACGTTGACTAAATTGGAAAATCCACGGCTGCATTCATTTTGATTTTCCCGATTCAGATTGATAGCAAAATATTCGGTTTCAAATTGAAATTTAAATAAGCAAAATGATTGATTTTGAAAAAGATGGTGGTAGTGTTACTCCAAACGATAGTGTATTCCACTTCAGTGAAAAGACAGTTAGACACGGTAGGTTTACAATTGACATTATGATTATCATTATCATTATGATTTACATTGTGATTAGATTAATATTATCATTATGATTACACTTTGACTTACACATTAGCCTTAGGCTAAAGCTTAAACTTAAAGCTAGCACATAAAGTTAAACTAAAAGTAAAATAGTACCGATAATCACAGTTTTCAGTTGTGAGTTGGACTTGATAGTATTAGTATAACTAATAGTAATACTATTAGTATTAGTATTACTATTAGTATTACTATTAGTATTAGTATTACTATTAGTATTACTATAACATTAACTATAACTATAAGTGTACTCATACTAAAATTGTATTATTTTAGTACTAGCATAGTGATAGTGAAAGTGAATAAAATTAGAATAAGAATACTCATATTGAATACGAGTATCAGTATGGATATGAGTATGAGTATGGTATATTATTATAAATATAGATGTAATATGATATTAATAATAAACATTATGATAATCATAATGAATATGATTTTCACTCAAAGTTAATTAGTATGATCAAGTTAAACATTATTTTGTGATTAATCATTGTGATTGAATATTGCTTTAGCGCTAGTAGTTTGAGTTACTGTTAGTGTTAGTGTTTAAATGTAGTTAATTTTAATTACTATTAGCTAACTTGCCTTAGTAGTAGTACTACTAGTAGTAGTACTAGTTACATCAAGTTATTAAATATTAATATGGATTATGGATACTCATACTGAATATCAATATCAATTTGATCATTTATAAAATTTAGTATGAATTATATTCATCTAATCATTAAGAATGGAATTAATATTCATATTGTTATTAACACTGCTACAGTATCACTATCAGTGAGTATGAGTATTATTATTATTATTAGTTTAAGTATTACCCTCATGATTTTCTTTGTCATTTTTCGGTGATTATCAAACTGTTTTGTTAATAATATATATGTAGCAGATTCATAATGAGCTAGTGGTCATAGTGATAGTAACGGACTCATAGTCATAAACCTCAGTCCTAATAGTAGTCATACTTCATAGTTGTAGTCACAATGACTTTTATGAAATTCATCGTTCTGTTTTTATTTTTATTTGCATAATAATGTAGTTAAAGTTATACTTTAGTTATAGTGATTCTGAAGTTTATATATTAACCATAAAATAAAAGTAGTATATAAATATATGGCTGTGTTTAGACTCATACTACACTAACAGTAATATTTGAGTAAAAAGTTATGCTTATATGGAAGCTATTATCACCGCAAGTCATCTTGAATCCAATAGCCATGTTATGGCTTCGAAAACAAGTCAAGTTTTTAATTAGTTCAAAAAATTGTATCAAATCAATTTAGTTCAAATTGAATTAAATTTTGAATCCTTGAATTTAAAGCATATTCATCATAATAACTTTTTGAATAAAAATTTATTACAAAAGAGATTAACTGGTAAAGCTGAGAAACTAAAAAGGTTCAGTTAGTAACTTATACTTTGATTTTAAATATATTGAATTCATAAGCACCTGTCTTTGTAAGCACTAGATACATAACTTTATAAAAACTAATACTATATGATACAGTAAGGGTTAGAAACTATGTGTTTCTATAATGCTGAAAAACATGTGGAATATAATTTTCCAATTCTTATAATATGTCAAGTTTGCAAGGATTTATACCAAATGATTCAGCATTATTGAAGTATAAAGAATAATCAATTTGTTTTTGAGCAAAACCTATAACAATGTAATCATTATTGCACTTCTGTTTTAATTACTGAAATTTTCAAAGTAATTCTTTTTACTGTTTAGAACACGCATTAACCACTTATTTCTTCTCATAGGTTTCTTACGAAAAGTCTATGCTATCCTGTCAGCCCAACTTCTCCTCACCACAGGCATTGTTGCTGTCTTTTTGTCAGCGTAAGTCATTTGTTTCACTCAAAGTGCAGTAAGTTAAAGTGATTTGTTAGTTTTCCTTTTAAAATGGACTAAATATGTCACAATCATGCTTCCATTAGATTGTTTTATTATAGCATTATAGCATCATGGGATAATGTAATATTTTATGCTATCAGTTTCTGTATACTGTGAAATAAATTACAGGCCTGGTTTGAAGGAGTATGTGAAGAGTCCTAGTGGATCATGGATACCAGGTATTTCCATGTGAGTATGATAAACAGTATATCTTTACTTTGTGTATGGTGTATTGAATGTGAGAAAAGAGTTCTGTCTGCAAAACAAAATTAACAGATCGGCTGTAAGCGTTTGCAGCAGTGTACCTTGTTCTCCAGGTGTTGTCTCTGATTCCATCTTTGTATAACTCAAGTATCACTTGGCTATGTTATTCTGTTGCTGTAGGTTTGGTGTTCTGGTTTTCCTACTTGCAATGGCATGTTTTGAGAAACCCAGAAGATCTTGGCCAACAAATATTATTTGCCTGCTTGGATTTGTGAGTTGAATAAATTTTATATATTGTACTATATGTCTTTTAAACATTTTTTAAATGATACTGACTTGATGTTTATCTAGTTTGATTACAGTGAACATCAATTTAGGAACTTTCAGAATGGGGTTTAGCCAGCTATTCCAGAGCATTTATTCTGTTTTTCATGTCAAATTGATATTGAATTTGTTTTACCGCATGTGGTTTACTGTGGATTTTTCAACTATGATTTGATTGTATAGGACAGTTAATCAGTTTTCATGGAACTGTATTTTTATCACCCAATAATACAATATATTCCACATATTTATATAAGTATTCTGGTGTGTTTTAGACCTTCTTTGAGTCACTGATGCTGGGGTCAATTACAAGGTGAGTCTTATATATATCACAACTTGCATTATTATATTTATTCAATCAAATGGGTAAACTATCAGAGCTAACTTTCATGCAAAATGTTGATACATTCTGAGTAGTGATTTATATACCTCAAGTGGTGCTTGGGGCATTCATTCAGGTGCATGTCACTAGTTTTTATCAAATCATAATCATCAGCAAATTTTAAATTTTATTTTCCACCTGCATCGTTGAATCAATGGAAATTGCACTGAATATTATGGGCAACCTGTTTCTATACTCCATGCTACTAATATGGCTGTGAATTTAAATGGTAGTTTCACTTTCCTAGAGTTTCTGCTTACCTTTAGCCTTTATCTGTTGGGTGTTTTAGTAGTCTTAACTGAGTTACTCAAAAGTTATGAGACTACACAATGGTTGGTTGTTGAATGTAATTTCTTGTCAAATTAGCCGTGACTAAGCATTAAGTCAATAGCAGCTTTCAAGATATATGTGAATCCATAGCATTAGCAAATATCAGAATATATTATATATTACCTGTCATTGTGTTGTGGCATCCAACTTTAGCTGTTGACAATATAATATAAACATTATATAAACAATTTAATAATGCATTTATTATAAACAACAAACTGATCATCTTCTACTCACTACACAACAGTATTATTATGGCAGGCACTGTCAAACATCAACCCACTGTACTTTTATATTATCTACTATTCTACATGCTAGGTTCTGCCTTATTAACAAGCTATTGTTTTATTACTTTTATTTTTAGCCAATACGACACTCATATTGTTCTGGCCGCTGCTGGTATAACCGCACTTGTGGTGTTTGGCCTCACCCTATTCGCTCTACAAACAAAAGTAAGACAAGGGTTACACAACATACAGTATGTTACAGAGTGTTTATTTCTGCTAGTTTGGGAATAGATGTTTTTTCTTGTACACACTTGATAGTACCACAAACTGTTGTTAGAATTACATAGAATGTTTACTATAGAATCTCTATTGTTCATGTCGACACTTTTATATTCCTCGTGTATTCTTCTAGTATGACTTTACGATGATGGGTGGTGTACTCATGGTGTGCCTCTTTGCCTTCATTGGCTTTGGATTTGTGGCCATGTTTATACCAAGTCAGGTGGGTCTCCACGTTATTCTGTTCTTTTGAATCTTTGCATTGTTTTATGGTTGACAATTATCTATATATTGCTATAATTACTTCCATTTTACTTTAAGTTTAAGCTGGCTCTTCAGTTGACTGTTTTAAGCTGGAGTCACATGAATTGGATTTTCGAATTTGTTGTTAGCGTAAGCTTTGTACAAGCAGGAAAAATGAACTGTTTTATGCAGGCAAAATGCTAAGTAAATACTGTGAAAAGCTCTTGCGATAGTGCTCTAATTTGCTCATTACTATGTAAGGTAGCAACTTTTAGAATTTCAGTTTCACAATTTCATTCTAATCAATTGCGCATTATTGAGAATAGCAAATGAGATTTTAAAATAACAAATGAGAATTACAAAAGGACGGTAAAACTTTTGTCTAATACAATTGATTACTCACGTTTCTTTCTTATGGGCAACATACTGTGTGTAGTGGGTAGCTACTGCAGCTACAGCATGGCAATATATTTATTTGTTAACCAGCTTAGATGTAAGGGAAACTAGTATGTCGCATTTATTAGATTTTAACAACGTTATAAGTTGAGCCTCAATGAGCTGGTAGAATAATCCAAGTGACGAAATCATATGGACTGACTTTCTCAGCACACTGTATATAATACTGAATAAATGAAATAGCAGTATAACTAAAAGAGGTGAGCTGATGACATCATAGACACATCTCTTGGGGCTATGGATTCGAATCCATGTACTGAATATGCACTGCAATATGTAGAAGCAGGCAAGACACACTGCTGAATAATTACAGATTAGTACTTAGAGGCATGGTGGTCTCACAAGCTGCTAGTCATACGGCACTAGTGACTGAGAGTGAGTTGATTAGATAACCTGAGTGCTCATCTTTGTGGGAGCTGTCAGGTGTTGCGCAATAAACATCTAAAGCAAGTCGAAGTTTTGCTCAAGACCACATACTCATGAACCTCACCTTTTCGTTTTCGGAAACTTTTTTTTCAAAAAATAATTGCTTCAAGTTCATACGACAAAAAAATTTAATGTCATCGGCAGCTATATTAGTTTTTATTTCATTTTTTGAATTTAATTTGTATAAGCCTTGCTTTACCATTTACTATTTGCTGGAAAGTACAAGTAGGTGTTCACATAGCAGCTCTAACTTTGCAAAAATTACAGCCTCGTTCAAGATCTTGTTTCAGAATCTTCAATTTCCCTTTTATTATTTACTAAATTTATACTATATCTATCAATTAAATCAATAAATTCAGTTGACCACCTCAGATAGTGCTGTCTACTCTACTTTTTGTGAGAAAAACTTACATAATGAAAGATTTAATGTTGTCAGTTACAATGGTGATATGTCTAGTTATTAGACTGTCCTACTCATGTTTTTGTTTACTAAATCAACTGAATATTGTATAAGTTTCACTCTATATGATGTCTGCTCTGATGTGTTAAAATAGTCAAGAGCAACTGTTGTAAGATTTTACCCACAGTTCTTGTAAAAGCTTGGTTAAATGGACAAATAATGGTTTAAAGGGCCGGTGGCATTTTACGAGCAGTTTCGATGAAGCGAATACTGTGTTATATGCCTACATAAATATATATGTATGCATATAATTAAGATATATTCATATACATATACAATACATATAATACACACATGTATATAAATATGATATATAATAATATACAGTTGGGATACGTGACATATTATTAAAAACTTTATCCCAAGCTATAATATAGTATTGCTCTTTTTGATAGACTGCCTATATTATTAGTATTGTTATTAATATGATTAGTGTTGTAACTTATTATTGTTTATACTACTACTTATATTATTCGTAAGGTCTCTTACTATATTGATAAATTGACATATGTTACCATGGATGTTGTTATTATTGATATTATTGCTATTAGTATCATCTGTTGCTGTTAATCTGTAGCTTAATCAGCCATGTAATGAACTAGCCTACTAACCTCTTTAAATTATTTCATTCCTAAAGAAATTATACAGTTGATTTAGGATGACTATATGTATTGTATGTGACTATTTTGACTGAAAACATTGTCAAGATCGTAGCTGTAACCTGAACTTGAATTGTAGACCTTGCAGATTGGCATATCTGCTCTTGGGGCGGTTCTCTTTGGAGTCTACTTGGTGTTTGACACCCAACTGATGCTTGGAGGCAGACATAAGTATGCCATTTCTCCTGAGGAGTACATCTTTGCAGCTCTTAACCTATACCTTGACATCGTGAATCTGTTTCTCTACATTCTATCTATCCTCAACGAAGGCAGGAGGAATTAACTCACATTCCCTACTATCTGTCTATACATCTGTTTTCTTTCTCTAATAACCTAAATAAAAATAGCATAACAAGTTGGTTGCAGTATTTTGAAGGTTTTATCACATAATTTGGTCGACAATGTCAGCTGTACAGGGCCTGGTTTATGATTCTTACGTATGGCTGCCGTGCCTGTTGCATAAGTTTCAATAACTATGTGACTTAAATATTTCACAGCTAAATTAGTTACCATCTTTGCAACGTGCATCATATGTATCTATCAACTGTAGAACACAAGTTAAGCATTGCTAAGTGCTAGCTTATGGTCTACCTCTATCATCTGTTAGATTATAGTGCCTTCAACTGTAACACCAAATATTGTGATGGAAAATTAAAATGCTCACCAACTTTATGCATTTCTCTGTGTTTTTTTGTGTACCCAGCATTGAAATAACTCTACTATTTTTGTATTGTGTAGCAATGAAAATGAAACATATACTGAAATCATTTATCCTGCCTGTTTATATGTGCATGCAGCTATATTTCCATATGGAGTTGTTTCCTTTTTTGTGAAGATGTGATGAAATAAATGCAATAACTATTCTATACTTTTGGGATTTTTAATTTCAAGGAATTGTTTTTTTGTTGTAAACTTAACTTATAGCTTGTCATTACAAGTTATGCTTGTTCATTTTTCAGTTGGCTAAAGAACCACAACTACCTATAACACTATGAACTAGCTGCTACAAATATTAATAATGTGAACTGACTACTCTAAATGGTATCAATGATGTTTATCGCATATCGCCAGCTGACCACTGAATACTTGCTATTTCGTACTCTTCCCATTTACTTTTCATACACATGCTATGTACATATATTATATTGATACTTAGCACAATTCACTTACCCTTGCCATCTACATACATTATACTTCAAGTGTGCTATATACTTACTATGGATATACCCAATGCATTATGCTTAGTGCGCTATACACTTGCTATGTACATATCTGACACCACTTGAAACAATAATTTTACCTTGCGCTCAACAAACCTATTGCTTATATGCATGGTGGTACTTTATGCTGAACTGCATGTATATAATACAGATAATGTCTACGTTGGGGTTATGTTTGCTTTCGGTAAGTTGGGTTTGTGTAGTGGCAGAGTATGGACTTGGAGTGATTAACCGACGCTGTCAGTTAAATGACACATTCGACAATCATAGATGCCAGATAAACAGTGGTAACCTTCTCTGTAATGCTGTTAATTCACCTCAATTTTATCGCTGTCAAAAGTAAGATGTTGAAAAAATGTATTGTAATTTCAATTTTCAATGCACCTAGATTGCTTCTACAAGCGCACATTATTATGTGGGATTTGTTAATATTTGTCAGTTATAGTGTTGAAAACTGCTGTAAAATATACTGTTTTTCTCTACAGCTTTCTTGCAACGTTTGATAATTCTTTGTTATGTATAACTCTAAGTCTAACTCACAGCATCATATGCTACACTAATTTCTTTGTCTCAAAAGTTTGCTTGTCTCTCCAGAGAATCGATGAATGGTGAGACCACATTCAGCTTTCTCTGGAGTTTGAGTGGCTCCATCAGCTACAGAACTCCTCTATCACCCCTCGAGACACTTGGCAGCCAAGTATTCGTTAACTCAAATCCACCACCACCTTACAATTCTGCCAACTCTACCCGGTAAATCTTTACTTGTTTGTAGAATATATGCAGGCATTGAGTTTATACTTTTCTTGCATATGAAAAAGGGATTAAATTAATTTTAGCATTGAGAGTAAATAGAAATTTTAAACCGAAATAGTTGTATATTATTTAATCCAAAGTTTATTTGCCTTCTAAAATATTAGAAAATAATGCACATTAATGCTGTTCAATTTAGTTTAGGTGTATCTTGAAAAATACAAATGCAATTTTTAATCAGAACATGAATTTGCAGATGATATATTTAGTTAGCTTTGTTCTGAAGCATGTTTCATATAAAGATACAGTTTTCTGTGTAGCCTTTGGACTATATAACATTAGGGCCTGGCTACACACTCGTAAGAATCACACGAAATCGTCTATTTTACATGAAAACACAAGACGTACGATCAAATTTGAGAATTTATACAAAATCGTGTTCGCTGGGTGCACCCACAGAAGTTGATGAACAAAAGAGTTATTAAGTACTACTTGATTGGCCAATAGAATTTAAGCAATAGTGACTATTTCAGTTCTACCACATTTCTGTGACTGGCCATCTTAATTCTGCTGTTTTTATCCTGTGCAAGACCCATTCACGGACTATTAATTATGTGTTTTGTCCAACGGATGTGTGGCTGGTCATAACGAGAGGATAACTCATGAAAATATTTACACGAATTTTGTGTGAGTTTCACAAGTGTGCGGCCAGGCCTTTAGTGTGGAATATCTGTTAGAAATTTATTTTGGGTAGTCATACATTCTATACAGTACAGTGGAATGTGTGAAAACAGAGCGTCAGGAGCAATGTAATAATGTCCCTTGTGACATTTGTAACGCTGGTAATATGTGTGGAATATGCTCATACCCGAGATGCTCAACTAGAAGCACTCACAGCTACTGTTCATCAGGTACTGCACTTGTTATCATTTTCTCACTTTGTGACTGATTCCTTTAATCTTTTACTATATTTTTGAGTACTGCCCGGTATTACTCAGTATCTTCAGCCTTTCACTGTGTTAGCCTAAGGCCACACTGCTCGTATTGTGGTGGCTCGTGGAGCTACCAGCAGCACAATACGCAAGGTCGCGTATTGACCCGGAACTATGTACTCAGCCAATTAGCTAAGTTGATATTGAGTAGCAGTAGTTAGCTTCGCGCTACTAGCCAGTTGAGGATAGTGCAGTAAATTAAATAGACGTGTGTATTGTTAACTGTTTTATATCAGATTTTATTATGTATTCTTGTACCCAAATACAACGATATCTACTCGACTTATCACGGTGAAGTTTCTCTAGCAGTAAATAGACTCTCTTGGTTACACATCGACCCTAATTCTGAAAAACATAACAGTATTTTCGCAAGCGAAAATCTAAACCACAAGTGGAAAAGGTGTCCACTGTATGTGTTAAGAAAATATTCACACTTGTCGCTCAGCATTCTAAACGCAAGTGCGAATCGTCTCTGTCGTCGTCACCTAATTGGCTGGTAGTTATTTAGTGAGCTCACTTTTCTTAATTTAGTGCTACATTCCAATAAGTTGGGTTTTATTAAAAGCGAGTAGAGTTAAAAATGAAAACTGTAGCGTCAGTGAAATCTAGCTGGGGGCAGCTAGATTTTGCTGACGCTACAGTGGACACCTTTTCTACTTGTGGTTTTAATTTTCGCCTGCGAAAATATGCACAGTGTGGCTCTAGGCTAACTCTCTCTTTTTCTCGCTCTCTCTCTCTCACTGTATTACTGTATTACTCTCTCATTGTATTACTGAATAACTGTATTACTGAATAATGCATCTATTACCGTATCCATTTACCAAGTTTATTAACAACTCTATTTGGTTTTTTGTAGCATATGAAGGGGCGCCAGTTGAATGCCAGGACTATGGGCTCTGCGATTTCTGTGCTATCAAGGCCTGCCCAGCTGATGGGTGTACAAGTAGCAGGTGTGTCAACTGCACCTGTGCTTCAACGTCTCAGATTAGTAGGTGTTTCTGTCTTTGAATTTTATTCTGTAAAATATTATTTTTCTGTCATTTGCATTTACAAAGTTCTGGTTCGCTTCAGCCATTTACTGTTGTGTAACACCAAACTGCTTTTGGCTATATACAAGAATGCTTGCACTGAACAGTCTTAATTCCTTAATTACTTGTTTGTTCACAAAAAGAGATTTTTAAATATAAGTCAAGTCCGGTAGGTAAGTTGAAGTATATGCATAATTTTTTTAAAGATTAACATGATTGGTCGCTGTTATGTATAAGAAACAAAAATAATGATGCATCGAATTTCTCTAACTTCATTTAGATGGTCTATGACTCAGAAGCCAAGTCAAGCTAAATACCAGTTTTACAATTTATTTTAACATCAGTATGTTTGTATTTAACAGGCAGTGCTTGCACGGCGGAGCAGTGTAAAATCTGTAGTCAGCCTGGCTGTTATCTGTGTAATACTGGCAGATTCAACTGTTTGGCTCAAGCGGTTACAAGCTGTGATCATGATGAAGTATGCAAAGACCCGCCTACTGTACCCAAATACCGAGTATCTTATAATATAGTAATATCACATCTGCCGAACCTTAAGGTAACTAGCCCATGGTCTGCAGAACCCAGGCATGTTGGTCATACTTTATCAACTTTTTGAGCTATATAGACATTGTATTGGCTCTACCGTTTAGTTTTTATTCTGTCTGGTAACCATGCGATTCTGTTATGATAGGAAATTAAAAGTGGGATTTTCGACACAATGTCTCGATACTTAGAGAGCATTTCCATTAAACAAGTGCCTCAGCTGCAAAAAATAGATGCATTTAAGACTGGGTAAGTGCGGCCACCACATTTTTTTGGTCAGTTTGTATGGTTTATTTTAGCATTTCAGGAGCAGTAGTGGAGAAATTGAGGTAGCCTAAGCTCTTTTATTTTATTGTTAAATTTTGGTTTGAGGCGCGGGTTGAAATTCTTGCAAGAACATAACTTTTTATGCTACATTTCTAATCTAGAACACAAGCTTTTCTTAATTTCTTCATTACTGCACCTACCTCTAGAGCTCATCTACACAGAGTTGCATAATAATTAAATAGAATCTGAAAGTTTCTGCACTCTCCTAGAACTTGGAATTGATGTTTGTATGTTATAGGCAGAACTTTCCCGTTCTCCACTCTTTCACATTTGACATGAGCTCTCAGTGTTCGCTGCAGAACCTGGAATTTATCAACCAATTGGTGACAACATCTTCACATTTGGATCTTGTAATCATATGCAAACCTGAAAGAAATATTCTCAGCCTAACAGGTATTTTTGTAGCAGAAGTGTAAAATAATTTTGCCCCCACTGGGATTCGAACCCGAGACCTCTGACTTGCAAGCAAATGTGCTAACCATTACACACCAAAGACCACTGAGTAAACTCAACACTACAAGAAGTGTTATGTTTAAGCAAAACTCCTGACTTAATACATATGTGCATTTATAAGATTTACTGTTTTGAAATGTTTTTAATAGCTCTTCTTAATAAATACTTATTATTTTTGACAGAAAATAAATTCAAATACACCGTTTTTGCCTCATTGTCTCGCAGTATTATTAAATTGGCAATATTATGTGTAATACTAAGTGTAACTATGTGTAGTTTTTTCCTCTCTTCTACATATTGAAACACTGTTTTGGGAAAATAAGCCTAACAAAAACTACTATACGTAAAATATTTTATTAATCGTGCTAATATTTACTATATGTCGTTACACTATGATTTGTTGGCAATATGTGCAAGTTAGTGATTGAATACAAATTGCTTGCGTTCAGATATACTGCGTTTGTGTTTTTGTATTTGAGTTTAATTTTGTGACGTGATTAGCATTTGAAACAAAAACATTACAGGTCAAATGAATACCTAGTTATAAATATATTGTTTGTCAAGCAAGTGGTAAATTATAAATATATTACAGGTATTAGAAAACACGGAAGTAGGTTGAGAAAACTGGTGCTGATTGGCGTAACTGATGCCTTTCAGCTAGACTTCTGCTTATTCCCAACATATTGGGTCAACAGCGTACCAGCTAAAAAGTTGCATATTGTTGCTCCTTCAGTGAGAATAGAGTGCGGCTGTCTCACAGCTTTCTTTAGAAAGTTTGGTAACGTAAATAACTACAAATAAAGAATTTTCGGTGCAGCATCAGTTGTGAATTTGAATAATATATTGTGAATAAATTATTTCATTATATATTTTAACCTGAATTCAGTAGATTACCATTCAACAGCAGTAGTGGAGAAATTGAGATAGCCTAAGTTCTTTTATTTTATTATTAAATTTTGGTTTGGGGCGAGAGTTGACATTCTTGTGAGAAGATAACTTCTTTTGCTACATTTGTAATCTAGAAAACAGGCTTTTCTCAATTTTTCCACTACTGCACCTACTTTTAGATTACAGAGAGATAATAGAGCTAATGGTTCTATTATGAAAGACACCTGAGGCTCAGTAATTGTACTCAGATTACCTGATCATCACTTCTGTGTAAATTTCACTTTAGACCTTTCAAAGACTTCCCTACACAACAAATCAATATATACATGGTTATTTTACCACGCTCCTTTAATTTATAAAGAAATCGGTATCAACAAGAAAGCTGAAAGTTTGAGTGGATAGTAATTAGTAACAACCTAATTGCTCAGTGAATAAAAATGTGTTGTATTTCGTCTTGACCTTAGCTTTCAAAATCAAGAACGCCGAGTCATATGGCGGGGACAGATATATAGAGTTTGAAGGCAGTGATGCGCTCAAGTGTGGAGATGGTAGCTCTCTATTTCAGCATTCATATAGCTGTGACGCAGATAACTACACCCCACTGCATGGTGTAGACATCAATATCGATATTACACACAAATGCTCAGCCGCTGGTCGTAAGTAAATTTATTATTCAGGTATGAGCTGTGCCGGTCCTACAATATTTCTAGTTGTTGCTCCCAACTACATGTCTATTATTTGTAATTTTACTACCAGGCTGTTCTAGAGAAGCCATGAATTATAAATCAATCCTCATAGATAGCTGTTGATTTGGAATAGTCCATGCACACTTTTTTAATATTACATCCAGCCTTTCTGATGGCGGATATTATAATATACAATATTACAAGTAAGATGCTAGTGGTGCTTGTTGCAGAGTTGTGTCTCCTTAACTGTGACTGTGAGGTTGACTACTTGAGTTGTAGTAATGGGCCCACTGTACACTCTCACAATGCTCATGTTGATGTCATCATTCAAGGTAGGTAGTTATATACCTTGAATAGTTGATACACACACACACGCGCGCACACACACACACGTACGCACACACACTCGCACCTGCGCACACACGCGTACGTCTCGTACACTTAGTACCCAAAATATACTCCTCATTTAATTGTCTGCGCAATTTTACTAAGAATTGTCTCCTCAAACTATTATCAGGAATATTATAAGAATAACTCAACGTCAAGTGTTCTTATATTACTATATCACATTCTACTCTGGCTTAGCTGACAACTTATACACACTATTTCTAGTAGGCAAATCCGGTACTGCATTGACAGCATTTAAGATATTCAGGATTTTACTGCCACATGTTTTGCAGCAATTCAAACTTTTAGTCCTGCTAGAGCCCATACTAATACTTACAGGTAGTAAACAGTAGTTTAAATAAAACTAAATACCAGGCAAGCTGCGCTATTTGCCATGATGTTAATGTTTATTGCTATCTTCTGGTAGATAATTTATGGTAGCTTGAAAACTTCCCTATGCTGTAGTGTAAACGATGTGTCCAATGATTTAGGCACTGACTATGGACACATTGGAAGGTTGCAGTCCAACTGTTTAGCCAACCTAACCAAAGGCTCTAATGCTGACACCATCAGAAACAAACAGATCAAGCTGCTTCTTATTGAACTTGTGAATCTCACTGTAAGTGCTAGCAAACTGTGTTTGCTTTTTGTCAGGTAGAATAAACTTGCCTTATACAAATTCTATTAGTCTGGATGCAATCTTTAATATTTATAGGGTTAAGCCATCATTATCTAATAGTGATGTAAGTTGGAGCTAACCTAAGATATCAATTTGTGTCATAGTTTGGCCCACTTAAGCATGCTGCGACATAAGTTGTCAGCTTATTACTCAGGCAGCTTCAACCTGTTTCATCATGCTGTTCAGTAAAATTGAGATGTCCAGCTGTACTATAACAAGGACTGTATCCAGTATTATGAACAGTCCTTAACTTTTAGACAGGCTGCTTATTGTTCAACCCTTGCGCGTGAAGCTTCCCTAAAAAAAATGCAATATCAGAAAAGTTTTAATATATAAAAATATATATCTTTACTTTGATTTTCAACTCATGTTTCATTTTCAAAATATCATTTGAACTATATTATATGTCTTTCTCCACTCTTCTTTTATTGAGAATATATATCTTAAATGCAGACAATAGACGTAGCAGCTTTTGATAACCATGCTGAGACATTCTTCCAACTACACCTGTACAACCTGACTAGCCTCGCTAACCTGCCCACTGGATTGCTTCAGGGGGTTGTTAGAGCAGAGCTCATTGAAATCACCTTCACTTCAATTTCAAACCTAAATGCTTTCCATGGTGCGTTCACCCTTACAGTTATGTTTCAATTTGTTTCTATACTTAGTCACATTTGTGCTAACCACTAGTGTACCCATCTATGTGTAGCAGTATAAAATGAGCAAGGTGTAGCTGATTCAAACATACATAAAAACTTCGTAGGCAACCAAATTTTATACCCAGGTAAATTTTATAGACAGCGATGTAGAAGTTTTAATAGTCGTATTAGTTTAATTTTGTAATCAACGTTGATTTGGGGCGCAGGTTGAAATTGCCATGATAGCATAACCTCTTTTGCTACAGTTCTACTTTAAAACACATGCTTTTCTTAGTGTTTCCATTACTTCACCTGCTTCACTTTTAGCTGCAATAGCAGTTAATAAAATAATATAACATAGTTGTTGTTAATAATTGAGTTATGTAATATTCTGTCACATGCTGCCATAGTATATCATTGAGCAGCTGATATCTTCTCAAAGTAAGAGCTGAACCCAAGAAATTGTTTATTGCAGGGTTGAAAAATCAGCTTTTGGGAAAACTGTGGCTGAATGACAATAAAATATCTTCCATCAGCAAAGAAGCGTTTGCCGGTTTACCCAGTCTCATACATCTCAGACTTCACAACAATGAGCTGACGTCTGTACGTAAGCTCACCTTGCCACGACCTTCATTCTACAAGTGTACTGCGTGACCCCGTGTCTATTGTATGACATGATATTAGTAACACTAAGTATTGGTAAATGAATTTCAGCTGCTTTAGTTTTCTCCCTCTATACATGTGATACAAGTATGGAGAGGGAACATGTGACAAATGAGTTCTTAGGACGTAGAGACCTAATCACAGTTCACCTTGTGGTGCAGTCAGGATTTCAAGGCTATGAAAGCATTTCCCTATTATTTCAGCTAATTTTTGGGGCTAATTATTTATGTGCATGGCCAGAGGTGTAACTTCGCTTTTCAAGCAAAAAATGTCACAATTTAGAATAATGATTACAATTGCTTCAGTATTCCAGTATTGTCAGGTACCAGAATCATCTCAAACAAAAATATCACATCCGATATGTTATAGTTTTTGTATAACTGTGGCATGAGTGTAACACTTACAATATGTTTTTCAAAAATATTGTAGATTGATTTCTGCAATCTCAGCTCTTTCTTGTGGACAGCTTTAGAGCAGCCCATATTTATGGAAGATGTAGAAAGTCCACAGGCTATTCAGTTAGTAGATACTTCTTATACTTTGTATGTAGTTAAAAAGTAGTTCTGTGTTTGTAGCTATGTGTATGTATTCAGATGTATGTGTGTATATAGCTGTGTGTATATAGCTATATGTGTGTATGTAGATATATGTATGTAACTGATGCGCGTGGTGTAATAGTGAACCATTCATCTGTTTGATTCCCTTCAGACTAAAGACTATGACATTGAGTGGTAACAACTTAGAGTGTTCATGTAAAATGGCTTACTTTCGACGATTCACTTCTCAATCAAATGAGACAAACTCTTATCAAACATTTCGCATCATGTGGGAGGTAAGCTGACATGTTGTCATGCAGCTAGAATTACCTGTTGAAGATATATCTGGGCAGTAGAGTAGTCCAGTAAAAAAGGGCAAGTAAAAAATTCTTTCATATTGGAGTAAGTCCGAGTGTACTCACGTGCTTCAGCTAAAGATATTTTTTTATTTCATAGATCAAGGTCACTCAACTTGTATTATCTTCCCTTAGCAACTAGCCAAGACATCTGAACCGAAGTGCAACATCAATGGCCTGTCTTATAGTCTGTCAGAGTTTCCTTTCGACTCCAAAACTTGCATAAACCCTTTGAAGTTGGCCTGCAATTGTATGGTTCCAGGTGAGAAGACAATTTCTAGTTGTTTTAGTTACTCTGCCTTCTCTCCAGTAACTGGAACACTATAATTATAGTGAATAAAAACCCATGTCTAAATCATGTTTGAATTAAGGCATTTTTTTAGTAAAACTATTTAAAATAATTTAGGATTCTTGCATTTTTTGGGTGGCAAATAGAAATGCATAAAAACAATTTGAAAGGTGCACCTTCTAGCATTCATGATATATGTGTTTCTGTTCTTAGAGACAGAAACAGCTTGTGGGTGTGGCTACTGCACTAACAACTCTACTTGTGATCTGGAGAATGGCGTCTGCAGATGTCTAGACAAGTATATAGGTCCTTCCTGTGAACACAGCAGAGAGGTGTTTCCTGTTTGTGGCTTCAATAACTCTCTCAGATGTTACTCCAGTGCCTCGTGTTAGTGTCTTCTTCTCAGTGTTTATTGCAGTCAGCCATAGTTTCAAGGGCTTGTTTTTAGACAAATAACATTTTATAATTTGGGAAGACAAGATGCTTAGATTTTGACTCTTGCAAATGGAGATTTTGATATTTTTCGCACATAGTTCAGTATATTATGCAGGATTTGTGTTTTCTATTACAGGCAGCTACTTACAGTGTAATTGTCTAGACGGGTGGACAGGTGCTCAGTGCGATTTTTCGGGCGTATGCCATCCCCACCCTTGCAAATCATGGCAGACGTGTAAAGGTGTTGGTTCTTACGTTAACTATGAAATTCTCACTACTGAGCTGAAGAATGTTGTGAAGACCGCCTACCACTGCTACGGTATGTTTATAGTTGACTAGTCAACATGTGCAGCTAATGCTCTAATTCTAGCGTCCTGTCCACAGCTTTTATTGTACGCTGTCAAAATTCAACAAAATTTGTAGTGATGCATAGATCGCTCAATGCAACACAAAGTTTGGGGTTGCCAAGTTCAGTGGTTTGGTGAAGTTTTGAGTTTGGGTTGGAAGTTTGGTCAATGATGTGTATACAAACATTGCACCCGTGACTCCAAACTTTGTGCTGCATCTAGCAATCTTCTGAATACTACATCTTAGCATATATTCTAAATTGAGGAAATTCCATGGTCTTACTGGGACAACTTAATATTGCTAATCATCTATTAAGTATAGTTGGTTTAATAGTTGTGTTATTTGCTGACTGGAAAAAGTTAAATTAAAAGTTCTTTTTTGCAGAAATAGATAATAGTTTACTTTCTTATAATACATAGCCATATAATTGTTATGATTATTATAGCATGCATATCAGGATATTTTCTGCTTTTTGGCCTCAGGCTTATAAATTGATGAAATCAGCAAGACGTATTATTATACTTTTTCAGATCAAGAACTTTCAGAGGAGCAGATATTTGGGACCACAAAGTTAGAATGTAATATAAAGAAAAAAGATAGCTGTTCCTTTGTTGAAGGCAGCAGTTGTATTTCCAAGGATGGGTCATACTGTGGCTGTCCAATTAATCGTACCCTTGATATGTCTACTTACTCTTGTGAAAGAGCCCCGGGTAATCCTTGCATGAATATATATTCTATAGAATATGTCTATATACTGATGTGATGCAATGATTGCAGTGTAATAATTATGTTTACATAATATGATAGTCTACAGTCTACATTGATGAAGATGGTGGAAGGCTTTTTATTAGAATGACTTTTATAATAAATGTAGTGGTGGCAGTGGTAAAGGTAGAGGTGGGGAGGTTAATAGCAACATGCAAGTAAGGCAAAACATTGGGGTTGAAAATAGATACTGGAGAAAGCATATACAAGAAAGTGCATGATATGATATGATATGAAAAGGTGATATGATATGATAAGGTGATATAATATGATAAGGTGATCTGATAAGGTGATATGATATGATAAGGTGATATGATATGATAAGGTGATATGATATGATAAGGTGATATATGATAAGGTGATATGATATGATAAGGTAATATAATAAGCATATGCTGCATGTGTTCATGTATTTGTAGTAAAGTGCTTAGAGAATGCAGACTGTCTGAGACTGGGTCTCCGGTACATATGCACTCGCAGTGAAGCGTTGGACAGAGAGTATGGTGTGACAGGAGAATCTCCCAAATACTGTGTCTGCAGCAACCCAAACTTGGTATGACGTCACTGTCTAGATTCTAGAGTGACCAGTAATCTCAGGCTACATCGTTTATAGTACATTTTAAGTCAGGCATCAACTTACTTGATTGGTGTTCTCTTTCTTATAGATTCAACTTTTAATTATTCGCACCCTGTAATTGTGTTTTCGGCTCTTGCATATAATATGCAGTTCTTATTTAGTTCATTGCCAATAAGTCGCCGCACATTTATAAAAGGAACTAAGCTTTAAATTTTTCTCTTTAATTCTCGTTATAACATATTATATGGTAAACATTATATAATAAATTTATTGCGTAGCGTAATTTATTTATAATAGCATGCAAATGAATTAAGATATACACAACTATTTGAAATTTTTTCTAGTGATGATCATTTGTGTTTCTTGCTGTTGTAACAAGAATTTCTTCAATTTTTCAATGGCTTGTTAAGATTTATCAATAATTTTTCAAAATGTTTGAAGTTATTCATCCATGATTTTTGCTCTCTATTTAGGTTCTTTCTAATATCTTATTATCACTGTCATTATGCTACATTATTTACTTCTAATCACACACACACAAACACACATCTTTTGATTGTTCTCTTATTGCAAGTCCTTGACATTCAAAATATCTTTTACTGTTATAACTTATAATGTGAATTAATAGCTTTGTTCTGAGGGTGTGTTTGTTGATTATAGCGCAATTCACTAGACGGTTCGTGCACCACAGGTGAAGTAATACTCAGACCCCCAGCTACAAATGCCCCTTTTCAATGGAAGCCTCTGTATTCCTACTTTCTAATAGGAGCTGCTTCTCTCCTCTTTCTGGTGTTCTTACTTTGTGTGGCTTCTTGTCGCAGTTCTACAAGGTCAGACCAGTCTTCTATTCTAACTAATTTATACTCTGTGCTCAGTATAGAATGCTTTAAAACTTTGACCTTATGTAGCTAAGTGTTGTTGCATGTGTAACCATAGCAGCAAGTCACATTCATACCCTTTGCTTTTTTAGAATTCAGGTCTAATTTTATGTGAAAGTCAAAAAACACCAAAATAAGCACGAGTCTTATGTGCAGCCTGTTGCACGAAACACTCAAATGACCTGCAGTATGGATGTTGAAGTGACGTCAAGTCTTTTACTCTGTTTCCTTTACTCAATAAGCTCTTCTGCGTATATAATATATTTTTTTATTAGTCTGTCTCAGCACAGAATAAAACCATTTAGAATATTTTAATAGGTGAAGATTGGTAGCTATAAAACATAAAGACTAGTTCAGTAGTTTAGAATGCACCTTTACATATTAAAGGTTGTATGTGGTGTTTGAAGTTTCTACTGATGCTGATAAATTGAGTTCTGTCTAACATTATTATAAGTTTATCTGCATTAATTTATAGAGAAGGTGCTTACAATGAGCGTGTGCAAAAGTTGTTTGGCCCTAATGCTGATGGACTGGGAGCCACACCGCTTAGTAAGTTCTCTCTTCCATATAGTAGTGTAAGTAGATGGTAAGTTCCTTTTTCTAGTAGTGTAAGTAGATAGTAAGTTCCCTTTTCTAGTAGTGTAAGTAGATAGTAAGTTCCCTTTTCTAGTAGTGTAAGTAGATAGTAAGTTTCCTTTTCTAGTAGTGTGAGTAGATAGTAAGTTCCCTTTTTTAGTAGTGTAAGTAGGTAGTAAGTTTTCTTTCTACTGAATAGAGTAAGTAAGTATAGTAAGTTTCCTTTTCTATAGAGTAGTGTAAGTCTATAGAAAGTTATCTTCTCTATAGAATAAGACAATGTTTATTATAACTCAATGTCTATGAAGTATGAACATGAAAGTGCCGTCACTCTCAACACATAGGCTAAACTAAACCAAGAGGTATTGTCTGAAATCATGGCAGGATTATGTTTTCCATTTTCAGCTTCTGTGCCCTTTTGCTTCATGGAAAAAAATTTTTTTTCCTCATCAAAATTCTACATTTGGGTTGTTGCAGGCGGCAACAGTTGGTCAATTTTATTGTTCGAGTAATAATGTTGATACAGTAATGAGAAACAAGTGCCAGTAGGCTAAATCTGTCCAACATTTACTCTAACTTGCAGCCGATGATATGAGAGCAGAGCTGGAAGCCTTAGCGCAGCAGTCACACTTCAGTTTAGGAGGGGAGTCTTTAGGGGCCTCCTCAGTCGGGTCCAGGGGCAGCAGAAGAAGTCGTTCTAGTGCAGGCAGCAGTGCTTCAGCTGCCAGAAAGAGACATAGGAGACGAGTGGTCAGTAGTTATTAAAATACAATAACTTGGTATCACATTAAGAGTTCATTTACAATATGCTACCTTCATATCTGTATTTTATCGTGTTATGTATTCAGGGCTGGTTCGGTTGCTGCAAGTCTTTTCAAATTGCTTTTTTCATTTTCACGCACCCTTTTCCTTTTGAATTTCTTTTATGTAATGATTTTTTTCCGTCAAGTGGGAATTGTGATAGTCTATGTATGTTGTCTGTTGAGTCACTTAAATAAAGTTGTGTTCACCTGTGTGGATTTACTGAGTTGGAGTTGTGTTTACCTGTGTGGATTTACTGAGTTGGAGTTGTCCTCACCTGTGTATGCTTTCAGAAAGACAAGATGTTGATGAATTCTGCTCTTGCAGCCTCAATGAACCCATTCAGCGGGACGGCAGAGGCAGAGTAGGTTTCTGTACAGTTCCTAAGGCTACATTATTTCAACGTTTTCACTGGCTTTATGTAGCATTTTAATGAGGCATTCTTGCTCTACTATACACAAATTTTTTATACCTTTTTTACTATTTGCTGGTATAAAATGTTTATTAATTTTTTAGTAGTTTTTACTAGCTCTTTAAACCCTTTATCTCATTGCATATAGTTTAACTTAAATTATAATTTTTTAAATGTTAACAGCATTGTGTACTACTTTACAGCATTATGTACAAACAGAAATTGATGACTCCAAATGGTAAATTCTACAGCCCGCTGTACGGCAATGTTGACCCGTACAAGTCAAACAGGTAAATGCATACAGCTGAGTTTGGGCCAACTATGCAAAGACATTTACTTTAGACTCACCATCAATACTTTTAATCATCAGTTGCTGGAAATGTTTTGCATGTTCCTAATATAATTTAGTCTCACATTTACTTATTGCTATCATATGTACATATTTTAGTATCCAACTTCTAACATAAATGTTTTAGGAGAAGCAAGTCCTAGTCATCATGGTATAGATGCTCTGAATCATTTAAACTTCCTTCTTACTCCTCTATTTCTAAGCCTCTTCTCTTTTCACATTCCTTTGTATTTTATTCTTACTATATATTGTTCAAACATCAACATGGTCATCATGTGGTATTTTTTGTTTTGTTGTAAAATAAATCATTTCAGCTTCATAACTGTTAAGTAATATTTGGTCTAAAATGAAATAAATATTATTTCTTTATTTCTAGTAGTTGTATTATTTGTAGCAGCCTAAAATTATTTTCTTTTTCAATTAATTTGTGAAAAAATCAGAGGAGTGTTTGAAGCAAGCTTTACATGGATTAAGATATGCTGATCAGCTCAACTTTGAAGTAAAAGTAAAATACTTACGTAACTTAATGTTAGAGATAATTAATTTTCTTTTAAACGAATTGATTGACTGCAAAAATCTCTGTCAAATAATCCTGGTGTTTTTAAAAGTTTAGCCACCTATTGGCACTATAATACAAAGCAGTAAAGAAAATTTAGAAACAAGCTTTCTAGCACTTAGAATTTATTGCCAACAATATTCACATTGTGTGGTGAGCCAAGTTTATAAATGCTTATAATTGTTGCACGTAAATACTGCAGTTTAGTAATAAATTTGCAGTCTGGACAGAGAAGATTGTGCCCTTATAGCCGTATAAAACACAATGCATCAGTTGCACGATTACACAGTACTCTTTCTTGGTAGCATTATTTTGCTCATGAATGAAGTACTTTTATTTGACCATTCGTATATTATATCAGAATGTATAAAAAGCAACAGCACTGGAGTAGAAATAGACTGGAACTGTCATGTGACCGACTCAAAGATTGTCTGCGGTACGAGTTACTCACCCCACTTTACCAAATGTTACATGTTAGTAAGTCAGCATTACTAAATCTTAGCAGCTGTCTGCTCACAATTGATGCTTTATAGAAACAGATTAAAAATGTTATAGAGTGTATCATCGGCATATTAGACCATCATTACATTTCCATTGCTTTGCACTATATACATGAATTTGTTGTTGCGCTTTGAATGAACTGATGGTTTTGATTTCATTTCATTCAACTGTTTCCAAACACAGAATGAAAAATCCATACGCATAATAGTTAATACGAAACTTGGAAACATAGTGTATTAGTTATAGTATGTGTCTATAGCCTACAACGAAATATTTTCACATTTTTGTGTGTGAAGGGTTCACATCAAAGCTGACTCATTATAACTACACAATCTAGTTCGAATTTAGGTAACATAAATTTTATTGTACAAAAAAATCTCCTGCAACACTTTATCTGCATTGAAGAGTAAAAAAATATAGCACTTATTTAAAATGTAGCAAAAAATGAAGTAGGGAAATATCTTTTGGAAGCTGTCTACCTACAGCCAATAAGTGCTCATCTACCCTCACATATGTATTATGTGATTTGATCTGGGGGATTTTTCAACTGCTTTATAAAAAATATTAGGTGCATATATGTGCTTCTACTTATTGCAAGATGTGATTGAAAGTTCTAAGCAAGACTGGTTAAAAAACAATGACACTTCCATTTGGGGAATTTTGATGGGGTATTTCATGCGTAAGCTGAGTTTAATAGCTTTTTACACATGTTTGAACTTTAGCTTTTTTAAAAAAACTGCGGTATAGAACACCCTAGCAACGCTTATAAATACATTTTACTTTTTTTTTCGCTCAAACATCTTTCCATTCTTTTTAAACAAGGTATAGTTTTATGTAGATCTGAGACTAGCAATGGAGACTTTACTCTTCACTTTGTCTGGTCTCTGAGTGAGAAAACTCACACTGGTATACATAACTTGGATATTCTACATAAGGATATCTTTCAGAACTCTACTCCACCTCTGCCTCATAACACGTCATATGGTACTGAGTAAGTATAACATATCATATGGTACTGAGTAAGTATAACATATCATATGGTACTGAGTAAGTATAACATATCATATGGTTCTGAATAAGTATAGTATATTGTAAGTATGATGTAATATATGATACTGTAAAAATAGAATGTACATATGTGATGTAACATTTGACTTTTAAAGGCATCATTCATTATTAAAGCTTGTTGTTTTACATAAATATTATTCAGTATTTCTTTCAATAAAATAAAATATTTTGAAGTAATAAATGATTTTGACAACGCTAGAAAAAATATTTACCATATCACTTCTGTATTTTTAGACCAATCACATGCACTCCTCGCTTACATTATGGATGCACATGCCCGAACGAACTCTTATGTCATCATTGCTTTCCGGGCAAAGAATGTGGCGATTGTTGGCCGGGTCTAGCTAACGTACCACACTGTGACAGTTATGGCGTATTCCAACATCGCATGCTTCCCAGTAGACCTCCTATAATTATGACACCGTCTGTTAGCGAGACAACTCTATCTTTCTGTGAATACTGCTTACTCTGTATTAGGAGTTGTCTTCACTCTCCCTGTGGCTACTGTGACAATGCTGAATGTCCTGTTAACTTTATAGAGTCTTGCAAAGATAACAGCAGCAGTTATTCTACATTGCATTCTAATGAGACTGTGAGACTATGTGTTGTACCATTCAGTAAGCCTGTTTTGCCTCCACTGACTGCTCTATGCTCTCACTTAGCCATCTGTGAATACTGCTCTTATTGTTACGGTTGCGCTCATGATTGCGGAGACTGCGATACTAGCATTTGTGAAAATTCGAATTACTGTGGCACCGATTTTAGCAGAAACTACCAGCATGCAGTTACGGTTACTAACTATACACTCTGTGCCTATTGTGAATTTTGCAATACATGCGAGGGCTTCACCTGTGGTGATTGTAACTTAGAGTTTTGTGCCCCTGTTGGTACTGTCTGCACTTGCGAACTTAGCAGATGTATGAAACCACCTTGCCATACCTGTCACAGTACCACATGCTATGCATGTCAGGTGGATATTAACAGCCCACAGTGTCTTGGGGATTGTCAATGGGACATTAAAAGCATAGCCAAAAGCTATAAAGTTGGCTATCATGTGGAGATAACTGGACTAGCTGCATCAGTATGTATAGCTTCATGTTAAACCTTTTCTCGATATCGCAGTATAAAAAAAATTATCTTAATAATGATCGAGGCATGGTTTGTTAGTTTGTTATTTTACTTATATAACATTTCAAATGCAGTTAGCCGTTGATCAATTGCCTAATTCATATGTTATGTTCACAAAGATCTCTGAATGTGACCTCAACATGATATAATAATATTATGATAATTATTGTAAATGTGCAAAAGAGTGTTTATTTAATGAGTTTTCTCACATTTATATAAATAAATATATAATCACAACCAACCAAAGATATAACACATATAAGATCTAGACCATTACATGAGTGAAAAAGTATAAGTTATAGTTTAAGCTTTAACAGAGCCCGCCAGTAGCTTTAAGCTCTCTATTTGGTATATATTGCTTTGTTATTTTTAGCAACTGAAGATATTTCATTTTTCCTGGTTGTTATATATTGTAAAGTGTAGATAATGATATATAATGTAGGTTATATGAGTACTTGCTCGTATTATATAGTATGATTTAAATAATAATATAATATGATATAGTATGATACAGCAGATATAAGATTGCTTATCTAATACCATTCTGCAACATGGCATGTTGGTTTTGATGATACATCAAGTTTTTCTTTTCAAGTCACTAGAAGCTGGACTGTTTGATGTCTTCGCTGAATATTTAGAGACTATCTATTTGGAGTTGCCCTCACTCACTAAGACATTGGCTCCCTTTGAAACAAGGTTTGATGTTAGTGAATTTTGTAAGCTTCTGTATCATAATCATACATATCTAGATTAAAGCCACACGAGATTGAACTTTACTGACTGATTCTTAAATTTCCATATTGAGTATTTAAGCAAAACTGAAAAGTGAATGTTTTTTAGCTGTAACTAAACAGTCACATTGATTTTGCTGCCATTTACAGGCCAGTGTATCATATGCTTTCCTCATTTACCCTCAACAACTCGTACGGCGGATGTTCACAGCTTGAAAGTTTTCAACTGTTTAGAAACATCAGGTTGACTTCCTCTTACATAGACATCTCAATACTCTGTTCACCAGACGAGGAACCATCATCTTTTCTGGCTGCATCATTGCTAGAAGGTAGGTATACATGTATTACAGAATAAATCTTCACTAGAAGTTAATTATTCTATGTCATAGCTCTCAACTAATGGTATTCATACCATAATAACTCATTACTAGAAGTTACTTATACTGCATACTAATAACTCTTTTCTGGAAGGTCATTGTATTATATAATAACTCTCAACTAATGGTAGTCATACATTAATAACTCATTACTAGAAAGTATTTATATTACAGAATAATTATCTATAATTAAAAGGCAGTTATACATTTATACTATTGTAAAGCATTAAGTAAAAGTAAAGTCACATTTTATTTGAAATGATGATATTATGAAAAAATATTTAGATTAATATGATTAAATATTTTAAAATTTATTGTCGTTTCAAAGTTTTATGCCGTTCCATGACTATTTGTGTGTAAGGATAAAGAAATCTCAGTAGGCTAAATTCTGTACAATTGTTTTTATGAAGTTTAGTGGGAGGCGCAAACATACTTCCCTTTGTCAAAATTCTCATCAAAAACACAAACTGTTCTCAATCTTTTCATTACTGCATCTACTTCTCCTCAACTGCCATAGCTTATGTGCAAAGGTTTCCAACTGTCTATTTTAGATATAAATGTGTTGAAACAAACTAGACAGCTGAAATTTGTTGACGTATTTTCATTCTTTTCCTTGGATTTGTGTGCTATGCACAGTTTCTATTCTAATGGAATAGCTGGCCGTGAACTTTGGGTAAGCATTTAACAAGCCTACATTTTTCTGTTTTTAACCAGCAAGAGGTCAGTTACCAGAATATGACCTTGAACTATTGTGAGGTTCTCTCAACACTGATTCACAGCAATTATATAAGACAATTTTACAGCTATAACTTATATTTCCCTACTGAACAGTAAAACAATTGCAAAATTATTAATATATAGATATGTCAAAGATAAATTTATATAAATTCACATCACACTTGAAATTTACTGAAAAATTCGCCAGATTTTTCCATATAATATATGTACGTATGTATAGAGGTTGTACGCTACATGCTATATACTAAATGCTATATATGTCATATATGCTGAATGCTATATATACATATATATGTTATATGTGATATATGCTAAATACTGTATTTATGCTATACATGTGGTATATATGCTATATAATATAATGATGCAGTGTTATACTTTATATACAGTTAAGTTCCAGCACTCTAGTGAAATGTTTACCCTGTGACTCCACATATATCAAAATGTTCAGTAAGTTTTACAAATAACTCTAATAGTATGCCTACATTAGGATGTTTCGGTGAAAAGCAAAGCTAATAAAACAAGTTATCACAAAATTAACCCCTTCAACTGGGACATTGAGAGTTTTTTCGCTAGCAAAATGTTTGTGTATTAAGAAAGAATCAAGTAACACTTCCCAAAACTTTTAATAAATTACATTTAAAACAGTGATATTTGCTTTTTTACCCACAAGTACATTTTTTCTGAACTACTCAAGTAGTTTTTAAAAAGTTATGCTCATCTAAATTATTCTGACGGTGCTTAAAGTTGCTTTTTAAGAGCAGTTGCAACTAAAGCAGCTGTGTTTTACAGAACCACCCCAATGTAATGAGTAAAATTATGTATTACGTAAAAGTTAGCTAGAAGCTTGTTTGTAACATATTTTATGTTAAACTAATAAAATCTACTAGAAATGATAATTACATAACTTTTATTTGTATTTGATCTAGCACTATCATGACTATCTTCTAGTTAAGTTGTAAGTGATAGCGGTTGATCTACAGTGACATGCTTTATCTCCCGTAGTATTGCCTGCGATCAGCAAAATATTTGGTTTGTATTACCATTTATGTTTTGATGAAGAGCGCTTATTTTAGTTAATATTTCTGACCTCAATGTTGCAATAAATATATTCAGTTGAAAATGATGGAGAAAGTAGCATCGGGTTCTATCAACACCCCTCTCGTAAAATTCTACAATGTGACGATGGAACACAACTAACTAAGGTGAATCTGCCTTGTGAGTCTATGGCAGAGGTCACTGTAACATCATGGACAGACAGGTGCCTTGAGTCAGGTATGCTCCATTATGTTATATACACCGTATACTCTATACATTATACAACTGTTTGTTCCTATTGCTTTAATGTATTCTTTTTGAAATTTAAAGCTTCCGCAAAACTATCATTTTTGCAGTAATTAATTAGTTAAAATTTGTCTCTTTTGCTACTAAAGTGTACACTGTTGTTATAGAAAGGAGTTGCTTTGAGAAATGCAACTGCCACGTCCCTCACTTTGAATGTTCTTCTGGACCTCTGGTGACAGACAAGGACACTTTCTTCGCTGTAATAGTTGACAGTGAGTATAGCCAATAGCAGACACTTATGGGAAGAAATAGAAGAGATTATAGAATAAAGCAGACAAAAGGCTCAATAAGCTTATATTGTTTTAATTTAGTCTCATGGTAATAGCAAGACTAGAATAGCTACAAGATAGCAATGAATGAGATAAAGTAAGACCAATAAACAGTTTATTGAGATTTCGTTTTTTGTTGACTAATCCTCTGTAATAAATTGTATAGTAAATGTGCTACAGTTGAGTATGTACATGTGCTATGAGTAGATGTGTATGTATAGGATATACATTCACAGTACTATGTATGTGTATATTGTAGAGGATATACATCCGCAGTACTATATGTATGTGTGTAGACTGTAGAGTCTACATTTATATACTTTACTTACATGTACATGTATATACTCTACACTGTAGAGTGTTATGATATGTATTATTTTTATTGTTTGTAGATGAAAACTTCTGGCATTTGGAGACGCTACAGAAAGGCTACCTGCGTAATCTTACTACCAACAAACATTACGCACTGTTTGGTAGAAAACTGTTGAATATAGTCATCACTTCTTTAGAATCTCTAAAGGTATTGAAACAAGTTTGCTGTCTCTATCTTTTCAGAAGAGAATATTTTAATAATGTTGCCAGGGTATAATAGTGAGAGCGTATATAATAGTGAGAGAGTATAATAGTTAGAGAGTATATAATAGTGAAAGAGTATAAAGGTATTAACTTTGCGGTCTTTCCTCGAATTTGCCTTAATTTTGTGTTTGCAGCTTGCTCTCTGGCCTCATTGAAAATCTTTAACAATGTACTGTTTTTAAGAGTATAGAGAAAGATGCATTCAAGGGTTATGAAGCTATAAGTCAGGAGATGAAGATATACAATAATATTCACCTCAAAACACTCCCTCCATCTCTGCTCAAAGACTTTTACAAGGCCATCAAGATTGACATCACATTTAATGGGATTGAAGACATGACATTCTTGCAAGGTGAGAATGCAGTCAAACCTCCAGGTTACAGCTGCTTAGTTAGCCAAAATAACATTAAGTTTCTAAAATACTATTATATTTACTAATAGTTAGATTGGGAATCCCTTAGGGAGACTCATTTACCTATTATTAGTTATTTCAGGTTCGATAAATCATGAAGCATATTAATTTTTAAAAAGCATCAGTTTTTATATAAATTAATTTCCACAACACTTCTCAACATTTTTCAAAAGTTGGCTTTTTATTGCTTGCGAAAGTTGGCAAATTTTTATTCTACAATTGACTTTTAACTTTTTCCTCATGACTGTTCAGTCCTTTTGTTGGATGCTTTTGGTAGTAAAGTGTTATAGATGCTGTAATGGCTAAACACCCACTGATGGTATGTCATGTTATTTGTAATAGCAGAAGTCTTAAGTTTGTCTACAGGATATTAGCATAATGTCAACTATTGTTTCTTAAGGTTATTCAATATATTACACATTCTAAAATATACTATATTGCAATTTGTACATCATATTTTGTTGTAGTAATATACTGTAGTATAACTACATAATGCAAATTTTTCTGTAGGACTGAGGAGTAGTGTTTTATCATTTCTCTATTTGAATGACAACCAGATAACTTCTGTAGACAGGCTGGCTCTGATTGGTCTCTTTAACTTAGAGGTGCTGAGGCTACACAATAATAAAATATTTAATGTAAGTATTTCAGCTGACAAGTGCCTGGTGTAGCTACTCAGTGTTCCAGTGGCTATTATAGCGGCAATGCATCGCACACATGCTATAGTTTATTATCATGTTTATTAATATGAAAACTGCAAACATGTTGCAATCTTAAAATAAAATGCTGAAACAATAGAGAGTAGAACATCAAAAAATAAATACCCATTGTTTTACGATGGCTCCTTATAATAATTGTTGTATTCTCAACTACCTAATGTTCCCATTTTTAAATAAGAACAGCAATAATTTATAGTAATTTGTAATAAATAGCGATTATTTGCTATGCATTTCTATGCAATGGGGTTGTGAATTGGGAATACATAGTTGTCAGATCTTGTGGAATGCTTTAGATTGACTTTTGTGAACTTAACACGTTTCTATGGACACCAGTTGAGCAAAACCTGTTTGCAGATAGCCAAGGTCAATCAAGGACATTTCAGTGAGTAGGTTACTTCCACAATATTATTATACTGTTTGTTAGACTCTTTGTATACCACCTTGTCATTCCAATTTCTTTAGAGGTTGTGGTTGAGTCAGTGAAATGAATGGTTAGTTTAAAATTGCTTAAATTTTATGTTTTTATGCAAAGTAGTAGATTTTATTGCCATTATTACTGTTTCAAGTTTTCAGATTGAAGTATTCTTCAAAACACAACTCAAATTTTTATCTAACAAATTAGGAAACCACTTGCTGATGATTTTTAGTTAACATTTATTTATTCCTGATTACCTATCAGCTTAATTTTGGCCTGTGTTCTTAAGGCACTGATAACTGGAAAGGGTTGCAGATTAACATGTTGATATTTTGTCTGGAGTTGTCTTCTCAAAACAGTGGTAATATACCAACCCCTTCTAAGTATAAAATATGTTATAACTTTAGTACTGGTAACTACCATTAAAGATGCTAGCAGTCTAACCCCCTAGACACACTTTGCCGTACCGTAGGCTGTAACGTAAAATGTCAGCCATTTTAATGTGTTCATGCTGAAGTTCCCAAAGTGCGCTATTGTGTATGATTCATGACACCTCATTGGACATCTATATTCAATGAATTCACGTGGACGTCTTCTTGTCCAATAGGAACCCGCCGCAACATTTTTCAATCAAGCAGTGCTTGATCCTAACGTACAGCATCACCGTATAGGAAGCTAGGACATTTGTAAAAATGGCTGACATTTTACGTTACGCCCTAGGGTGTGGCAAAGTGTGTCTAGAGGGGCACAACAGTCAATTGCATAAACTAGCATACTATCATAGAGCAAATGTTGTGTAATGACTAAATTTGATACCTCATGTTAATTTAGTGAAAAAATGATGACGTTGAGTGGAAACCCGCTCAGCTGTGGCTGTAGTATGGCATTCTTTAGGAGGTTTACTGATCCTTTGCCAGAAGACTACTTGAATGAGCCACCATTAGTACTTACTTGGGAGGTAGTTACTTTACCTATTTGTGTAGTCGTTAGTATTCTGTATACAGTAGAGCTTGCACTCTTATGGTTACCTACCCGTGTAGAGTTGACACATGACATGTGGTCAGATCAGCGTATTTCCTTTAGAATTTCTTGGAAAGCAATTTATACAGTGCATATAGTGTCGGTGCCAAAAGGGTTTGCACTCTTTTGTAGTTGAAACAATTATTTTTCAACATAATATCATATCTAAGTCATTTTATTTATTTATATATTAATTACTTCTTAAAAAAGCTGTTTTTTGGAAATACATAATAGTTCAGGTTTTCAAAGCCTATGTTACAGCCTCTGCTTTATACAGTCTTTCTTTTTATCTATACTATTCGGCAAAAAATTTGCAGTCATATTTTATTTTTTTGTCCATTTTCAACAGTAAATAATGTGCAGTATACTCTCTACTTAATCATTTCAATCTAATTTCTGGTTACATTGTATTTCTTACAAGTAATTGATCTATATAAGACTTTCATACAATCTATTATTTATCACTATTACAGAACCAAAAACAAATACTTTTGCATGTTTCAATACTAATAAGTTTGTTATTCTTTTTATTTATTAGCAACTTTCTGGTACGAAAGTCCCCACTTGCTCATTTGGGGGGACAAATTTAGTTCATCAGATTCGCTTGACTGACTTCACCATAAAAACATCATCATGTGTGAATCCTAGAAGACTGAGCTGTGGTTGTCAAGTTCCAGGTGCTGCCTGCTGTCATACTACCTGTACCTGTTTAGTATATTTAAGTTTCTATGTATTGCATAACGCTTATCTATCTGAGTATATTATAATATAGTACAATAACATGCATGTCTATGTATAATATAATGTATTATATGATCATCTGAAAACTTAAATATTGCATAATGTAATATATATCATCTAACTATATCTTGATATTGTCTAATATAATGCATTATACATGTTTCTACAGGGTGTGTACTAATATAATGTAATACTATCTAAATATCATTATATTGTATAATACACTATAATGTATTATACACATTTAATAGCTGTATTCGTATTACTGTTTGTATTCTTATCTATATACACTATTATGTATTTATTTTACAGATTGTAGAATAATTGAAGTTATTTTTGAGGTAATCTGTAACTTGCTTGTTTTGCAGAGACTGAAATAGCCTGTGGATGCAGTTATTGTGCTAATGGTGGGACATGCAACCGGCTCACCCACTCTTGTGATTGTCCTAGTGGCTATACTGGGGCATCATGTTCCATCTCTGAAGAGTCTCTACCCAAGTGTGGAGTAGCCGATACACTCATCTGTAGAAATGGAGCTAAATGTGAGAATTTAAAGCTTTGTTTACTAAAAAAACTAATTTTAAATTGTAATTATAGCAGCACTCGATCGCTGTATAACAAGCTGGTCTATTAACCCACAGAAATTATTAAAGTCAGCAAACTACTAACATTACGTTTCTGAGTTTTGCATTTTGCAAATGGATTTTTTATTTGATGTTTGGAAACAGTGACATCGAATGAAACCCCAACCGTAAATTCGTGCAAACCGCAAACAGAAAATCATCCGTAGGAGCATTATATATTCGCATTATATAAAACGCAATATGTAACAGAATTAGGTAACAGGTTTGCAGTCAATAGACCTTTTTCAGAGGTCTCCGATATCCAATTTACAATTAAGAGTTGTGTTCTCCCAAAGTGAATAGGTTAAACCTTTGTATAAAGAGCAAACTCGTTAAAACTTTAAATTTTGGCTGCTACTTAAAATTTTAATTATGCAATAGAATTGTTCTTTTAGGAGATAGATATTTTGATATAAGCACAATTATTGGCAGTTCAAAAAAAGTTTTATAGATATTTCTTCATGAAAAATTTTGAAGAAAATAAACTTGAAAGCATTTTTGTGGTTTTTGTTACTGGCAATGCTGAAGAAGCACTTCAGCATTGCTCAGTAACCAAAACCACAAAAATACGTTTAGGTTTATTTTGTTCAACCATTTTCATTTTAAGAGAACACAACTCTTAATTGTAAGGGGGGCTATTGGGAACCTCTGAAAAAGGTCTATTGACTGCAAACCTGCTTCCTAATTCTGTTACATATTGCGTTTTCATAGCTCTGAAAAGGGTTTATTCAATTCAATTAAATTATATTATAAATACAAGCATGTAATGAAATATGTAGTTCATTAGCAAAACTAGAAGAAAGATCTGCTTTCTCAAGAAATTGTTTGAGCATATAATACATTTCAGGCAAATGCCATTTTTTCAACAAAAGTTTAAAAATTATGTTCTAGTACTCAAATAAAATTGTTTCTGGAATTTTCCAAGCTAATGTTTTTATAATGATAGCCCACTAAAAGTTAAATTCACAGCCTAACTTAGCTTAAAATACTCTAACTAATACACACATGACACTTTCAGGCGTAGACAACATGTGTGACTGTCTAACTGGTTGGGTAGGAGTGGAGTGTGACCTTAGCGTGACCTGTACTGTGCCGTTTCCATGCAAGCCGTGGCAGCAATGTGCCTCTCTGCTGTCACTAGTTGAGGCAGATAAACTCTCGTCTAAGATGCATGAGTTTCTCCATACAAAGCTCCAGTGTCTAGGTAATGGTTATTGTTGCTACATAGTATATATTTTGAGAGTTGTCTACACCATCTGGGTATGTATTTTGTGTGAGTTGTCTACACTATGTGGGTATATATTTGGTGTGATTTGTTCACACCATGTGGGTATGTTTACAGTATATGAATATATTATATTATTACAATATTTTGCTTTAGTTCATTATATTTTATCCTATTGTATTGTATTGTAATTCATTTTAATTATGATATTGCATTATACTTTATTATACAATAATATACTATAATACATTATATTATTTTATATTGTGTCATATCATATCATGCCTATATCATATTATGTATTATACTATATTAAGTATTAGATTCTATTATACTATAATTATTATATTTTTTATTTTGTGGTTTATTTTACTTTATTATATTCTAGTTAAATTTTGGTAAACATAGATATCATAAAATTACAAGCTGGATACTTTATTCATATATCATCTGTTCTATAAAAAGTTATTTATTCTGAACACAGACCCTGTGAACTATCCATGTCCATTATTTAATAATGCAAAATTATAACATTATAATAATGCATATTCACCTACATAATATAAGATTGAAATTGCTTCTGTAGACATCTCTCTACTGATGACTCAAACTTTTCCTTCCACTTCTTTGTATTGCTCAAAAGAAGACAATTCTGATTGTGAAAAAGTTGAAAACTCTATCTGCACGCAATTTGAAGATTACCATCTGTGTAGATGCCCTCTATATATACCTTACAGCCAATCTCATACAAAGTGTTCCAGTAAACTACCTTGTAAGTAGAGGTGTATATGTTGGTTAAATACAGTGTAAATATGTGTGTGGGTGCATGCATGTGTGTGTATGTGATGACTTATTACTGCATTTCAATAGGTAATATATATATATATATATATATATATATATATATATATATATATATATATATATATATATATATATATATATATATATATATATATTAAAGTGAAATGTGAGAGAGCTAGAGATTGCTATGCCCTGAGTGGACCACACACCTGTGCCTCTCCCCATCAGTTTGAACACCCGGAACAGGCAGCTGAGGAGGATCAGGAAAAAGAAGAGGATCATGAACATGAAGAGTTCACAGAACATCTCGTTAAATACTGTCACTGTATAAATGAGCAAAAGGTAAGAATTAGTGCTTCACTCTTCTCAGACTTTTCTAACTTATTTCAAACAGTAGTACTCGCTAGTTAGCTTGTAAATGTGTGTTCTAAAAGTAGAAGCAATGAATTTTTCTGTTTTCTTTTTCATTCCAATGTTGCAAAATCATATTAGCTCTTGGCCTTCATACAAATGTTTGAACAACAGTTTATACACATTTCTTTACACAATCATGCAACACCGTTCTGCACATATGCTATTACCCTTTTAGAGAGACTTGTTTTCCTTACAATGCAATAGAGATGATGAAGATCTAGACGCGATAAGTGTAGCAGCCCTTGATTGGAAACTCTGGCATGTGTTACTCATCATTGGCTCTGTGACTGTGACGTTTATATTAGTGGGCATCACTGCAGCGTCATATGGTCGTATTGGCAATGGGTAAGAAATTGTCTACACAATTACATAACTGTTACCTTCTCTGTAGACTAACATCATGTGTTGTGATTCATTCTTTTGGCTTTTTCATTATTCACATTTTTTTCACTCTCCATTTTATCGAGGTTGGTGCAGTATTAGCGAAATTGAGAAAAGCCCGTACTCTAGATGTGAGAAGTAGCAAGATTGAAGCTATGTTCTCACTTAAGAGTTTCAATCAGCGCACCCAGCGCACCAACTCAGACTTTATTAAGAGATTTAAATAACTTTAGCTAACAAAATTTTTTTCCGCTGCTCTTAAATTATTTTATTATTAGTAGTTTTCTACTCTTTTTGCTTTGTATCCTAAAACATTCTTAGATTGAGGCTTGACATATTGGATGAAAAGTTACAGAAACGCTTTGGAATAAATGCCTTGTCGCACCTGCTAGGTAAACGTCGCTCATCTGAAAACCCACGAGCTAAAGCGTCTCAAGGTGAGCTATCTAAGCCGGCTGCTAGAGATTCATGCAGCAGCCATATTGTACTACATGAGGCAATTAACGAGAAAAATTAATTCAGTTTGCTAAATTAAAAACATGAATTGAAACTCAGAAAGCGTGCTCACTATAAATGGTAACCATCAAATTCAAGCAAATTCACACTCACTGTTCAGCATGTTATTCGCATGAAATCTGCACTCAACAGCTCATTTTTGGGTAAGCCAAGTTTTCTGCACCCAGTCTGTGCTGGAAATCTGTGTGGTGTAGCCCTATGCTTTGCGTGCCAGTTTGCAAGCTGGAGGTCTCGGGTTCAAATCCCAGTGGGGGCAATGAGTTTATATAGTGTTCTACGGTTGCTTGACGTGTATTGATAAAGTTGTTATTGTGAACTATTAACAAATTTCATGATATGATTCACGGCCTTCTTGTATTGTACATCACGTGACATCTTTTATGTATGTTCAGTCCGCAGTAGCAGAAGTTCAGTGAGGAAACACAGCTCGAGACTAAGGAATGACAACCACTACTATAAGAAGTCAGATACTCAGCATAGCCCGAGTGAGCCTTTCCCAGCCCAGTCTGACCTTCAACCTTCCAGACTCCCGTCTACTATAGAAAATTCCAGTCGAGTTACTCAAGCTAGCAATCATCGGCACAGCAAAAAGAAGGTAACATATTGTACTTTTATTACAGGCATATATTATATTATCTCCCATCTTTACAAAATAACCCAAAAATATGCTATGAGATTTTTTACACTTATCTTGGATTTTTAATTCATATTTATTGTAACAGTCTTGCTACCCCATCGCATATATACATATTTGTGATAATGTTTTCTTAACAGTTAATAGAATAAACAATTGAGTATATAATAATGTGTCTACACCATGATGTGGGAAGGGGGGTTTAGCCACAAGCTCGTGTGTCGACTAATTTCAAGTTCTGGTCATAATATTTGTACAGGCTAAGAAGAAGCGGCATAGCCCTAGAATGTCAAATTCAACCACTAGCTACGTTTAGTTTGCAGTGGAAGTGCCATTACCTGCAGTGTGACAACTCCATAATTCGCTTTTTTGGAATTTATAATATTATTTCTTAGTTGTCTGCTCTTACAAACTTTTGCATCTCTCCTGTCAGTATATAGCATTATGATTATGATTGCTGTAACTTATACTCATTTTATATATATAACTTACTTTGTATTCTATAAGTTACTTACACAAAATAAATTTTTCATTGATGTCTGTAAAACAAGTCTATGAATTCTTTCTGCAACTACTGGATAAGAGCTCTTATCTTTGTCTCTGGTGGTTTATAGATATAATGTAAAATTTTTCTTGTAGCCTCAGGCAACTTGCATAGTTTTGAGTAAATTAAAAACGAAAGCATATTTCTCATAGTTCCACTCAATTGCCACATTCAAGCTTTTTATTGAGATTCTTAATCGATCAAACAAAGCAGTCATTTCTATTCTCGTATAAAATTTCTAGCCCAATGTTATGGCTACCTAGTCAGTATAAACTACAAAATTGATAGTCACTGTTTAACTTGTTCTTCCCTCAGCAACTCATATAATGCAAAACACTATTCATACTGATGATATCTTTGCGAGTGATTGAAAGGCAGCAGCAGTCATGCTCTCCTGTTCAGCTGGATGTAGCAAGTTTCTTACACTCACTGTCTGACTAGTACCCTTGATCTAGTGCTGTCACTGTCTGAGTAGTACCCTGGGTACATTGCTGTCACTCTCATTGTTAATAGACTCACATACACCCCTGAGTATTATTTTATGTTAGCTATATATTAGAGTCTAGAGTCTAGACTATAGTTAGACAAATATCCAACATGGTTCCTTGATGACAGTTGTTGGATAAATGTAGTTTTCTTTATATAAAAATGTTTAAATACAACTTGTGAATTATGGGAAATACTTTAAAATTGTAATTAGAACAATATTTTTTTAGGTTGTATAGTTGAGTATAATATTTTCAATAGCTTAAATTACATTTGTTGTTGCTTGGTACAAAATTAGGCTTTAAATTTTTTCAATTGGACACCATATAAAATATAGTGGTTCAAAATATAACAGCTAACTATAACAACAGCAATCTCGCCACAGCCTTATGGTAACTCATTTATTCTTTAACCTAGCCAACTAAGAACTACAATTTCGTTTGTAAATCCAGTCAATTGTCAATATAAGATCTTGTCTACCCATTGAATTTTAATATTGCTGCCATATCAATTGACAACAGCGGCAGCTTCTTTCACCTGTAGAAAGAAACAGTATCAGGTTTCAATTTCCTATCAGCAGAACTTTACAGATGAAAATTGAAATATGAAATTTTTATCTAAAAGCTTTAACTAATTATAAATTCTTTAGAAATTATAGAATATTTATTTATGGCATGATTTACACTCAAATTTAAATTCATAAACTTTTATTTGAAAGGTTCACAGTAAAACCATCAAAAATATTTTTTAAAAAATGCAGCTGTTACAAAAAACATGCATGGGAATTAGTAAGTTAGTAATGCAATTTTGAGCATGTGAGAGTGTTTTTATAAAGTGAACTTTAAAAAATAATCTACTTCAATTGTAATATTGTCAATTTTATATTACCATATTACTATATTATCTTATTACTAAATTACCGTAATACCATAATACCACATTCACATTGTATTGTAACGTGCATACAGTGTATACTCTGTTTAGAAGAGTAGCCCTATGTTAGATGTAATATAATTATTATCTGCAAGCACTTGTTTTAAACTGCAAAAAAATGGAAAAATTTATGACGTGTTATATAACAAAAATAATTATTGATGACTGTTTGAAATATTGAAAATTATTGTATGAGAAAAATTATAATGCAACTAGTTTCCTGATATATCCCGACCTTCACTTCTTTTTCATCACTTATAATACTTGATGCCCACACAGTAAACCATGTTACAGCATCTATGAAAGTTTAACACTGTTTTTATACCACCAAGCATTATTATCAGCCTGTAGAATACATCCAGTTACAATAACATTACATAATATTTCTTACCAATAGAGAATACTTGCTTTAGATGTATATTAGGCAATACATCTGAGGCTCGCGCTTTTCATGTATTGATACAATCAGCAAGTAGTTATACCTGCACAATTCACCTGGGAGATATGACGATAATATCTATACCTTTGTAAATAGCCTGCATATAATGCAACGGCACACACTGTGACACACTTTATATATCATTATACAAACTCTCCTGTGAACAGTTGCAAGTCTCTAGGCAGACAGAACTGTAGGATCTACAAATACTGACATCGCATTATGGCAGCTCAGTTTTAAAGATTATTCATTCTTGTTGGCTCTTCTACTTTAAGAACTTTAATATCTAGCTACTTAAAGAAACTAATGTTTTTAACTATACTGGATTATTATAACATTCTGTGAAATGACGGCAAACCCAAATGAGTACATGACTTTCAATAGGAGAAAAATAATTATCTGTGAGAAAGATGAGCAGACAGCTAACAGAGCTAAGAGCTTAGCTACAAAGTCAGCTACTGGAATTGATCGGTGTAATAACACTTTGTCATCTGCTGGTGTGAGGTCAGCCACCGGTGATCAATCTGCTAGAGTATTGCGGCACAGTTCCAGATCACCAGACCGTGGCAGCAAGAATGTCACGTTTGACCCTCTGCCACAAAGTCACACAATACTCGTAAAGTCAGCGGGTGCAAGCAGCAAGCGAGTAGCTGATAAAATTCACCACAGAGCTTCACCACCACGAATTTCTCTGTCTAATAGAAACAGAGACATTGTAACAGGTAAAGACAGATCATCAGAACGTTGTGCTGCTATTAGTGGTGAGAGTGCTGATACAGCTGTCACTACCCGCAGAGTTCATAAAACGCTGCCAGAAGAGTGTACTGCAGCATATCAAAGATTCACATACCTGCCAGGTAAGAACACTGTTTCACTTCTGTGTGAAAATAGACAAATAGTTGACCACATGTAGGAAGGTTTAACTATGTCAAGCATAGAACATCATAACCTGTTGCTGCCAAAAGAGAGGCAATACAATTTTTTTACAGTTGAATATTCAAGACATGAGAGAAAGCACTACAATATACTTTTGCTAATGCCAGGGTGTTACTTACAATATAACGAAAAAGTTAAAAGAAGCCTTTAGTTTATAATAATTTGAATATTTTTTAAATCCATTCAGATGAGCAAAACCTGCAGTTTTAAGCCTAAAGATGCTACTGAATTACAAGACCACATTAAAAATCATTTATTAACAATTACTATAAAAATAAATCAAGATTGAACCAGTTACACATCAAAAAGTGTAGCTTCTTTATAAATTAAACCGTACCTATATTACACTGTTTAAAATATGTCATGCATGTAAAATACTTTAGTCTAAGACGTAAATACATGATATCATAGACGCATAAACCTCATCAGATGTCCAAAGATTTTCAACTTTCTGTGCTTTATGCAGTTTATGTGATGAATACATTGTACATGTATCACTCTAACAACATAAATATAATCATTTGGGTTGTAACATTCACTCTTTCCTGATTAATTAACAGATTTATTCTCCTTAATATAAAGCCACTGCACATCATTATGTGTTTTGGTATATTTTAATGTTTGAATACCTCATGAATTAGCTGTGTAAACGTAAAATATTTTATAAATAAGCACTTGTTAGGCAACTAGTTCAAGTTTCAGGATTGATTTGTTAAGATGGTTTCATCCCACTTAGTGGGATGACACCGTTAAGATCATGGCAGTTGCTCATTCAAAAGATGAAAGGTGAGATTTGAGTCTTTGCAGGTCAAAACTTTACATGTGTGTAGCTATCACCCATCTGTCTGCTGTTTATTAATGTTATGGCCTGCTTTATTCATGTTGTAGCTGTAAAGCTGATCTCAGATGATACACCTTCATGGAAAGTTCCAATTCTTCAAAGACGAAATAAAGAAGTCATTGACAATTTTCTAGTGAGTCAAGTTACGGCAGCTTTTCATGCAGCTTATGTATAATTCTATATGTAATTATACTTTGGAATTCTATGTAATTTTGTATGTACATTTTCCATATATACGTATAACGTATGTATATTTTTTATGTACTTCCAGTGTATTCCCTTATATGCTTTCTATTTAACTTGCTCATTTGGCTAGATTGCCTGAAATTTCATGACTTGCTCCACATGCTACACTAAGTGTTTTCTAAAATTGTCTTAATAAAATAAAAGTAGACAGCTGGTAAAATGGTCAAGGTATTTTTACACTGTAACAGCAAACTGCACTAATTTACAGAGCAAACTTATATGGGTGAAAAAGTTCAAACAGGTGTACTTCATTGCATAACTTTTCACAGCAAAGAATGAAACTGGAAAAGCAACTGGTGAAACACAGTGTGCACTTTGAAGAACAAGAGAAGCCAACTATGATGCAAAGAGTCCCTAAAACACAAAGCATGGCTCAGAAGGTTGTTTGTAAGATGGTTCCCATAATGCATAGCTTTTTGTAAACATGCACCAACTATAAGACTCTTTTGTCTACATTGCTATTGCTGAAAACTTTTATGTACAACCTAACGTTATTTATTCAATGACAAGGTATCAGTACTCCAAATTTTTTGAGATAGGAGTTAGAATTAACAATTAATCAACATTGAAGATTAGCATAATATAGCTTGCTGTAATTAGAACCCAGAAACCATATCTAAACTTCAATATATGAATTGAAGATCACTTTAAAGTTCTACAAATGGTTTCAACTTTTCACCTTAGAACTGTTTTCAACTACTAATTACATATGTTGTGTTTTATTTATATGACAAGCTTCACCAAACAAACTTTTCAATATTTTTTCAATAAAAAGTACAAAACTGTTAAAAGTTAGCTGAAATTATTTGCCTAAATAAAATGTAAATTTGTTCTGTCTAGGTTAAAAAGTTTACTAAAAACATCTTAATTATTTAATAAATTGTAGTATAGCTATTTGACTCAAAACCAGGGAAAAGATAAAATGTAAATTTGTTCTGTCTAGGTTAAAAAGTTTACTAAAAACATCTTAATTATTTAATAAATTGTAGTATAGCTATTTGACTCAAAACCAGGGAAAAGATAATATTCCAGTGAAAAGCAAAGAGCCAGATAACTTTGTGCAGCACTTAATACCTCCTTGGAAACAAGAGCTTCTGATTAGAAGAAAACAGCGTGAGCGGCTAGAGAGTCTCCCAGCGTGGCAGAGAGAACTTATCCTTAAGAAAAGAGTATCTACTTTAAAAGTTGGCCTAGAAGAAACGTGTAAGATGTCTGGTAGCAGTACCACCCAGCCATTGCTCTGGTCTAAAACGCCAGTTCCTCAGTCTACAACCTCAGCTCCCTGGTCTAAAGCAATGCTACGAACAACTGGCAGCTGGAAGTAAATAAAACAAGTGACTCAAAAGATTAAATAAACGATCCAGTTTTTATATCGGCCTAATATAATATTCTTTTTTCAAGCATTTGTATGTTAGTCATCGCAGATAGTTACTCAAAATTGTTAACTTATATAATATATTTTTAAAACATAATATTGCCTGTAAGACTTGTAGCTTTAATGTAGCAGTTGCAGCATTATCATGTATATCAGTGGACTTAGCCACGCCCATTTGGTGAGGTTAAGCAAAGTGTAGAATAGGAGATCTTCTTGAAAATGTCATCTAATGCTGCTAATTGTAGAACAAGTGTGATTAATAAACCTGCTCTATTTTGTTTATCTGTTTGTTTTTTCTCTGATCTTAACATTGTATTTATTTATTTAATTTTAAAATAGTTGATTGTGTTTTTGCTATAACTTCAGGCTAGCACTATGGCGGCTGCTTACAAGTGATGCTAGATGCTTCAGGTGTAGTCATTCAATGAAATTTATTATTCAGTACATGTGTTTAAATATAATCAAATTTAATGGACTCTTCTATTTATATGAATTTGTTTCATGTGCTTATACCTAAATAATTTGGGATTATTTTTCATAATTTTGCTAGCTATGGAATTAGAACAAAATATTTCAAAATAAAGCGTTCTCTGTGAATAATTATACTTGTATTTCTACAACACACACCACAGTAATTGTACGACAATAATAACAATCTGAAGTGAAATAAAAATAAAAGATGGAAATACTGCTATACTGTCTAACATTTATAAATATGCTCCGGTGATAATTGTTTATACATTATTAGTAATACGCTAGCAATTCAGCAGATATCATTTTGTATTTTAAATTGTGTAAATATTTTATGCATTTTAAAGTTTAGCTATCACTGTATACTGCCTAGTGAGATAACAAGCTAAAGCATGCACTTAGCTTTATATATATAGTAAGTTGAGCATAACTAACTTGACTTAAAACAACATGAGAGACACAAATTATTACATATTCTTATTTGAAATGTAGGAAAATATTTTTTTTGTATAAGATATATATTATAGCTGGTGAGCTAATCTGTATTATCACCACTGGGTTCACTTTCCTGATCAAGTTGCTCACTATCAAAAGCGGAGTTATTCTCTCCTGATGCTTCATCTTGGTCACGTGACATTGTTACAGCTTCCTCTACTTGTTCACTTGATTGGTGGTTATGCATGCAATTCTATAAGAAAACACGTGTATTATTATTCTGCACACAATTAAGGATGAATGAAAAGTATTATAACTCCTTCTCACAACTGTTAGTTAGAGCGGGCAGACAACTACTCACAGTCATTTCTTCCTCTGATAAGCTACTCTTTTTTCTCAATAACACTTTTCGCTTCCATTCAGGTAAACTTTCAAACTTTTCTCTTTCTTTCCTCTTAGCCTCTTCTATCTTTTGCTGAATTTCCTAAGTTATTATCATTAAAACAAAACCATCAGCTTTGTGATACACTAAGACTCTCAAGTATTATTTATATTCCATATCAGGTTGAGTGGACAATTCTCAATATTCAGTGTCAAAAATTTCCAAATATTATTACTCAGCTACACCAACTCAACATAAACGAACAGAGCGATAAATAACTTTATATTCGCACTCAAAGAAGCCTAACGACCCCCCAGTCCACCACCACATTCTATAGCCGAAGGTCACTACCCCCTATAGCCCAAGCTCACACATTCTGTAGTCCAAGCTCACAAAATTCTACAACTTGAGTTCACCACATTCTATAGTCCAAGAGAACAACATTTTATAGCCTAAGGTCACTGCATTCCATAGCTTAGAAGTAATCTCACGACCACACTCTTTAGCCTAAGTTTAACACATTCTATAGCCCAAGCTCGCACATTCTATAGTCCAAGCAAACAACATTCTATTGCCTAGAAGTAATCTCATGACCACATGCTACAAACTACAAGTAAATAAACACAAAGCTGATCACCTATTTAAATATATGCGTGTCAAGTGCAGCATTCTAACACACATCAACGTATTTTACATTTCTCTCATCGCTGCTGACATCCCTATATGATTAGATTCATGCTCTCATGTGAATTCTGTAACCAATCATCACTTCTATAGTAAGTATGTAGATTGTAGTACAACCTACATGTTGTAAAAACATGTGCAGTATTCAGTAAAAACAGCAGGATACAAATTACACACATTGTTTACTTCTAAAGATATTAGCTTTGCATATAATGTAGTTACTATAGAATGCAAGGCTAGTGGCTCTCAATGCAGCTCTGCAAAATGATTTGTATTATAATTTATATAATAGATGATGCTTAGTTGTATCCAATAGTAAATAAATTTTATTGTATAGAAAAGACCCTGTACTTGCAATACTTTAACTCATTACTATATCATTCCTTGACTTATAAAAAAATTTAACTTGCGGTTTGCATTTTAATGTACTAACTTCACCTACACATAAAGTGTGCTACTAGTTTCCTTAGCAAAATGACGCAACTATATTATATAGTACTTTATAAAGTGAAAGTACTACTCACACTGTTGAGTACATTTACTAACAACACCATTGAACACTATTATTACGAATACTGTTAAATACTATTATTTTTATATTACTACTCAATGTGTGTATGTATTATTCATATATATTAGTTGATAATCTCACTATGTAACAAAAATTAATGGCTGCACAAAGGCAACTGACTAGATTTAATGAATCGCTGCACATTTTTACCATCTCTTTGAGAGCTGCAGCCCATGGGCCATAGAGGCCTAATTACACTAAGATTAAATGTAGTACTGACATGTCATCAATGTTTTTAATATAATTAATTTGAGGATATATTATGATTATTTGTTCCATTTCAATTGCTTTCTACATTTCAATTGTTTTATGCATTGTGTTTTTACTTATGGGCAAAAACTGCCCACTTTTTTGACACTATCTTATTACTAATAATTACGTTGAGTGTCCACAAAGTCTTGAAGAAACTTATCCAATTGTTGAAATATCCTCACCATATATGTGTCACAGTTCATGAGGTATTTCTGCATATAGCTGACACACATAGTTTGTGCGAACACCTAGATTAGTTGATTAAATATCATGAACGACTAGTGATAGTGTATTTTTTAAGTTCGATGTCAAGTAATGATAGTATTAGTATCATAAAGTGTGTTGGAGTTTAGGCTAGCAGTAGACATCAAAACCTTACAAAGCTCTTACTCATGCTACACCCACCTCTTGCTCTTTTCTTTGGATTTCTTTCTTCTTCACCAGAGGCCTTTTCCACTCGGGAATTGCCTCCCAACGTGCTTCTTCTTTCTTTCTTGCTTCTTCTTGAGCCTGCAGTTCACGCAAACCCAGATTATTATGTGAGCTTAGCAGGATATGTATGTTACACATCACTTTATCCAGATTTAGTAGAAGCCATGCTGTTTTGTAGGCACGTTGCCAACGTCACTCATAATTGACGTTTTGCTGCATACTAAAAGATGCATGTGCGTCACAAGCAATTGCTGTAACACTTAGAGTACCTAAAGATTTTAACTCTTCTTATACCAAACCTCATAATATCAAACAAGTAGGTTGTGAAGACAGCATGACTATCAAGTTCTAGCACCGACTCAGTAAGATGACTGAAACACAGTTAGGGTAGTGGTCTTAAGTTAACATATGAACATTTATCTGTCTGTATACTGAGATAAACTCAATTCAAAATCAAACTACAAGTTGGAAACTTAAGCTATGCCAGGTTACACAGTATACGTTAAAATTATCTATAAGCAACCCTTAGTTGGGGTGACTGAGTGCAATAGTTTGGGCGTCGAGTTTGAAGTTAGGATTTCGAAGTTAAAACTTAAACCCGAGAACCCCAAATTACTGCACTCATTCACCCCCCAACTCAGGGCTGCTAATAAAATAACTTGTATATGTAATATTACAATAGAAGTGTCCGCATAATATTATAATCATGCTTATATGAAGTTAATGTTGAAGATGATTTTTAAATTTCTTCTTTATTGAGATGTCATTCAACAATAGTGAAACACACATATTAACAAAAAGAACACCCTTAATTGATCCAGTATATTGGCTAGTCCCATATATGAAGAATTAAATATTTTACAAAATATCTTTAGATAAGGTTAAATAAACTATTTGAATAAGGGATTCTTATTGCATAATGTATTCTCAAATCTAACAAACTTTACCAGATATTCTGTAATCAGTTTCAAGTTTTTCTCTTGGATAGGCTTATATTGCCATTGAGGTGTTTCAGAGTCTATCAGTCTTACACCTTTCACGTGGAGGTAGTCAGTGATGTTGATATCAGAGATGTCACAGACCGGCATCTACATACAGAGAGGAAGACATATTGCTGCCAACTGTCTAATTACTGCTAACCCCGTGTTGTAGGTACAAAGTATTCTATTAGTGTGATATACTAAAAGCCAGTCAAATATTGATGAAATTAAACATTATTATCTCTCATGAATTTAACAACTGAATCTATTATTCTAAAAACTTTTCTATTTTCCAGTGATATCAACTTAATGTTTACAAAACTAGCATAGTACTTGACATGATATAGGAAAAGTAAAAAACAACTTTTTACATTATAGATAAATTTCTTATTATACTGACCTTGAAACAAGTTTTAGGCAGAGTTTTTAGTGCATTTAAGTAGATCTGGTCAATATTGAAACGCACTGCTTAGCAGGTGACAGAATTATCCCAGAGAAACGAACCCATGAAGCAGCATGCTCTATTATAGTCTAGACATGCGTTGTGCTTATTCTGATTTATTGATCAAATAGCTGATGCTGAAGAATCATTATCGATATAATATTAATATAAAGCAACGAGATAAGAGATGTAAATTACTCAGATAATCAATGATTTGCATATACAACTATACTGCATGATAGCAGGAGTATGCAACTCTCCAGCATAAAAATAAGTTGTGAGCGCAAGTTGAGTTGGAAAACAAAGTAGCAAATGAATTTGTTTTCCTTTTCCTGCAAATTTAAATTAAGGACATTTTTGCCAAATCAGCACACAAAAGAGAACGTCCAAATGAACAGGCATTTAGTATGAAATAATTGATTTACCATATTTTCAATAGATGAGAACCCATCATTGTGCCCAAGAATGAAGATTAAGATCTTATTAATGCTTATTGATTGTGCTCATGTTTATTGAGGACACCTAATTACACCTTTCAACGAATTCACAGTAATCTCATTAATATATTTTACCAAATTAATTTATAACAACTAATCACTAGCTAGCAAATCAGAGTCAGTGTGAACATTAAAATCTAAGAATACATTTAGTGCTATTTGTGCTCCTTCAAATTAGCTATGAAATTGGTTTATGACAAACCAAATTTTGAATTCATTAAATATTTCAGTGTGTGTATGTTTGTGTGTGCATGTGTGGGTGTTTGTGTGTATGTTTGTGTGTGCGTGGGTGTGTGCGTGGGTGTGTGCGTTTGTGCATGCGTTTGTGTGTGTGGGTGTGTGTGCGTGTATGTTAGTGTGTGTGCGTGTGTTGATGTGTTTAAACAAATTACAGATTGTTTTTCAGTCTTATAGTTAGTGACATGTTCTAAGAAATACGAGAATCAACCACTCAGCAAGTAGAGAACTTAATAGAAATTTTATTTTATAAACTGCAGAAATATTTTGTTATAAAATTTAAAAGAGGGCAATATGTACAGAAAAAATATACACAAGTTATGCTACACTAAGACCAGCTCTCTCATTTCATTTTATCTTGCACTATTTTTCCGTATCCACCACGACCATCATCAAAGTCAGTTCTGTACTCATCACGAACCTGCAACATCATAAAATATAAACTCAGCTGTGTATTAATACGCTCACTATAGGATATACTCACTTACTATACGATATACACATCAAGTATAAAATATATACACAATACATAAAAGATATATCCACTTAGTACAGACTTTCTTTATTTAGTATATTTTCACTATAAAACTCACTTACACAAGTTTACAGTTGCCATCCTGTGAGAAAACCCTTGATGGAAGAGGTTTTTGTTAAATCAGGCTAAGGACTTATTCATATGTGGCACAGACAATTATGACTGGATGTTCTTCCTAGCATCACCAATGGCCTTTGTCGGGTTCAAACTCATGACTTCGTGTTTACTAGACAAAAGCTCTAACCCCTAGACCACGGCTGCTCCCTATATTTTCACTATACAGTATTTATACTCAGTAAAGTTATTTCCAACAAGCCACAATAAGTTGACTCACCTGACCCCCTGACCGACCTCGGCCAAACTGCCTCCCTTCCACGAATCCCGCGTCCCAGTCCGTACGTACAATCCTGTCATCAAGACGAGTCCCGTTCACATACCTCATGCAGTTCTCCGCATCAGCCCTGTCATAATATCTAGTATCTGCTAAGGAAACTTGCAAGTGATTTGAACATGACACAGATGAGTATTGCAAACACAATATTTTTTGTAAATGTTGCATCATCAAATATTTAATGCAGCTAAACAATGTCCAATATATTGTACATTTATACTTGGCATATTACAATTAGTTTGTTAGATATTACATAAGTAAATGGTCTGATGTAATATTTGTTATTGCAGACCAACAAAAACTAGCAGTTCTTTGTATGACAGCACAGGCACAATAGCAAAGCTTTCAGTCTATTTCATTTTCTGATAAGACAACTCCTGCATTACAATTTTTCTTCGTACAAACAGCCTGAAACATGAGGAACAAAACTGCTCTTCTAGAAAATTATTATGAAACTTTACAAAAAGAGAGTAAATACTCAAGACTTGGAAACCGTACATTATCTGAAGTACTTATATTGCCATAGAAAATCTTTTGCTATCAGCATTTTTATATCACCAAAATGTCTTTGATTTATTGAATCAACTTTGAACAAAGATATTTGAATCAGGAAAACATACTCAACACCATGAAACGGCTGACCTCAGGTAAACACAATACACAAGACTAACTAAAACAAAATAATATCTTTGATCCTTTTTTCCTTCCTGAATTGAAGAATATATATTCACAGGGTAAAAGATAATGAATCAATTAGAATCGGGGAGTCTTTAACTTTCTAGTGGTGCAAGAAGTTGTAAGCAACACGAGACACATGAAGAAAGTTCATTTTCAGCAGCTTTTGATTCAGATAATGTGTTTAAACAATGCACATGTTTTATGAGCATGGACATTGACATAAATTAAGAAAATTTCATGAAGCTAACACAGCTTTTATATCGACTGATTTATTTTGAAAAGGTCATCTAGTACTTACCAATTCAAATCATATACTTTTCACTCCCCACCTCAACAGCTCAATTCACCTAGATTTTACTCACTAACTGATAAAAAGGATACTCTACAAAGCAGAAACCACAAGGTGTCCTCTTATGCTTGTCTAAGCCCATTATTATTCGTTTAACATCTCCTCCCCGAGAGAACAACTCCCATATCTGCTCTTCAGTTGTGTAGAAGGAGAGGTTTCCTACGTACAGCGTGGTGCTGGCCTTGAGTTTCTCTTCCTGTAGGGTCCGGCTACCCTGTCATATGTCAAGAATATTTTTGACACACACCGTCAGTGCCTGCTCATTATTTCACAGTTTGTAATATCTACTAACAACCAATAAACATGGCAACATGCTTGTAGCATCTACTAGCTACGAATGACCATGCTTGTATAACCTGGTAGCAACCAATGATTCTAAACACCAATGTTATAGTGTAAATTCAAAGCAGGACCACCTTGTTTACGTGTCCATAGAAATAATATTACGTTAACATGATGTTAGAGTCGTATGCCCGATAACAATAGATTTCTTGGCACACTTTGTGAAACCATAGTTATTAACTTGAGAATTTACTGGCTGATGACATTGCAGTTGGGTTCAGTCAGGAACTGAGCCAAAGGTGTCAAAATGTAACCTGACTGGTGTTTACAAAGCGACTTGCTTATATTAACTGCCCTTCTAGTAGATTGCAATGTATAACCAGGTGATCTGGGTTAATGAGTCAATAGAAAACATGGGCTCCCAAAATATACTCTAAGAAAATTAATTTGCATGAGCGAACAGCTCTAACATCAACATTTAGATTGTGTCTACAGCATTTTCTTGTATATTTTATTGTTACATATATGTATGTAAGGTAGTCCGGACTTGAGTACAAAGAAATACTATTTGAAAAACTAAATGAATGTTAGTGCTGACCAGCTTACGTTTTTTTAGCTTATCATTAAAATTGACAAGTGGCAAGTTCTTATGCTAAAATATGCCAACTTGAAGCAAATGTAGCCTGTAATCCATAAGATATAAAAACAAAACAGACTGAAGATGCCTCTACTTGAACCAGCATACCTTGAAGTGTTGGTCTCTGTAGTTACTGAGAAGAGTGGATTTATGCTGCACTTGTCGGGTTTCTGAGAAAGGGCTTTTCCACACATCCATACTAAGAATATAAATGCTTGGTTTTATTCAGCTACCTATTTATCTCTGATCTCATGCGTTATTAAAAATCAATGCATTAATTTTTTTCATTTTTAGTAGCACTTATAGTTGTACTAAAATAACTATTAAAATATAAAATATTTTACTTAGAAATACCAACAGTAGATACTAGTACTAGCTACAATGACGAACAACTAAAAACCTTTAGCAAAATAGACTTTAGTAAAATTAAATGTTCTCCTGGTTTAACAGGATCAGTATTAGTTGATTGTGGTTATAAATATTTAGTATCAGTCTGAGTCACAGTAGGAATACTACACCAGACCTTTGTTGTACTCGCAGTAGTACTCAGACTCACATTAGGGTACTGGCAGTAAGTACTAAGGAAGAGCATCAGTGAGTACTTACAGATACTTTAGCAAAAGCGAACAATAGTGGTAATGACAAGGTTCCACCATTAATAAAAGCATAACGATAATTATTACTGCTACACTTAATCTTATGGTGATCATATTGGTATTCATTAGTATTATGATTATAAGAATACGTACCAAGCAGTGTGATCAAAGCACTATAATTACTATAATTACAATATTCATTTAATCTTAATTACATTTTTAATAAAAATTGCAATGAATAAATTTTTATAATTATTACTGAAAAATAAAAAACTATCATTATCAATGATAATCAATAATGATCCATCACCTAATGATAATATAAATATTGATATAATTATTATGATAAAAAAAATAAATTATCATTATGTTGCTTTGACCACATTATCATTAAACTCAAATTATTAATCATCTACTTCTAGTTTTACTATTACTGATCACCATAATTAAATTCAATATCACATAACCATAGCTGTAGTACTAATACTTGGTCTAGTGGTAGTAGTAGTACTAATACTTATTAAACAATAATAAATAATTATAATACTGGTAAGTGTAATACTAATGCTAATACTAATGGTAATATTAATAGCATTGCCATTAGCATTAGCATCACTATTTATGAATGTATTATATTTATTTATTATCCAGTTTCATATTGATACAAATTAAAAAAATTATAACTTAACTTTAAAATATAATTATATTTATTATTATTCTATATTTATGATTTATCAAGTTCAATAAAGTCAAAATGAAAATGAATATGAACATTACGATTATTACTAAATTCAATTGTATTGAATTTTCTTTCAGTCTTTGACTTTCTGTTTTCTGATTTCTAACAGTAACACTTACAGATTGAGGTTACAGTTAGTGTTACTGTTAAACTTAATCATAATGAGTTAGTGTTACTGAGAGTGAGTTGGTGTTACTGAGTTAGTGTTACTTAAAGTGGGTTAGTGTTACTGAGTTAGTGTTAGTGTTACTCAATTTTTAATGTGTTATCAAGTGTAAAACTATGAGTATGACTAACAGTATCAGTGAGTGTAACAGCAACACTAACTCCAACTGTAAGACTAAGACCAGGAGTAAGACCAAGTGTAATTGTAAGTCAGTAAGTCTGTAAGATTAAGCGTAACCTCAGCGCTCAGCCTGTAAATAAATGTAAGTGTAAGAGTAAGACTAAGAGTAAGTGCTACACTAAGTCTAAGTGACTAACAGTAACTCAGTAACTGTAAATTAAACTTAAACCTAAAGTTAACTGTTAAGTTTTAGTTATTTAATTTCATTCTAATAAATAAATATTATCAAAATAAACCATATTTAACTTTGCCTAAGAGATTGTCATTTACTTTTACACTATAATTGTAATTGGAAAGCTCATACACATGTGAAATAATATAATTATATACTTATAATTATATTACTACTTCAAAAGTAACATTGTGATTGTAATCATTATGATAATCATTATGATTATGATTATCTTCATACACATTACACTGCTGATGTTGGTGCGATACTGATCCGAGTGAATGGCACGGATATTACCGAAAACCCTGCACATGAAAGTAGCATAGCCATCAGAGTTATCTCCTAAAACTGGTAGAATAACTCCCGGATAGCATAGCGATCCCTAAAGAACGCCAACCATAAGAAGCAGTATGGTGTGGAACAGTTACCCTTTTATTGATCATAAATGTATTAGCAATGGTGAAATATATTTATAAAGTGTTCCTAATTATAGCTGCTGCCTAGTCCCAATGAGTCAAGTTACCCATTGCAATGTTATTTGACTTTATTAGTAACTGCCTATGCTGCAAGCAAATACATAGTTTTTATATACAGTAGGGGTAACGGGGGGGGGGGGGGGGGGGCACAACGGGCCGAATTTTGCATTTGTTGCTCTCATTCGTCTGTTTTTCAAGTTACTAGTTCAATAATCTCTAGTCTTAATGCTGCATCTGTTGTCTATTACAGGTACCAGTTTGTTGTTTCTATCTCTCTCACAACTTTCAGAATAATGAAATTTTCATGACGAAAAAATTGGCCCATTGTGCCCCGGTACCGGGGTACAATGGGCCACTGGGTGAGACACAACAAATATATTGAATTTTGCGTATTTTGTTACATCTGATCTTTATTTATTTAATATTACAAATAAATAAAGATACTCTTTCAGATCTACAGCAAGATTCATGTTTTAGCTGTACAGTTTATGCCACTACGGATAGCAGAGGAAGGCAAAATCAAACGCACGTCACTCGGTTCTGCAGTGCCATTATCATGCATTACTGTTTAGAACTAAAAATGTTCTGTTATTTTCACCTCAGAGGAACGTTTATCCAAAAAAAACTTTAGTAACATGTGCTACAAAATTCTGAGTAGACTTTTTCCTATGAACTGTAGCTAAGGTGCATGCATGGCTGAGGTTTGTGACTGAAGTACGGAAGGGAGAGGGGGGAGCAAATGAGCAAATCACAATTTATTTTAGTCAAATACATGTATATTCCCTCAATGGTGTAATATATAATGAATATCATAACTATCTACTAGTAGCAAGTAGCAACTGCAGAGTGTTTTGTATTATGTATAAAATGGCAAAGCTTTAACCTCACCAGATGTATATATTAGGGGAACTTCACCTTGTAGTTTTGTAGTCTTACCATGATGTCTTTGATATTTTACAAAAAGGTCAAAAATGACTTTATCTATAGATTTTAGTAACATCTCAACGAACTTTTTGAGCAAACAAACTAATAACAGTGATCAGGGTGCAATAATCAGGTGGCCAATTGTGCCCCGGTCAGCGTGACCCATTGTGTCCCGTGTGGCCAAATTGAAAATAAATGTGCCTCAAGGAAAAACTATTTTCAAGTTTGCTGTCATACTAGTTAAGCAATGTAGAGACAAGCAATGGCAACAATAGTAGTAAAATATAGGGTTCTTGCATTTGAGTGTAAAAAGTTATAAAGTTTTAACGACATCCTAAAAAATTTACAAAAAGTAGGTAAAAACAGTTTTTTACTCGCCTTTTCAACATGCATGTTCCGCAAGTGTTGAAACTACAAAGGCTGAATAATTATGTCAATATCTTTTTATGAAAAAAATCACAACTCTAAGTCAATAAGTTCTCTCACAATTTGGCCGGCTTTTTGTACCCCTATGACTGTTGTGCCCCCGTTACCCCTATACTCCTGCGCAGTTAGCCAAGATAATATAATATATAATGATATATTATATATAAAATAATGTATATAATAATATTGCAGAAACACTAATGTATAAAAAAGTGTGATGCGGGAATTTATAGGTGGCATGTATTATAGTGTTATGGACTTATAACTACTACACAGTGTAGCGTAGACATTAAATAGTTGTAACACAATTACCATGCAATGCATGAGTACATGAAGATACTAGAAAGGGTAAGGCCACTACATTAGTAAAAGTTTGTTATAGATCGACATACTGTCTTCATTCTAATAAATGGTACAGGTATCAATGGAATATTTTAGCGATATAAACATTTTCTCAAAAACCTGTTTTGCTCTGCTTGTGACAAAACTGAATTGGGGTTATTTCCCCTGCAGTGTGTCTCTTTTTTTGCTGACAACACAAAAATATATAAAACTATAATTAATAAACATATACAAATGATCGAAAAAACTATGCCAAGCTGATTTGATTTAGACATACACATCGCACATACACTTTCATTGCATTTTATTAACCTGATTTACCATTTGAAAATACAACATCACTTTAAAAAATCTCAAAGCTACCATTCAATAAAAAATGCTGCATTTTAAACACAAAATGCACCCAAGCACTATTAAACCAATTTTAAATAAACACTATAAATAAGTTAAAGTATAATCTATAATTATGCAAAAAATAAGTAATATGCATCGAAATATAATTAGAAACAAAATGGTGAACCAGACTGTGTAAAGGAAGAAAATAATATTTATTCTGAGATTGCCTTGTATCACATTCATAAAATCAGTGAAAAATTTGCTTAGGTAATGTATATGCACAACTGGATATTAAGTATAAGAGTGGTAATACAGCTGACAATAAGAATGAATAATAAAAATAACAATCATCACAGATTTAAAACTGAATGAAATTTATTTACAAATAATAAATAATATAAACACATCATTATGTCAGCAGCAACACTGCAGATGTCTGAAGAATACAGTTTATATGCACTAATCAAAAGTAAATTATTATACATTTGTAAAGCCTTGGACTTTGGTTCAAAACTGGAGTTATTTCCCCAAAAAGATAGTGAAACTCGTTTAATTAAACATACTTTTTAAAAAATATGATAACATTTGACTAAGCATTGAAAGTGTTGACCCGCACCAAAGATATGCATATCACTTAAATGGACATAGTGGGTCAATTGAATTTGAAATTATGGTGTGAACCAGGCGTTAACTTGGCCAATACATTATTTGATTTGACTAGCTCTCTTTAATATGAGCAAAGTGTACTTTTTCCAAAAAGTCATAAAATTAGAAATTTCTCATTTCGCTTAGTAAAATAATTTAATATCTTAAAAATATTGGCATATTACGTGAATAGCCAAAATTCTGAGCATGTAAACAAGCCATGTTTATGGACAAATCAACTTTCAAACATATTTTCATGAGCAAGAGCTCCCCGCCTGGGGTAGAACTGATGATCCACAGAGTAGTGAAGCAAGTTGCTGAGGGAGGCTGTATATATATCGGCAAACCTATGGAGTCTCCTTGAGAAGTATGTGGGGTTGTGGAAAGTCCTGAATATACTTCCAAAGTGAGGGTTTATTAGGTCTTTCGTTCTTTTCCTGTAAATTCAATTTTTTTAGAAAAGCAAAACCCTTGCTTGAGTTTGCATCACTTTCTGTACAGCAAATCAGAAACTACAGCTGTTTAAAACTGAGTCATAGGGTTCTTGTAATGCCAATCTTAATCTAACAATTGCCCGTATAATCTATAATGAAGCTTAACAGTTTAGTATTAGTGCTGATGAAGTAGTCAAGACATACTTGATGGTGATGAGCTCCATCTGCCAGGAGTTGAGCAAATCATCAGGAGCAATATCCTACAGAGGAGAACACATCACTTAAATATATCGGAGCTTGATTTACTCTCTGAACTTTCCAGTTATTCAGTCTTTGTTTAATATGAGCTAATAAAATTATTGTTTACAGTTTTAGGCAGCTTGGGTCAAATTACGGTTAGTTAGCAATTACATTCAAACCTCAGCATAGCAAATGAAAACTAATAGAAAATCCTAACACGTAAGAATTGATAAACTTTGAAATTGTTAACAGAAGGTAAGTTTAGTGCTAACTAAGTACTAGTGAAGTACTAGTTAAGTACTAGTTGAGTATGACTTAAGTGTTAGTCAAGTACTAGTTAAGCTAAGTGCTAGTAGGATACTAATTGAGTATTAACAAAGGTACTAGTTAACTATTAGTTAGGTGTTAGTTGAGTATTAGTTAGGTACTAGTTAAGTACTAGTTAGGTGTTAGTTGAGTATTAGTTAAGTTAGGTACTAGTTAAATTAGGTATTAGTTAAGTTAGGTACTAGTTAAGTTAGGTACTAGTTAAGTATTAGTTAGGTGTTAGTCATGTACAAGTAAAGCGCTAGTAGGATATTAATTGAGTATTGGTTGAGTACTAGTTAAGTATTAGGTGAGGTTCTAGTCAAGTATTCATTTGCCTGGTATTTCTCTATGAGATCCTGCAAGCCAACCATCAGAATAACATCTCTTTTAAATTCTTCTTTATTCAGTGCATTGATCTCATTCTGTCCAACATATCACACCAGTATTCAGCAGTATAAACAAAATCCTAATTATCATTGCAATAATTCTTCCTATAAGAATATACGCATTTAGTACAGTGATAAAGTACTGTAAAAATCAATCCACAAGCTTCAGCAGTATATATTGATGAAAACCCTTCGTAAGTAACTATTTCACCATTGAGTGACTACATTCTGCATGTCAGAATCATTCACAAAACATATTCATAAGCCACTCCTATATCATAAAATTTTTGTTTCTTGACATGTCTCTATGTAAGCGGGGCAGATTTTTTAGAGTCTCAAATAATTGGATGATATAAAGGTTTGACAAAATTAATCAAAATTAGTTTTCTTTAGTTTCATCTTTTACAGCAGTAAATTAATTTTTAATTAATGTAAAATTAACTTAAATAGCCATTTAAAACATTTTTGTTGAGAAAAAATTATCGTAAGAGTATGAATATACTAAGTACAATGTTACAATGTTACATACAGTTAATTCGGGAATTATAGCCCCGGTTCTCCAGCCATGATGGAGGGTGGCGTCAGCCAAGTCCGTGTACACATGATCACCAAAGTATAGCACCTTGGAGCCGGACCAGCCAGTGAACCTCTGGAGGTCAAACAAGTTACCTTCAGAGTAGACACAACCTTTCTCTAACTGAGACACTCTGTGCCAGAGGGTTGAGTTCGTATCATGGTTGTACATCCGAAATGGTCTAGAGCATAGAGTTACAGTACATGAAAACTAAAATGTATTGCAAACACATCATATCGCGATAATATGTATATAGAGTAAAATATATATATAAAAATCAAGGAGCAAATACACTCATAGGTAAAATAATAGCATTATTCAAGCCTGTCCGAGGTGTCACAGAGTAATGAAGCAGTGGCACTTACTTGGCAGCTCATTTCTAAACACAACAGAATCACTACAATACTTGTGGAAATTTAAGAGCCCAGGAAATGTAAAATGGCAGGAAATATTACTTGATGTACCTTTTGTTAGAAATGAAAAAATCCGGTTTTCTTGCATTTATGATGACGACATCAAACTTGTCTAGCCAATCAGCTCCAACCATGTAAGTCATGCCGGCATTTCTAGAGAACATAACATATTGTAAAGATTACAGATAACATTACAACCCCAAAGGTAGACTTGCAGTAACAGCAGCTGTACAGTAATAATCTCAGTAGTAGTAATAGTAGAGGTGGTGGTGATGGTAGTGATGGTGATGGTAGTGATGGTGATGGTAGTGATGATGATGGTAGTGATGGTGATGGTAGTGATGGTGATGGTAGTGATGGTGATGGTAGTGATGGTAGTGATGGTGATGGTAGTGATGGTGATGGTAGTGATGGTGATGGTAGTGATGGTGATGGTAGTGATGGTGATGGTAGTGATGGTGATGGTAGTGATGGTGGTGGTAGAGGTGGTGGTGGTAGAGGTGGTGGTGGAGAGGTGGTGGTGGAGATGGTGGTGGAGGTGAGTATTAGTAGTAGTAGCAGCAGCAGCAATAGCAGTAGTAGCAGTAGTAATATTGGTGATGTGGCAAACAATGTGTGAATAAAACCTACATAAATGGGAATCCACTATTTGAGATAAGAAATAGTTTCTTATCACGAGAAATCAGTCTGTCTAAGAGTTCAGCAATACGTGAACTGTTGGTTAGGTACTTCTCCAGGTTTCTGGTGATCTCTTCGTGAAGCTGACCAGATGTGTGTATACTTTGCACTGAGCTCTGAAATCACACGCTTAGTATACCAAGTTTACCAGCAAAGCATTACAATAAACCAACCAATGTGATTGGAGACAGGAATCTTAAATTAAATGTAAAGCTGAGAAATTTTATATCATAGCAGCTTTCGAAAAAAATGCCAAAATTCAATTTTTCTGTACTTTTGTAGAGCTGTTTTACAAGAAACTGTAACATCTGTTATTTACTAAAGTATACATTTTATATAACATATCCTTAAGAATATAAAAAATATTACCTTGGGAAACATTTTGAAACAAAGACAGCTCAATTTTACAGCACAAATACTCAGAGAAATGAATATATGTTAAACTATACCAACCAATAGAATAAATGTGTATCCCAGCATGAAAAGACTACGAATGTAGATTTTGAAGGATAACATAGCTGACTATAAACAAATATAATTACAGAGTATAAAAATGGACTCACTCTAACATCCCAGAACACATATTCAGGATCATAGGCTATGGCATTAGACTGAAAGAATTCGATCACTTGACTAATGAGAGATATCTCAGGTATGGTGAAGATGTCTACAAACTGATGCATCTCAGAGCCCTGAAACCACAGCATATAGGCAGAGTTGATCTCAGAGAACAAGGTACACATCAGTAGAGTACACATGTACTACTATTATTACTATATCTTTCACCTGCAGGGTTCACCTCTTTTCCAACACCATAGGACTTTGAGATGTAGAGTCTTAGTACTAATAACTCATCTGTAATTAGCCCTTGTGTGAAAAACTGATACTTGTGTGTTTACTCATTAGCACTTTTGTCCCTTTACTTCTTATTCACTACATGTTTTTGTTTCTGCACTTTTGTTTTGTCTCTTTTTTGATTAGTTTTTATGTATACTTTTCTCTAATTTTATTTTCTGTAAGCCTAGGGCCACACGGTGCGTATTTTCGCATGCGAAAATTGAAATCACAAGTAGCAAAGGTGTCTACTGTGCGCGTTGAGAAAACGTTCGCACTTGTCGCTCTGCATTTTCAACGCAAGTGCGAATCGTCTCTGTCGTCGTCACCTAATTGGCTGGTAGTTATTCAGCGAGCCCAATTTCTTTATTTAGTGCTATATTCCAGTAAGTTGCGTTTTATTGAAAGCGAGTGCGATTTAAAAATGAAAGCTTTATTTATCACGCATCACTGACGCTACAGTGGACACCTTTGCTACTTGTGATTTTAATTTTCGCATGCGAAAATACGCACAGTGTGGCCCTAGGCTTACAAAGTACCCCCTTACATACATACATTAGATGTGTATTTTACACATATTTCACCTTAAATACTTCAGTATCTACAAAATATCCTAAGTACTGATCGTACATATAATTCACTTTGACTTTAGTGTGAACATATACTTTAAACTTATAACATCAGCTTGAGTGTATTACCGCGCCATGAAATTGATTCATTTGCTTGACTGGGACATGAAAGCCTGAATACTGCTCTAAAACTTCATCCCAGGACAGCTTGTGAAGGCCCCGGTATACGGTATCTTTCTGAATATGGTGAAATGAGTCTATCTTCATTAGAAGACCCTTCAATAAAATCCCCCGACATTCAACATAAACTAACAACAGAGTTTTACTGGAAAATCAATAAAATACAGCATTAGAGCACGGAGGGAATCTTGGCCACCAACAAACACCGTACATAACTGTTTGTTGTTAACATGAATGGCAAAAATATTATATATTAGTCATTAAGACTCATACTTATATCTTTGAAAAACAAATTTTGGGAACGGAAATGGTGCTACTAGAATACATATAATCATCATTAAAAGGCACATACAATAATAATTCGCTATGAAATACATCATTCATGTAAAGATCAACAGTTCATTCAGTTATACATAAACTATGATTATTTTGTAAAATAAATTATTGTTACCTTTTTCAGGTCAAAATGTAAACCTCTGACAGCAAAGTCTGGCTGGTATGTTAACGTTTTGAGAATCTTTGGATACTAAAACAGTCACAAAACTGATGAAATTAAATGGAATTTTTTCATTTACAATAATAAAAGTGCCTAGTGTTGTAGGAAATAGAGAACAAATTTAGTAACATCAATTTTAATTTTTCAATACATTAAAGGAGACGATACCATCTATAAACATGGATGGAAAGCTTAATGTATAATGGAAGAAATACATATACATGTATAATGCATACACGCACGCAATACACGCAGGTAATTCATACACGTGATACACACACTCACACAATATTCAAACTCACACACACCCATGCATGCACACACGCACATATATACACGCTTGCTCATATATATTTCTGAAGAATATTAAATGAATACATTGATATTGAAGCTGCAGTGGCAATAACAAATTAATATGACAATTGACTTACATTCTTTGTTTGAAGAAGAGCTTGCTTGCCCATTTCAAAAATTGTGTGCAGCAAAGAGTCTGAGTATCCAGCTAGTGTGTAGTCATAATCAAAGCCATAGACATCCACATCAGATAGATTAATTTCATTGTTAGCAAACACAGCCTGGTTATCTATTGTGGCAGGAAGTTCTGTATCTGAGATATATAGAAATATGAAAATGAAACCGAAATATTATAACAAATCTCTAAAAGTTACAGTAAGCTAGTAAAGTTTGTATAATTAATTTTTTTATGCATGCAAAGAAAATATTTGAAGTAAAAATAAAGCATAAGTACTTTGGGCTTTCAGCAACATTCTCTCATAATGCTCAATAAATGGGGTAGAAGCAGTTGTATAGCTGCATGGGAAGAGGGCTGGAAGTTTGGCACTGGTCAATGGTGGCCAGTGAGGACTAAGAACTGCATATGTTTTCTTGCAGACAGACACCATTATGATAGTTTCCCACTAAAATAAAAAAATTATTATTCACAAGCATAGAAACAATGCCAGAGATTTTATTCTGAAGCTAAAATAATTCATTAGAACTATTTTTGGATCACTTCAATAAGGCATTATTTGGCAACAAAATTATTATATCTAAAAACTCATTTACATGTTTTAAAGTTTTATTGCTTTCAAAAATGTAATAAATAGAAACATTATATGTGACTTCACCAGATTTCAAAATTATTATTCATATTCAGCTTCGATCTTATACATTAGGTTTGGGCCCAGGCAAAGCCACTGGTGATGTTAGGAAGAGCATCCAGTTATAATTGCTCCTGTGCCCCAGCTGCAAAAGTCTTTAGCCCGATCTAACAAAACCCCTTCTATCAGGGGTTTTCTCACAGGGATGGTGACTATAAACTTGCGTGAGTGAGCTTCAATCTTATATTATTCAAACCATAGTGATGCAAAAAACTAACTATTTTATAGGCACGTAATTTAAAATGAACTATTGATATCAGGTGAAGAGTTTATCAATTCAGCCTGTTTAATCAACTTGTCTAGCTGCATATAATGATAACGAGTTATTTTACAGAATATTTCGGATGACGATGTTATATGCACTAATATTCTGTAAATCTTCAGTTGTGGGCTAGAAGTTGAGCTATGCTTGAAGAATAATAGGTATACTGCTTGATGAAATGAAAAAAAAAACAATTAACTAATGGCAATGAGGAAAACTAAATACAATGGCATATATCAGTATGTCTTAGTTATAACCACAAAACTGTAAAGAGGTTTTAAATCAAATAAATTATTCAGCTGTGACTTTTACAAACAGTTGATTAATAAAATCTAAAGTCAGCATCTGTTTACTTTTGAGCAGCAATAGTTCTGTTCTATGTCTAAAAATACTTTTTATGACTTGGCCTCCAAATATATATTAACTGAATTGATCGTTTGTCTTCTCTTTACTTTTTACTAAATTTTTGTTATGTCAATTTATGATACCTTATCATTGAATTACAATTTCAATGTAATTTTTGTGTGATCACAACAACTAAATAATTATATGTTTTATTGAAATCAATAAAAGTAAAAGTTGTTTAAATTGTTATAGTTTGATAAAGCATATTAATAACCTAATGAATTGTTTCTAATGCCATACCAGTTATAGAGCAGCAGCAAGCCAGCAACTAAAAACTGCAGCATAATATACATATAAGTTAGTAAAAATATAAATGACTGTTAATCGTGCTAAGCATAACTTCAGTTTGAACTATATCATTATTCATTATTATTATCCGTTGTTGTATTTATTATTATAAATATATTACTAAAACTATTGCCATGGGTCTATGAATGTGACAGTATCAGTATGAGAGTGCCAGTGTTGAATGATTATGAGTATATGACAGTAGAACTAGATGTACATGTAGCGGAGTAAGTTTTAGTGGTGTCATCACAGATAGACACTTCCCGGTTAGACGCTAGGCTAAATTTCTCACTTAGATGCTTCCTACATGAAATCTTCCCAGTTAGGCGCTAGTTATTATTTTAGTACAATATGTAATGTTGTAATGTGCGTGACATTGCATCATGCAGTTATGTAACCGTTTTGTAATTATATTATTATAGTTGTGCGGTTTTCATTTGTGTCCTAAATCCCCTTTATCTTTGTGGGTTGTATATATGTTGTCAGTCTTGGAAATGTGTTCGTAGTGATTAGTTGTGCTTTCCAAATAAAGATATTTCAGTGAACTTTAAGTATAATACTATTACACAATATATATTCTATGTGCAACTTATTTGAATATTATTGAAATATATGTATATTTAAATAAACTTGGATCAATTGCTTGTTATTCAGCACATAAATAAATTCCTTTGATCTGCATCAACTTATTAATTTTGCATATTTTATACTTCTTGTTGTTTGAAAAGATATTTCATTGATAAGTATTCCTTAAAGATAATGTCTATTATTAATGTATTACTGGTTTCGTAAAAATTGGAATATTATTCCAGATAATTCATGTTAGCTATTATAGCTATTAGCTATTCAGCAGTATTCAGCAATCATGCAATACAACAGTTATATAGGTATATATAGGTATATTGCTATATATGATATCAAAATGAAACATAGCGTCTAAGTGAGAAGCGTCTATCTGGGAAGCGTTTATCTGGAATGTAACCGTTTTAGTTTCAACCTTACAGTAACTGTGAGTACAACTGTGATTATCATTATGAACAAATTAGCCTTAGGTTTAGATCCATCATTTTTATGTTAACAAACAGTCATAAAATTTAAATTCAATCATTAACAAATAGAATTGCAATGTAAATATTAAATTTAATGAGTATTATCAAAAAAGTTATAACTATCAATGCAAAATTGAATGCCACTATGATGCCTAAGCTTTAGGCATCATAAAAAAATTATGATCATGAAACCATAAAAACTAAAGAATAATAATAAAGTCAAACACACCACAATAAACATAATAAAAGTAAAGCAGTAAAACTAAAACTAAAGTAAATGCCAAAAAGCCAAAGCCCAAAACCAAAAACAATAACAATTATTATCATCATCATTGTGATAAACTCATGAACTCAAATTATTCCACTTGGTCGTACTGTGTGACACTTACAGTGTAACGAGAATTTAATTTCATGAATTTGAAATTCAAATTGAAAATTAATAATAATAATATTAATATAATTATAAATATTTAATTTTTTAATTTTAATTTAATAAATATAATAATAATAATATTAATTCATCATTCATCATATCTAGATAGAAATTTACTTTTAGTCATACCATACAAATAAATTACAACTCGCATAACTATATTGACAACTATTTTACTTCACAATTATTAGGAGCTCTATCAAGAATGGTAATTTATTATAAATATATTTTTAATATAACTCTAACTAAGATATTATAATTATTTTTCACATTGAACGAGGATATTGAAATTTAAAGTTATTATTTGAATCGTCAATGTAAGAGCGATATGTTAATAGCCTTAAAACTTAAAAGCGGGTCAAAAAAATGTATAAAGCCCATTTTCTAATTCAGCTGTATCCGGGTTTAAACTACTAAAATATGTATTGACATGTACATCATTGAACCAAGTATGTAATATTTTCAATGTGCACAATAACCTAAATGCGTGTTATAATAATATTATTTCATCTTGGATGCTTACTAATTAATTTTTAAAGTTTATATTGATTGCATGTCTCTTATTACAAGTTTTCAGATATAAAATATTAGTTTTTTTTAAGTTCAACTCTCTGTAGCAGACTATGTTGTATCGTAGTTATCTTTCCATACTATTATGCGCAAAGAGCACAACTAGAATATTATTATACAAATATAAACGAGTATAGGCTTAACAGATTGGAAGCTGGTGGGCATAGCAGTGCCTGCAGAACTTGTGTGGATACAGAGAGATTGAATAGTGTGCTTGTGAACAATAGAATAGAGTGTATGTACATATAAAAAGCATGAGATTGGTAACAAGTAAATAAATTACGAATGTGCTAGAGCAGGGGTGCCCAACTTTTTCAGAGCGAGAGCCACTGAACTTTGTAAAATTTAGCTTGAGCTAGAAGCCACAGCATCAGTATTCTTCAAGTTATTACTTTATTCGAAATTCCTATGAATCATTATACAATGAAGTACCAATAATTATTGCAGGCTGCGTGTCTTGTAGGAGGTATGTAATAAAAAGATGCACATTAAAAAGGTGTTTTTTCTCCACTCGAATTTATTTACTTTATTTTTAAAATACTTTTATTTGTTATATCTTTGAGGGCCACATAAATGTAGGCCGAGGTCCACATCTGGTCCTGGGGCCGCCTGTTGAACAGAGGCCTGGGCTAGAGAGTGCTCAGCTCGGGATCTTAGCCTAACACCTCTTACAGATCAAGACAGGAGCTAGAATTACCTCGAAGCCATGCAAAGCAACACGTTTCGATTCACTGATCCCAAATATTACTTGGCGAGTTCATAATTAGTTGAAAACTCCCCTTACAACTATTATTGTAAAAACCTTTACAAATATAGCTACACATTGCGTGGCCAAATATATGCTGTGCACCAAGAACCATCCTAAAGTAAGAGGATTAGTTTATTCTGTGCTCCACAGTGTCAATATAATGTATAATATTTTGAGGAGTACTTCATTAGCTCTAGCACTTAGTAAACCACATCTAATAGATGATGCAGAAAATTCAAAGCCTCCTTTCTCAGAGTCGATCTGATGCTGATGCAAGGACGGCTCACTTTTATGCACTGCTCAGGTTTTGAGTTACATAAAGCAAGCTGAGCAAACATTTTTAAATGAATCTATTAACACATTTAAGCAAACTCAATCAATTTCTAAATTCAGCCAAAAGATTTAAAATTTTATCCACATAAGCAGTTATACTTTTATTAGTTGTAATACTAAAATTATCTGCTTGCAAAGGCAGAATTGACAAAAGTATATCGGATAGCAATGTCAGGAAAAAAATATCACAATAAAAGCAATTCATGAAATATTCAACATTGCCTATTCCACAAAAAACATACATTGTTTTAATTAATATAATGTGGCATCAAATTTGTGAGCCAGTAATACAAAGTATGCAGTTATATACATAATATAGTGTACTTACATATGGTGTACATACATATGGTGTACATACACCTAGTATAAATACATCCAGTATAAATACATCTAGTATGCGTACATCCAGTTTAACTACATTTAGTGCACATACATGCAGTGTAAATACATCAAATGTACATACATATGGTTCTCATGCATCTACATAGTGTACATACATATTATCACGATAATACATTTAATGTAATTACATATAATATACATATATAATGCACATATATAAAGTAAAGTGTAAATTAAGTTGATATTTGGGTAGCTTCCATCACGTCCACTCCTAGAATAGTACTTTGAGGATCAGCAACTATAATGTGTGGAGGAATATCGCACACTGAATTGAATAAATCAGGATCTCCTCTAAGCAAATGCATTATCAGTTTGTAGGCTGGAATTGTTCCCGACTTCAACCTTTTTATAATTTGTTTGCGCATAACTGAGGTCAATCTAAAAAATACAATTGCTTTAGAGAAAAAGAGGAGAATTTGCTATCAAGTCATATGACAGAAGAAGGAATAAACACAGGATATTCTCTCAGTTGTCAGCTAGACAGGGTACTATGACATTCCAACTAACTCTGGCAGCAAACAAAACTATTCCATTATATTTTAAGCTAAAAATTCGTAAGATTAAAATGCGTTATCATAGTGAATAGCAAATTTTGGAAATTTGATTTAAGTATGCTTTTATAAAAGAAGGCAATGTTAATACACATAGAACTTTGGTGGGAGAAGTAGATACAGATATAAGCTTGATTTTGGGTATATAAGGGTAGATAAAAGTGTGTGTTTTGTTTAGATAAATGAACAAGGAGTTCCTCCATCTTATACGAGTAACTAGCCTGGTGCAGCAACTGTGTAAATTATTTCAATGTCTTCCAGCTCTGAATCTAACTTGCCAAACAGTGTTTTAAAACATCTTCATGTAATCATTTCCACCAAAATGAAGGCCCACAGTTCTTAGCCAATAACATAAACCATAAATCAAAAGTGTAGAGCCATAAATTGGCATGGTGAGATTAATATTAGCATTTGAAAGTGATTTTCACACAGAGGCCTTAGCCAATGGTCTACCAAACACAAGCGGCTGTGGAAAAATGCAAATACGCTAATGTTGAAAATTCAAAAATAAAACGGAAAGGAAATTAAGGACTAGAATGTTATAACTGCTAAAAATAGAAAGAAGGATAGCCCTACCTATGTAAGAGCTGTGCCCCCTCCCCGGTTATAAGTTACAAGGGCTAGGCAAAGGTTTACAGGTGGTGTGACCACCATTTAGTTGTAAATAATAACTCAGAAAGTAGACTGCAGTCGCCAGTTTTATGTTTGCAAAGTTGCATTTGTGTTCTGCCAATAGCAGTGAGTCTGAAACACAAACAAGAACGGCTCTAAAGGATGTCGTTTAAATTTCGTCATAACTAAGCCAGCTGACTGAGCAAGTAGGAGATGTTAGTTACTATCCGGGAGGGGGAGATTATATCTTAAAGCAAAAGAAAGCATGATAAAGCATAAGTAAATGCTGCTGCGGAGCCTCTACTACCAAGTTTAGATTTAGAAGTGATATCACTTCTCTCAAAGGAGCAACTGCACAGAATATTGTGACTTTTCTTGTAGAAATATACATGAAAAATAATTTTAATAATAAATAGTTATCAGTACACTAAAGTCAATTAAAAGTATTTTTAGATTCTATACTTCATGACCGATACACTTATCCAACTTGCTAGTGACTAGCAGTGTGAGGGAACATTTTTAAAAGTCTTCCACAGATAAGTTTAGGGGAAAAGCTGGAAGGACTCCTACAGAATCTTATAACAAAAATTTTAAACCATTGACTCGTAATAGAAACATTTAGATTTAGGAGTTATCCTTCCCAATTTGCATACAGTAAACGAATGTAAATAAACAGTGTTACACTCAGGCAACCATTTTTGTCTGATCGGAATTTGTTAATTTATTAACTGCAGTACTAAACAATATGACAAGCACAACTTTTCTTAGTTTTTTTTTGTAATTCTATAGAATCGAGCTGTCTATATCTAAATAATGTGACTAGCCCATCACACCAAAAACACAACACTATATAATCCAATAGAAATACATCCAAGTGATTTTCGACTGTATTTTACCATAAAAGTTGTCCATTTATTAAGAAGAAAGTTTCAAGCAACTTCCACATTTCTTCCTGTTCACTTTTACTTCCTATTGCAAAGACGACAAAACTGAATTTCTAGATACTTTAATAAACTAAAGCAGTTTTAACAAGGGAGTGAGTGAACAGCAGTGCGTTATGTACAGACAGGTCTCCCTTAAAAATTAAATAATATTCTAAAGGCAACTAAACCATCAGAGCTTAAATTGTAATAAATATTTTCTATCTTTGTCTTGGCCGAAAATTTCAAAAAGTGTGTTACTATGGCGATAGTAAATGACTGTTGTATATAGATCATAGAGCAGGAGAGGTTAGTATACTGTTAGCAAATAGAAGTAAGCAACACATGTATATTATATAACAGTGAACGTAAGTATCTATAAGCATATGGGTCATTTTACTTAACTTAGTACACACTCGATATTTCTAGTTTTTGGCTATTTTTCACAATTTAGCTGCTAATATATTATGTGTTTCTTGCTCTAAACTAAATAATTAAAGCTTTTTTAATTTTGCTTGGCCTTCTATATTTTTCTTAAATTTTTAGTAAATTGGGATATGCAGGACCATTATGGTTTTTTCATAACAGTCTGCAACCTACCAATATGGCAATTAAATGCACTTTATTGTTGCAGGTTTCCCTCTCAGTTTTTTTCCTATACATATATTTGTAATAATCATAAAAAAAATACCACAACCTGTTAAATTTTTATGACTTTTAACCAATTTCAATTGTTGGTCCAAATTTGCTGGTGCTATTAAATAAAGTAAAATGACCCATATCGGCTGTGAGTGTGCTGAGGTAACTTTGAGTCAAACAGAGCTACATGCAGTTAGGGTGGAGCGTAGCTGCCGGCATCAACAAGCCTGACCTTTGAACTTCGCTGAGTCTGAGAAGTAACTCTCCACATTTGGTAGGAAAGTCTGGAGAATGGGACGTAGTGTACAACATGAGGGCATCCAGCAGTCTGTTCTGGTAGGTCTGTATCTTATCCGGCTCTTTTAAACCTTTCACATCTAAACATCCCATCAATTAGATTATATACTGTGAGAGTAGCAACACACTCTGTAATATATTCTGTAATATACTATGTAATATACTCTTTAATATACACTATGTAATATACTCTGTCATACACTCTGTAATATATTCTGTAATATACTATGTAATATACACTATGTAATATACTCTGTCATACACTCTGTAATATATTCTGTAATATACTATGTAATGTACACTATGTAATATATTCTGTAATACACTCTGTAATATATTCTGTAATATACTATGTAATATACACTATGTAATATATTCTGTAATATACTCTGTAATCTACTTTGTAATAAACTCTGTAATAAATTTTGTAATATATACTCTGTAACATACTCTGTAATGTATTATGTAATATACTCTGTAATATACTCTGTAACTTACCCTTTAATATATTTTGTGATATACTATGTAATACATTCTGTAATATATTATGTAACATACTACAACACACTTCACTAAGAGATTTGGCACCTAAATAGCGGTAACTACACTGTAGGCAACCCACACACAGCTAGGTAGTATTATGGAAGGCTCCACTATGACAGAAATCACCATACCTGGTAACATGGTAGCTAGAACCTTCAATGTTACATATTCATACTTGTCAACTTTGAGACGAGCTAGATTTTCACACACATGCAGCATACGACTTATTACCTGAAAATACAAGAGGAGTACAGTTACAGAATAAACAGGAGATGGAGTAAGAGAAAGAATAAGTTACATATATGTATATATACTGTATAGTTTATACTGTGTAGTTTATACTGTATAGTTTATACTGTATAGTTCATCTGTATAGTTTATACTGTATAGTTTATACTGTATAGTTTATACTGTATAGTTTATACTGAATAGTTTATACTGTATAGTTTATACTATCTAGTTTATACTGGATAGTTTATACTGGATAGTTTATACTATCTAGTTTATACTATCTAGTTTATACTGTATAGTTTATACTGTATAGTTTATACTGTATAGTTTATACTGTATAGTTTATACTGCATAGTTTATACTGTTTAGTTTATACTGTGTAGTCTATACTGGATAGTTTATAAACAAGGCAGGCAGGCTACCTACCTCCTCATGCTCCATCTCCCTGGCCTTCTGCAGGTCTATAGTTTTACCATAGCTGAGGTGTATAACTGCATGAGAAAACCTGGACCTCCAAATGGCTCCAAGACAGATAAGTTCTGCCCACGAGTTTTTAAGCAGTAGAATCTGATCTTCGACCTGTAGCAGTGTAGATGGTGCAAGATACTGAGTGTGTAGGGCTTATACAGTACAGTACACACGATGTGTAGGGCTTATACAGTACAGAGTACACACAATATGTAGGGCTTATACAGTACAGTACACACAGTGTGTAGGGCTTATACAGTACAGTACACACAATGTAGAAGGTGTAAGTATACAGTACACACAATGTGGAGTGTGTAAGTATACAGTACACACAATGTGGAGTGTGTAAGTATACAGTACACACAATGTGGAAGGTGTAAGTATACAGTACACACAATGTGGAAGGTGTAAGTATACAGTACACACAATATGGAAGGTGTAAGTATACAGTACACACAATATGGAAGGTGTAAGTATACATTTTAGCGTATAGACTCAAGTTCACTAGATTTAGGCATAAAGTCCAACGCATATGAATTCTATGCTATTCACCTAGTTGGATACACTATTGAGATACAAGTTCTAATCTGTATCCAGTTTGACTTAGGTATATGCATATTATATAATATATACATACTATTGGTAGCCAGTCTGTTGGTGGCAATAGTTTGGTTTTTAATTTTGAGGAATAAAATTTAAACAACATCTATATAGCCTAGTTGAATCTTGAACTGGTTTTGGGGAATTTTGTGTAATAAAGAAAACTGATAGAAGCAGCACCAAGTTGAGGGTGACTGATTATAGTATTTGTAAAAACATTGTAGTCCAAACTCCAAACTCGACACCCCAAACCAATGCACTCAGTGACCACCAACTCAGTGCTGCTTCAAGCGATTTTCAAAGTCTATGGTTATTACTACCCACAAGAAAAATAATGTTATATTTGGATGGCCTCAAAGGTACGCTAGCAAGAATAATACAACAAGTTACACTTTAGCTAATATAGCCATCCCATAAACCCTGTCTACCAGCCAATACACTCATATTGAGAGATAAATTGAGCCAGATAATAGCTGGACATGTATTACTCACATCTATATCCATGAAGTTGGGGAGGTGACGAGCCCACCGCACCACTTGATGCAGCCTATGCTCCGTGAGATGCAGCATGGAGCTAAACTTATGCTGATCACATGCAGTCAGTTTGTCCACACAGCACTGCATGGGCTCAGATCTGGACTCCTCATACAGGTCCTCTAAATCCAGGATTTGCTACAAGAGAAGTTCACTTTAGTACAAACTAAATTTCAGTTGGACAGTTTATTATTGGTTGTTTTTACATATCAGTGATCAGCTCTGCAAATAAAAAATGATTCTAATTAATGTTCAATTAAATTAAAATTATAAAAGTATCAATTTTCTTTTGAAAACCATAGTATTTTATTATATAATGCTCATTAAAAAGTGGGGTATGTGGTGAATTCCCTACGTGAAAGAATTGAAAAATTATGGTTTTCATATCTTGTAAGAGGTTACATTCCTAACAGATACTATACAACAGTTAACAGTTATTATAAGACATTGTATTTGGAATGACAACTGATATATTGTGTAATGCCTCTAATACAATAGTTATTTCCAAACTACAAAGCACTGTCGATATTCTGTACACTACAGTTTACAGTAACTCTACATGTACATGTGCTGATAACTCTACCTGTATTATCTGAGGTACGACAGGCTGGGGGTAGTGTGTATGTCTATACTGTAAGTCAGGTAGCCTCATCTTCTTAGGAGGGATATGAGGAGAGACGTCAATGGACGATTGGTCTATACCCTCCCCGCTTCTGCTGGGATAGCCAATTGAAGTGCCGTAATATTTACTTCTACCACCTCTCGACCTGTCTTCTCTCACACCTACACAATGTGCAGAAGGATAGACTCAGATACTCTGTATGATGAATAGAGAAACCCCTTCCCCCCCCCTTTCCCATTGCGTTAGAATGTACACCATGTGCATGCTGTATGTTCGCAGTAGACTCAATATCTGTACCATTCTATTGAACAAAGATTCCCTGAGCAGTTGATTTTATAAAACCAAAGCAACTTAGTACAGCTATAATAACGATTAGACACTGTATGGAGTGAGCTACAGAGACACCAAGTTTTCCACCAAAGACTCCATGTTCGAGTTCAACTCCCATATGCCACTTTAGCACACCATGGATGAAACCGTGGTATGCTAAAACCCACATGTTTGAGAGAGAGGTTTAGAAGATGCTATTCTATTACAGCGGAAAGCAGGCTAGATTTTACTGATTATATTGTAAATTTAGAGTCTAGTAACGCAATAGTCAAAATATCCGCAATATTTCTGTTACTGTGTGGTAACACTGCTACTGTGTGGTAACACTGCTACTGTGTGGTAACACTGTTACTGTGTGGTAACACTGTTACTGTGTGGTAACACTGCTACTGTGTGGTAATATTAATCTGGTTTTTAAGCTTGGTTTGAATTTTGAAAACCAATCAACTGACAAGATTCGAGTCACCAAGCACTTGACTCAAGCTGTCACTGGAAGTATTCAGAGTCAAGACATGTTGACAGGTTTACCAGACTGGCTCACTAACCTTCAATCTTCATGCCAACATCACAGCACTTCTGGAACCTGCATGCAGCACACTTCTTACGACTGCTGAGAGAGATATTGCATGTGCCGCCCCTGTGACACGTGTGAGTCTTCTTATTCTGAACCGTTCTCTTGAAGAACCCTTTACACGATTCACAGGTTTGTACAGCGTAGTGGTAACCTTCAACACAGTAACACTGGCAGGGAACACTGTCAGGGAAGGGAGATAAGAGAGAATAAGGTAAATACGTGGGTGTGATATATGATCGAAATCTGCTCTAGCCTACTTCAAACCTTTCCAAATGTCATAAGACGTTGCCAAAAACTTTGAAGTAAAGCAAACTCTATATATACAGCCTTCCCACACGGATTTAGACTGTGGGCTCCAGAGACATAGCATGACATACTGATACTGTACTGATGGGCTAACTAATAGACTAATGTTCCCAATGAATGCCTTTCAAGACAATTGTCTGCGCAAAATAAACAAGGTTTTCAGCCAAACAAAGCAACCATACATGAAAAAGGTCAGTAAGGAAAACGGTTAGGCAAGTCAGCCCAAGTACAGTGTGTCAGCCAAAATTGTCCTGTCTCTAGCTGCATATGGCTAGTAGAATATACAATAGAATACACTGTCTACCTCATACTACACATAGAATATACTGTCTACCTTATACTACAGATAGAATATACTGTCTACCTTACACTATACATATAATATACTGTCTACCTTACACTATACATAGAATATACTGTCTACCTTATACTACAGATAGAATATACTGTCTACCTTACACTATACATATAATATACTGTATACTATACATATAATATACTGTATACCTTACACTATACATATAATATACTGTATACCTTACACTATACATAGAATATACTGTATACTATACATATAATATACTGTCTACCTTACACTATACATATAATATACTGTATACCTTACACTATACATATAATATACTGTCTACCTTACACTATACATATAATATACTGTATACTATACATATAATATACTGTATACCTGTTACTACGTCACCACATATAGGACAAGGCTTAACATCAACTTTCTCATGTTTAGAGGCAAAATCTCGAATTGTATTGACAACAGACTTGACAATGGCATTGACATCTTCATTCTCCTTATCACTGAGTGGTACATCTTCAGTGAGGTCTAAAGACACATCGTCTGGAAAACATAACATACATGTACGTAATGTGTGTATACGAGAACGCCAAAGCACAAACATATTTAGACTAGCATTAGCGAAAAATTTTCAAATTGCAGTTCCCTTCTTAATGATAGACAAATATGTGAACATGTTCACAGTATAATGTAGACCAGACCTAATGCAGTCTGTGTAGGGCTAACAGGCTAATATTTTAAAACATATTGTATTTAGGTTGACTAAAACTAAAACATGTATAGAATAAGGTAGCCAGGTAGTACTAACTATAAGAGCATAAATTTTAATTCGGTTATAAAAACTTGTAATAATACAATAAACCATTGATCTATGTGAAAGTGAATAATACATATACACAACATACACAACCCCAAGCATTGAGTAGAAACTTCTTTTAGTCCAACTTTCTACTACAGATAATACAACTTTGGAGCTGCTTGATACAAGTAAATCATGTCTTTAGACTTAGAAACTGGAACTGAAAGGATATGATATGAAGGGCGTACCTAGACCCCTGCTGGCAATAGGTGTAACTGTGTCTTCAAATACAATGTTCCCATCTCCATCCTCCATTTGTACAACAACCTTCATTCCTAGTTTCTGCCTCAACTTGTGCATGATAGCAGCTTGATTTACAGTGTCTACGAAGTTGTCTCCTATCACTTTGATGACAAGATGGCCGTCAGCATTTTTATTCGGAGATGTGGTAGCCATGAGCGAGGGAACTTCCTCTTCCTGAATAGTCTCTTCGCCAACTTCCGTTTCTTCATTAGAACCTTGCAGAGTGTATAGTTAAAAGGTGCAATTCAGGCCATAATAGCAGTGGTAGTAGTTAGTAATAGTAGTGGTAGTAGTTAGTAATAGTAGTGGTAGTAGTTAGTAATAGTAGTGGTAGTAGTAATAGCAGTGGTAGTAGTTAGTAATAGTAGTAGTAGTAGTTAGTAATAGTAGTAGTTAGTAATAGTAGTAGTAATTAGTAATAGTAGTTATAGTAGTAATAGGTTGCACTAACACCAACACTTATGAGATGCAAATAAGAGGTAAAATACAGTAAAAGTACAAATAGGCAGCTCATAGTATAAGAGGGTATTTCTTGGAAATGGTTGACTTGATTTCCATCTAAATAGAAGGAGCTGACACATTACTTACATATACCTAAAAATATTTACATGAGAAGTATAATTAATCAAAGACATCCCAGGTGTCACAAAATAAATTGACTTTAGGTTCCAAAAAAGTGAAAAGACAATGAGATGATGTGGAAGAGAAATATGACAGTGGTAACCTTGACCAACATGTTACATAAATGTACAAGTGATTGATTGAGCACAGGTAACGGTGGGCATATCACTCAATTCACTTCACCAAAATATGAGAAAGCCATGGGAACAGTCTGAAGGTGATTTGATTCAACTAGGAAGAGCTAGCTCATGAAAAACACGCCACAGATTAGTACACAGTTACAGGGCTGTACTCACCTATAATGACTGTTTGGGCAGTAATTTCACCTGAGTCGTGAATAGTAGCAATTCCTCCATCGCCAGCATCTGTGACCACCAAACTCACTGTGAAATATATTTACAGCTCCTAAGGCTAAAGATAGGGTGAGTTCCACAATGGGAACAAAGAAGACAAAAAATGAATACAAACTTCTTTGCTTAAACAAAAATGCTGTCAAAAAGTGCTCTACTTTAGCAAATATTATAAAAGGATTTCATAAAGAAGTAATAGAAATTTGATTACTGGTTTAGGAGCTGTCAAAATCTGTTAACAGGATAGACAGGGAACTGTGACATCATAAAAGCAAAAAATGCATTTAATTGGCAACAAAATGTAGATTTTTTGGATGAAAATTTAATTGCTTGCAGCATCTTCAAACATGCATGTTCAGACAAAATGGCTGTCAATATAGAGATGGATATGAGTATAAGAGAACAGCCAACTTAGCTATTTTATTGCCGAGTTTTAAACTTAATTTTTTCTGTAACAAATCATAAATTATAAATGTAGACATGGAGATTGCATAAAAAATTATTTTAGCTATTGAATTAAAAATGAGTGCTAAAATACCTGTTCCATGGTTTGGATTGATGTTACTACATATACTTATCATAACAGGGTTGAGAACTTAGGGTGATAACATAACATAGGATCTTCCCATATTTGGCTTAGCTTTGCACAAATATAGATGTGAAAAATATTAACAGCTCAACCAAGTAAACCAAGTAAATCAGATCAGCGTTGCGCTAATTACTTTTTCATCTTTTATAGTCTAATTCAACTTTTCACTACTGTCCACAAAATCTGCTACAAAACAAAAAATTTTCTTTTTCAGTGTTAGTATTGGGCAAATATTCATCTAGTTTTACTTTAACAAGCCTCAATTTGTGAATCACCAAATAAAAAAACCCAAGCAGCAGGCAGCAGCACGTGGGAGTGGAGCTATTGGGGGGTGTATTAGAGCTAGAGGCCAATAATTTTCAAGTAATCCATTAATATAAAGTTCTGCTAAAATTTTTAAAACTTTGAAAAAAAAGGGTGGAATAGCATGTCTTACAAATTGATTCACAGAAACTACCCGCCATTTTTTCCCAGCAGAACCTCACAATAAAACTAAGAACAAAAAGGACAGCCTTGATAATGACTATTGGATTTTAAAAATAAACTATTTAGCATTTTACTTTTACCATCAAAAACTGAAATTGCGTCTTAATTGAAAGGTAATCTGCAATGAGTAGGCAGATACAAAGTAATTTGCAATTGATCAGTCAGCTGTGGTGACACCATGGCTTGAGGTAAAACTAGTTGTGGAGACAGATGAAGAAGACAACATGCTGTTTGCAGGGATTGAACCTTTATAACATCTGCTCACTGAACAAGAGCTGTAAAGATAATTTCAAAGGACGTCATGAGGGACATCAAATTTTATCTTTTTAGCTCATCTTAAACATTTTTTTTTGCTTTGTTGTGCATATTACCAAGTCACACAATTATCATAGTGGTGGCATTTTGAAAATTTCAATTTTATTTTAATAATATCACACATGCGAGCATACCTTGTTCTGATGACGTCTTTGTTAAATCTAGTGTTTGATTCACAGCCTGTAGTAGCACTGGGGAGATGCCGATCTCGCCATCAGCTAACTGAGTTTGTAAATAAACAGTTGGAGGCTGATCTGCAGCCATTATAATTATGGCAGTTCTATCACACTTGTCAACGCCTGTAGCAACAAGGGGAATTTCAAATAAACTGTTTCAGAAACTGGTATATTCTGACTGCCTGCACAAATATTAAGAGCTTGGTTCGAATTTTGAAATGTATATATTACCATTTCATGTCTTCTCCAATTAACCTATAAATTATTCTTTTGAAAATAACTTTGCTTTAGGCTTTTATTTGTGCAGTTCAAATGCATAATATAGATATTTGGTTATTTGCTAGTAGTAGTTTTACTAAAACTACGTACTATTAACTATGACTAACACTATTGGCATCAGTATCACTAAGAGTATGAGTATGATATTAATTATGATGGTCGTGATAATGCCAATGGTATGAGTGAGTGTAATACTAAGTCTAATAGTAAATGTAATACTAATAGTAATAGTAATAGTATTACTAAATCTAATATTTATACTTATAGACTATAGTTATAATTATACTAATACTTAATAGTAATAGTATAAGTATTAGTAAATCAAAATCCAATACTAATAGTAATGGTATAAGTTAAAGTAATACTAATAATTATAATACACTAAATCTAAATCCTGCTTTGACTCTTATACTTACAGTTACACTGTGTAACTTACAGTATCACTATGATTGCCAGTATCATCATCAATATGAATGAGAATGATACTGAGTGTGAGTATGACTATGAGTATCACTATCAGTATCATACTGAGAGTGAGTATGTGAAACTGAATGTCTATACTATTACTAATACTAATAATATATTTATAGTTAAACTAATATTTATACTTCATACCCACATACATGATACTCATACTCTCATAGTCATACTCATACTGATAATCGTAGTCGTAGCTCATAGTCATAGTGGTAGTCGTAGTATGACTATAAGTATAACTTAACTATAAGTATTAGTATTACATTTACTATTGTCTATAAGTATAAGTATAACATTAACTCTAACTGTAGGCGTAGCCGTAAGTACTGGTACAACTATAAGTATAACTATAAGTATAAGCATAAGCCTAAGACTAAGAGTAAGAGTAAGATACTAGACTCAAGAGCATTTGTAACTAAGTGTAAGGCTTAAAGTTTGAGTTAAAGTTAAGGCTTTTACTTATACTTTTACTTTTAGTTATAGTTAATCATAATCATAATGATAATGTTATAGTTATTAGAATAAGAATTAGAATTAGTTATACTTAAACTTATACTTGCTGTTATTGCCTATTGACATTGGCTAAGCAGCCTTTTGACTTTTTTTTATTTTGATTGCACTATTTCTTTCTAGTTTTATTTATCGAATCATTTTTGGTTTAATTTGGTTTTTTAACAACCACAAGCTACTACAAGTACAACCGAAAAACTCGCTACTAAGTCTACTAGTAGTTGTACATTTTTTAAAGCTCCCCTCAAGCTAGTTGGTTGAACGATTCTATAAGCAGCTCCGAGTTGGGGGTAAATGAGTGCAGTAGTACAAGATTCTCAAGTTTAGAGTTGGGAGTTTAATAAACCCCAACTTCAAATTCAAGAATTTCAAACTACTGCATCAGTCACTCTTAATTTGGAACTACTTCTAAAATCATTCTAGTCAATTATTTAATATTACATTATTATGTGGAAACTGCGCCATGGGCGATTTCGATTACAACTTAAAAATAATAATTTAACTGTTCAGTGTTTTTGCTAAAGGGAGGCAACTCCTAATTTAATATCGTTTTTACGCTTTATTAGGAAGAAAACTGCAAACCTTCAGCGCTTTCTTTAGTTATTAGACCCAAAACCTAGATTGTACCACTGAGCTGGATATTATTGAGTTCGATGGATTGTACACGTAACGCGGAATTTCGGGTTATAGTGTCCCTGGGCTACACCAGTTCAGTTACCCGGTCAAAGTTCGTGTAGCACAGTTGTCAAAAAGACATCGTTTAATGCAGCACATAGTTTGGAGTCATTAAGTGCAGTTGTTAAAAATTAGAGGTTTAGAATTCAATCAACAATGCTATCAGTGGCCGCAAACTTTGTGCTGCGTCAAGGGATTTTTCTGTTCAAACTAATATTTTTTACGTACTTCATTCAAGTTCACATTACCATTTCATATACTCATGTACTTATACATCAACTTATAGTTACCGTGAGCTTGCTTTGAAATTTTCAACTACTTGTACAAGTTACATAAATTAACTGTCCATTTTTAATATTTTAGTCGCAATGGACTCAATCAAGCCGTATGTTCAATTAATGCTTCCCGGCCACTGCTATGATACTTTTCTTGAAGATTTAAACTTCTTTGATGGTAAGACTTACTCACTTAGACTAAGCATTTAGTTTTACTCTTAGACTTAGTCACTTATCATTCGAGTGATTATTTATTACTGGTCACTCGTGATTACGGTAACCGTAGCAGTAACAATTATGACAGGACTGATAGTCATAGTGATAGTCATAGTGCTAGCAAGTAGCAATACGTGTGCCAACAATAATACTAACTCTAAGTGAAAGTCTAGCAGTAATACTAATAGTAATAATAATACTAATAGTAGTATTACTTATTAGTCTTAGTGTACATGAGTAGACTAACTCTAAGGCGTGGTAGTAAATCACTAAATGTAAGAGTACCTATTAGTATTAGTATTAGTGTGGCATGCTTTCTTCTATGTGAATAGATTTGGTTTTTTTTCTTGAGTGAAACAAATAAATGATATAATATTGTAGTTGACTGTTGGAAGGTGTTTATCAGCAAAGGTCTTGGCTATGGCATAATCTTGGGCTCAGTATTAGGTAAGTCTCCGGTCCCATCTAATAAATATTCAAACTTTTTTCGAGCCACCAACTTTCCTGCTTATCTTGTCCAGTCAAGCAGACCATTATTTTCAAGCCATTGGATACATTTATTACTTTTATGCAAAAAAGCTGATGCTCATTTACTTTGATTGTTTAAAAAAAACTAGCAGATATAAATATCAGACTTGAGCTGAATTGAAATACTACAGAGTTAGAATATTCTAGATAAGCTTTCGCAGGTGAAATATCATGTATAAAAATTCCTCAAATAAAATGCTGAATTTTTATGATTTCTTAGCCTTAATTTAAGTTGTTATTTTTCCAGTTTCTGCTTGTATCGTTAACTAATGTGACATGTGATGCTTATTGTCTATTCTCAGTCAGTGCATAACCTATTTCTAGTATTGCAGAGTAACTCATTGATTTAGTTGAATGTTATTTCAACTTCATAATCTCTATACACTGTAAATCAATTATATTCCTTTCTTTATACAAGCAGGTACTAGAGCAGTCAGAGTGAATATAGTTACATGCAATGCGTACACAGTTATAGCTAAGACTTGAGTTCTTAAGAAACTGTGTTTTGTTTACACCTGTTCAGACAGCAGAGAAAGTGCTGCCACAGCATACTCTTTATTGTAGAGGTCTTATTCCAGAGCAAGTGTCCTTAATTCTTACGTTATTATTGTTTTATTTCTTTTAGTCAAATTACCTCAGATCCTGAAAATACTTGCTGCTAGAAGTGGGGTGGGTCTGAGTATGCTGAGTATATACTTGGAGTTGTTAGCCGTCACTTCATCTTGTGCCTATGGTTTCAACGCTAAGTTTCCTTTCAGGTACAACATAATTCATAGTAAACAGGTTATATTTTCTGTAAAATTGAGTTTGTGATTGAAAACTTAAAAAAAAGTTGCAATAGTGGGGTAGTGTTCAACTAAGATACATAATATTTGCTATTCAAAAGAGTTAATTTTTCTTTTTTATTCACAAGTGTCGACTTTGAAGTTAAACTAGGCAATCTTGTGCAAGCTCTGCATAAGTAGCAGACAACTCTCACTGTCCTATTTTATTTATATATATATGTGTGTTTGCAAGAAGCCAACCTTGACTTAAAGAACTTGTCTAACAAAGCATGCATCCTCTGTGCTAAGTTTCATGTATATCAGGGTCATCCAATCACATTGGGTGGTCACATTGGAGCCCTTAAGCCTGATAACTAACTCAAAGAAATTTATAGCCTACTAAAAAAACTTTAAAGTTTTGTTCTAAAAGCAAATGCTGTTATAGCCAATTGGGACATGAGTACTTAAGTTTGTCCTGATTGGATGCAGTTTTAATTATGCTGGTAATAATAGTAATTTCTCTTTTTACCAGTGACTATTCTATTTTACAGTGCTGCTCTATACAGATTAGCTGTATTGTGGCAGCTACCTGTATTACATTTCATATGATGTGTTAGTTTTCTATTATTTCAGTTCCTATGGTGACAGTCTATTCATGCTAGTACAGACCTCCATCATAGCTATACTTGTGTTGATGTTCTCTGGTCGTACAGTCACCTGTATGCTATATCTCGCCATCCAGTCCGCTATTATATGGTTCCTGTTCCTTTCTGGTCTAGCGCCATTTGACTTGATATGGGCCCTGCAGGCTGCCAACATGCCTGTAGTCGCTTCTAGTAAAGTAAGAAGCATACTAATCACTTTAAAACGTCCACCTTTGACCTATTCTGAATATCTTACATTACTGAGAGTCTGAAATTTTGATAGCTCTTTAATTTGTTTAATAAGTTTTAGTTCAGGGCACAAAATAACATTTTCGCAAGAACATAATTTCTTTTTGCTACATTTTCAATCTATGATGTAGGCTGTTTTCTCAACTTCTCTTTTACTGCACTTACCTCTGAGTTTGAGACATACACTGTATACTGTAGTATGTGGGCTATTTTAATGCTCCTTGATAACTGATTTTGGCTCCAGGTGTGTTGGTTTGACTCGAATCAAATCTGCCAGTTAAAGTGCTTCATTACCTTTAATGATTTTTAGTCACAATATTTTCTGTATTCAAATCAATGAAGCACGATAGGTTTTAATGATCACTAGTGGATAAGCTTTGTATATATATACTACTACTAAATTGCAAAATCAAAATTTAAAATAAATTAGTTTCGCCTGTTAGCTAATTGGGTTTCAGGATTTCTCTTGTAGCAAAGTGCTATTTTCTACTCTGATTTTAGATGATACAAGCATTTGAAAACTATAAGAATGGGCACACTGGTCAGCTGTCCGCTATCACTGTAGCCCTACTGTTCTTAGGATCTTTGGCTAGGATATTCACGTCCCACCAGGAAACTGGGGATCTTACCATGATTCTGGTGTTTGTTGTTGCAACTCTCTGTAATGGAATACTCCTGTTTCAGGTACTGAATGCACTGTTGGTAATTCAATTATTTAGAGTTGTCTTCTCTTACTACATTAGTGTTGTAGGAAAAACAACTCCTTAAAATATGTGCTTTTTGCTTTGTAACCAAATTAATTTATTGATGATTTAAGGTTATTATATATTGGAACGTTGCCAGTCAAGATAAAAAGAAAAAATAAGCCTAAACTAGTCACTGCCCTCTCCTGTTGGTTCAAGTAAGTATGCTTACCAATCAATATTTAAAAGTACCTGATCAAGCTAAAAGTTTTATGTTAGAGCTTATTTGGCTACAAGAAGCATATTTTATAAAATAAAAATATTTATAGTGAACTTTACTAAAAATTCTTTATCAGATTGTAGTCTAAAATTTAATATTTTTTAACAAAAACTTTTGTATGTTTTTTAATTTATTTACTGATATTCAATATTTACTTTCTTTGAAAATATACATCGCGTCATCTCGAGTAGGCTGTTGTATTATGACTCCATCACCATTCTACACTAACTAGGTACTTGTAATTGAGAGTTGTCTTGCCATTACAAGGTTGTTGGTCTACTTACTGATAACTTACTAATGACGCGGAGTAAATAAGTTTGAGTTTTGTGTCAATTGAGCAGGAGAGATCTATCAAACTAATCTTTTGAAGTTACCTAAAAATTTATTATGTTTTTGACTAGCATTTAAAAATCAGAATTTTTAAACAAATGAATATTGATAGTAGCTGTTTAATAAATGAATAATAATTATGCATTTTATAATTATTATAAAATGACTGTGAATGTACTATCATCAGTATGGCTGTGGTAAAGCTGGCATTTGTTGCCTTCAAACTTAGAATAATTTCATTTGCTTAGAATAATGCTTTACAATGAAAAAGGCTGTAATAATAAAAATTAGAGTAAAAATTGAGTTATGTGTTTAATAAAATGTAAGCATGATGATTAACAATTGCATTCAGTAATTGGGAACTTGAATGTAATATTTGGCCATACAGTTGTAGCCAAATCCTCTCCAATGATGATATAATAATGATATAAGATGCTATGATATCTTAAACTCATTATTAATTTCACAGACAGCACTCAAGATAGAGTAATTATTTTAACTATAGCATTCAGTGTTCGTAATTAAATGTTGTCTCCAGCCTAGAAATACTTGTTTTTCTGCAGGAAATAGGCTCACAGCTTTTCCAATAATTTACAGCAGCTTCATCTATCTAGTTTATAATACTTGTATGGCTGATCTAAGTCTATCTAAATTCTTGAGTCTAAGTAATTTTGTTCTCTGATGTCTAAGATATGAAAACCTGATCTCATTCTGAGAAGAAATACACGAGTATAGCATGACCCCAAATGAACTGTTCACTAACTTGACAGTCTCTAATATTTTCTAGGTTAATTGATAATTGTAATTGACATTATTCACCAGTAATTTAGAAAAATGCCTTTTCCACTGGTGTATAACGTTATAAAATAGTTTAATGGACCCAGTGTTAACTTCTTTTCGTACTTGGTTTTATACCAGTTTAGTTTTATATTGCTTAAACTTTTCGATCAGATAATTGGTTTATTATTTTTCAATTTAGCATATAGACACTTTGAATTCAGTTATGCAAGTTTAATATTCTACATGTGTTATTTTATTATAATTATTATTGTGTTTTCTTGAGTCCTTTGTGAAACCTATATTGGCAATCATTTTAATTCATCTATATTTAGATAAGTGCACCTTCAGTAAATTATATTTTAATTGTATGTACATGCTACTATAATACTCCATTCTTAATACTGTTTTCTGTCATGTGTCACTTTAACTGTTAGGGTGAATGCAGTTAGGTTTTGGGTTTGGATCACCTAATGCCTGCTGGTACACAACTAGTACAGATAATTCGTATAGTATTTGGATTGAAGATTGTATCACATAAAAATCACAGTAATTATATATAATATGTGCGTGCACGAATAATATATAATATATACATATATATAATGTAATATATATCTAATATATACATATATATAATGTAATATATATATAATATATAAATATATAATATAAGTTGTATATGTTGTATATTTATATAATGTAAATTCTTTACTGCTTTCAAAGTATTTTGTTTGTTCATCAATGCTGATAATTTTAAAAACCGAGCTACGTATATGGCAGACAATGTAACAAAATATAACAGTTGGCTAGCCTGCTGGTTGCTAGTGTAGAAATAAAATGACATCATTGAGTCGTACCACTTTGGAAGATTAAAACTCGGTTACAGCTATGATTACGTTCATTCAAAAATCCTAATATTCATAATGATATTATAAAATGAGCTGCCACTTATTATATTATTTTAGAAATATATGTATAGATGTATATTTGTGTTCTTCAATATAATGTATTATAGCTCACTATAGCTAGTCTATGTAACATGTAGGAATACAACATCTTACAAATATTCACACTATTCACGTGAGAAAATAGCAGAGTTAGAAATTAACATATTCCAGTTAAGTTTTTTCTCTCTACTGCATTTGAAAGTATTATCAACATGTGACAAATATGGAATTTCACTTTCTTTTTTTCTATTTGTAATTCATGCAAATCCAATATTAACCCCAATTACTTGAAATACTTTCGATGCCAAAAATTACATTGTAAACTTTTCCAAACTAAAATGTTGAAATTAAATATCTACTAAATGTCACTTAGGTCTAAGTTTTGAAATATGATAAACAAATGGCGACAAGTATGGTAAGTGTGAAGCCTGTTATGTAATAGTGTTTGCAAGTATGCCCCAAGGCAAGATAATACTGGGTACATAATCAGGGTAGAGATGAAGTGTTAATTTAGTTGAGAAGCATTCCAGCTGCAAGAATGGGAAATAAATGAGATAGAGTTAAGCTGTTGTGATTAAACCTGGTTACAGAGCCTCAATGGCTGGAGAAAGCTGCTTTGGTTACCAGCTATAGGGCATTTACGACATAAATCATGCAATAAGCTACATCATAGGTCATACAATGTTGCTTGGTCTAATCATAGGCATTGGGCATAGTTTAACATAGATCTTTGGAATTTACACTTGTCTACGCCTATTTGTTACTTTTCACTGACATAATATAAAAAATATGCACTATTGACATATATGTGTATTATATAATATAAGCGTATATACTGTAGTTATATATATGTATAATATTATATAATACATAATATAATATGTTATCTATATGTATTATATCTACATTACAAATATCTATGTTTATATTATAAACATTATAACCATATATGTATATAATAGTATATAATATATTCATATATAGTATGTGTCCATTATATTATTTATATATAATATAGTGTTTCACTTGACGTTTTAAAGGTTGTACTCTATTGCTGAAAGAATAAGTAGCTTTCTTTGTACAATTACACTGAGTGTATTATTGCTTTCTGACTTTCCATGATATACTCTTCATACATGCCCACAAGTGTCTCATGCATTGTCTTTCTTTGTGTAAATTATTCCCAAGGTATCTCATTCTTATTATACTCTTTGTTTTAGGTTTGCAAAGAATTTCTACAGGAGTTTCTCTTTGGAGGCCTGAAGTTGCTGACTTTCAAAACAACGCATTGTGCTTAAGTTGACTTGACGATTTATTACTGAATTTCCAATAGGGTATCAAGCTGTGGAACAGATTGCCATCCAACATTCGATTGCTTTCATGTTGCAATAAACATTATTTTTGTCTTTATCTTAAAAATCATTTGATGCAATTTTTGATTATTCCGCAGTGGAATTTATTGCCCTCTCTTTTCCAAATAATTTTAAAAGTTAATTATAAATGATGGATTTAATAGATTTATTTCACTGAAAGGTTATGTAAAGTATAGCAGTGTTGTTGAAATTCATTGGATTAGCTAATCATGTAGTCGTAGCTCTAGCACAGAATTGCGGTTCTGTTTGAGTGATGAATCACCAACTATACGATTGAATTGGGGAAATTCGTAATTGACTTCTTGGCTTGATGCTTTAATTTTCCATATTTTATTAAAGTATAATTTTCTTCCTAGAGTTTTAGATAAATTATAGGCTATGGCGAAGTGTTACAAGATATTTTTTCACTTCTTGGAATAAAAGTTATTAGTTATCAGCCACATTCTATTTCTGTAATTTAGTTGAGCAATAGGAGTTCCTCTAAAATATTGACTTAATGTCAGTTTTAGCTCTTAAATCATAATTAATAATCAATCAGTACAATTCTATTTCTTAGGATTAAGGTCATTGATAAATTAGATACGTATAACTCTCGCTTAGTTGAACAAAAGCCTACATATCTGCCAACTTATAATTATCAAATTTAAATCTTACAAGATGTTTCGATATTTTTCGCAACCTGCTATTTTTTTTTCATTTCACTCCATTTTATTTAAAAAGCAGCTGTAGTGAAAGCTTGCCTCGAGTACGCAATTCAAAATAAATTTGCATTAAGTGAAAACTGATGTTATCTGATGGTTGATAAAACTTCTCCAATTTCAGTCCATGTATGGAAATGCGTTGTTGCCTTGAAGTTATCATAAGATGTATGTTCCTTGTCGCTCCTTGATCTATGTTTTATGCAGTGCACTCGGGAACAGAGTAGCTTCAAAAGATCAATCACTTAGGCACTTAATAAAATCAATGTTGAATTGCTTTTCACGCTGACATGTGACACCTTACTATTAGTTTGCTATTTCATCACTCTTACTACTAAAACACATCAACTACATTAATTTAAATAGCTTTTGATAGCCATCTACATGAGTTTATACTCCAACAATAACACAGCGTTTGAATAATGCATATCTTCAATGGTTTCAATAGGCCTAGAAACTGCCAGTGTCTTGTATTTTAATATACAACCTCACTGGAAGATAAAATATTAGGTTTTATGAAAATGATAAATTAATTGTTGGATAATAATATTCACTACAGAAAAGCAGGCCATTAAAACTGTAACCCCAGTCAGTGTACAGAGTTTATATATATATGAAATATTATGTTCATATTTTGACAACACCTGGATAAAAATGATGGGTAAATATGATTTAAAATACTAAATGTTTACACAAGTGTGGAGTAGAAAGTTATGATTACCCCTTTGGCTTCTGTAAGCATTTAAAACAAACACAAATGGAAATGGCAAACTTATACTGGGTAAATATGCTGAACATCTATGATCTGTAGTCAAATTTTCAAACATCTTTCCTTATTCACTTTTTTCAGTAACATTACATAGTTGCCATGCCAACAGCTGCCTAATAATGCTAGATCTACTTCATAAAAATAACTGAAGAAAATTAGAAACTAAAGTCTAAACAACCATAGCTACATGTTTCCCATTTAGTAACACTTGGGCAGAAAAGTTAAAATGTATTTCTCAGGGTAATTGGAGAAAACTGATCATCTTTAGTAGATTTTGTACACCCCTTATACTACATTTATGGCTTCATCCACTAGCACATATAATAGACCATCTTGCTGCAACTAGCTGTATTCAAAACTATATATATTGTCTGGACAGTTAGACTCAGTTTTGTAACACAATGGTCCTGAAGCAGTTGGTTTTTACAGAAAGAATGCGGAAGATAGCTGTAACAATGCTCATAGATTTGATATTTATACTCACTGTACACAAACGAGTGAATAAATTTTACAATAAGTTTAAGGCAGCCATTGAATGTCCATTGAAACGGCTGTGAAAAGATTGTCAACAGACGGACAGTAGCAATTTCATTTCCTCTTTAGTACTGCCTCTCATTGATCGGGTCCTGTAGACATAGTCATTTCATTCCCTACTCTATTTACAAGTTTAAAGTTAGTTTTTAAGATTCTGTGTATATAGCTATGGTTTGCTTGTATTTGTTTAGTAAATATTTGCCTTAATTGGGTAGCATGATATTTCAAGCTAATGTATGCATGCCCACTTAACATTCAACCAAGTGCCTTCACCTGGTTATGCCCATTTTAATACAGTGGAATATTTCTTAAGTTTAACCTTCATATAAGAATTCTTCATTATTTAAACACCAGTATATGTTATGTTGATTATTAACCATAGTACAACTAAAAGCAATACAATATATATCATAATGTATTCATTATTAATGTATAATAATAGGATGGATGAATTTACGTATGTCTTATAATGAGGTAACATAATATAACGATATTAATTGATGACTAAATGTAATACTAAAAAAATATATTAGCATATCTTATTATTGTAACATAATATAATAGTAATAATATAACTATATGAAATAATATATAGGAAAATTATGATTAGTATAATATTATTTTAATGATGTAACATAATATTATATTAATATGAAGACAATTAAATGTAAAATGAGGAATACTAATTTATATCTTGTTGATATAATATATTTATTAAAATGTATAATAATATTGAAAATATTAAATAATGATGTGGATTAAAGTGTCCAATTGATTTGTATGCAATATATGGTACCCATAGAACCCCTTGCACCTTATAGTTTCATAGTTTTATAGATGCGTCAGCTAATTGATATTTTGTAATGGAAGTCCATATCTCAGTACATGATGTGTATTTTAGTACGCCGGGAGTGGTGACTGCATACTTGTATTATTTACTATATTATATTGTAGGCTACGACCTGCAGCTCTACAAAAGCTATTTTGCACGCATTGAAACTGGGATAATAAAAATTAGGAGTTTCATGAAAATTTCAGATTTTTATACAGTTCTTATATACGCTGACTTTATTTATATTCTAATCAACAATCACTAAATCCTATAAAGTTCATTGCAACTGTCATTTATACAATTATTTGATTATATCAAATAAGTATGGAACATTTAGTATAAAATATATAATATTATAAAATATCTAATATAAAATCTATAGTATTATAAAACATCTAGATAAAATATTCAATATCATGAAACATCTAGTATAAACTATATATAATATTATAAAACATCCAGTATAAAATATATAATATTATAAAACATCTAGTATGAAATATATTATATTATAAAATATGTAGTATAAAATATTAAGTATAAAAGAATACTTTCTTATGCGAATTTTTTAGGTTTACAATTCTGCAACTAGTTTTTGAATATTTTTAGGGATTTTGTAAGACTTCAGCTTTAATTATTTACTGCTGCCATTACAGCTGCTCCACAACAGACATGGTGCAGGAGCTGACTTGAAGGTTATTGAGTACGACGTATTTTCTCTGCCAACTTTAACAAGCCTTTTGAAACCATTGACAGCAGAATTTTATTGATTTCTTGAGTATTAGCTAACCAGACCGATAAAGCCTTTATATTACTTGTATGTGGCTAATGGTTCGCTTTGTTTTTAGAATGATTAAATGAGTATAAGATAGCTCATCTAACTCCATTGTGAGTCTGAATTGTAGTATGATTAGGAAAATAATTGCCTTCACAATAGAGCTATATCAGAAGTTTTGTGATATCTCAAACGTGTGTTAATAAGTTGTATATGTTTCATCCCTATACATTATTGTTGAATTGTAACAATAAAATTTTATTATGCCTTTTCTGTTGAGACTAGTTATTTATAAATAATATTCACAGTGAAAAGAGCCCTCAGTGTGTAACCAACACTTGATCAATGCACAGACTTTATGCATAAATTTTAGTAGAGCTGGAATTAAAACCATAGAAAAATCTGGATTGTCATTAAAATGCCTTATAGGAGGATTTATATACCTGTTATGCAGGTATTCTGGTGTGGTATATTATATTACAGTTATTACAGCTTTCATTATATGCACAATATGTATACGGCAATGAAGCATTCTATGTTCTAATAATAACTTGTAATATGGAGCATTAAGTAATTATATTGCTCTATGTTATGCTGTAGGTATAATGTTATTTTGTAATATATTCTATCATGCTAATTTATATTACACTGTATTATTTTATTCTGTATTATATTATATGACACCATACAATAATATATTATATTTATATTATATTTTTTCATATTTCATTATATTATATGTTGTTTTATATTTTATCATATTGTGCAATAACCATATAATTATACTAAGTTACTATAAATGGTGTTTATTGCTATTATTTTTAAGCAGCAATGTGGATATTAGTGTGTATTTTTATTTTGTTTTGTAGGATAAAGTTTTAGCATACAAATATGGAATTTACGTACAAGTTTGTTTTTGTGTTTTGACATAAGTTATATATTTTTATTTGACAAAAGCTTCTACAATTTTGAGGATGTCTATTAATTTTTACATCATCTCCAAATAAAATACTGTGTTTTCAACTATTTTTTTCTGTTAAATTTAACTTTGTGTATAAAATATATAAAGGTTACTGGTATATAAAACTGTGCTATACTTCTAGCAATAATAACTGTAATGGGTTATTATGCAACATACTTCAGCTTCTTTGTGATGCTCTGCCCAGTGTATTCATTCCCAGTTTAATTCAAAAGCTCATTTCTGTGGGCTGAAGCTAATCTTTTGTTTCGGTCTACTTAACATACTGCTGGAGACAGAAATAGAAAGAGTTTAACAGAGTTTGAACTCTGAAACTGTAGCAGTTATTGAAATAAACTTACTAACATCCTTTCAAAGAAATTTAGCATTAAAGAAGCTTATACTTTAGTTTAACAGGAATAGTGTGAAATAAGTTTATAATTCTTCTTAATAGTTCTGGAATATTCCATGATGCCCAAGAACCAAATAATGATGCCAATTTAGTGATAATTGCATCAACCAACATTTTTAAATGAAGTTTATAAAATGCTTGTGGTACTTTATTTTCAAGATTTCACCACCTTTTTACTAAAATTGTGTCTGTAATTAAATTGCCCTTTCAACATTTTGACCACAAATTTTACAATGGTAAAAGCAACCCTGCTCTTAAGTTAGTTTCACACTTAATGGGCTGCCCTAAAATTTTCTGGTAAAAAATGGTTCAATGTTGGTTCCAATAACAACAGGCTAGTAATTAGTTGATCAAATTTCATCCTTCCCATTACCTGCGGTTAAATTATTTGGTCTAAATCATATTCACCAGTGCAACTAACTACTTAACATCAGCTTTAGGCATAATGATTTTTCAAAAGTAATATGAGACGGGAATAAAAATTGTTATTCAACCTTGTTCTTTCATCCAAATCCAAAATGAAAAATACCAATCAATGCTTTCTTACTCAGTCCTTCATATAATAGCAACAAATGTGAAAATAAAACACAAATTGTAGCCAGCAAAGCCAGTTTGTGCCAAACAATTTATTGAGTTCAACTCTTTTCATTTAAAATTCATTAGTTTATTACAATAACAAGAAATTGTTTAGGAGCAGCAAATTAAACAAACATAGACCACAATTATTTCACCATATGATCATGCTGTCATAACTATTAATAGCATATCTCATTTATACAATTCAATAACGCAAGTGTGTTGAGTGTTTAATACCCGTATATACAAAATTATGCACAGAAGTTTGAAGGAAACATACTCTGCAAACTATAAACACATTCTAAAAAGAGTCTGTTGATTTTTAAAAGGCAAGCATTCTTTTTGTTTTTCTTCCTGCTTTCTTTCACAGTAGAAGCTGAGATTCTGAATACACTTTCAGCTTTCAAGCTTCAACTTTACTGTTTTGCTCCATGTCTTTCTCTTCTACCTAAAATCATATAAAACAGTAAAAATATCAATATATTTCTCAATCATTGTCATTGATTTACATTTTTTAATATGCAATCTCAAACTGTCATAGCGGAGTTTCTTCTTCTGCCATTATTATTTAGTCGCATTGTAAACAAGCTTACACTTTCTCACCGGGACACCTAGCAAGATTAGAGCTAGCTTTAATGAAAATTATCGCTAAAATAGGGTTGGCTTGCGAGTTAGCTGCTTGAAGAGGTAATGTATAGGCTTACTCGTACCTGTGAGACCAAACTGAGAATGCTATATTAACCTCTGGGTCTCATACCAATTAAACTTTAATAGAGTAAACCACACCAATCAATAGATATGGAGTCTAAGCAAGCCAGCATCTACTCAGCTATACCCATCAGACTGAAATCAGTCTTCTAACATATAATCAGTTGTAAGGAATGTATAATTGAATTTCTTAATATGGTAATGATATAATAAGACCTGGCATACTTTTACTTGTGTTCCGGTAACAATGAAGGATTGGTGAATCATGCTGAGACTCTATAGGGTTAGAATTATTCCTTATTTAAGTTGAGTCATTTTCAAAATTTGAGTTATTGTTATCATCCCTAATTCAACAAGGAACTGAAACTGCTTCAAATTGATAGAGTGATGTTTAATAAAACAAGAACCATAAATGAATTACTAACATTTTATGTTGACATATTTTAGCAAATAAACTTAAACAGTGATTGAAATGCATAAGTTTGGTTTAACAAGCCAATGATCTATTCTATTTCACTGTCCTAATAACAATAGATTTATTATAAGAACATTGGTAATGACATTGTTACCTTAGAAGCTGGAGTAATTGTACCACATTATACACGGCAAAAATACAAATCTAAAATTAAAATATTATTTGCTGTTACCGGTAAGCTTTTAATATGGACATTCCAAAAAATTCTTACTAGTGTGTCGATGTTAACTATAAATATTCAGCCACTATTGCAACATTGAAAGACAATGGATTAATTTGTAAACTTAGAAATGTCCTAAAAGCTGTCACAAAGGTAATTTAAAATAATATGAAAAAGTGTACTACGATGCAATTATGATTTGAGTTTTAATAAAATATAACACCCAAAATATGCCCAACTATGCTTTTTATAAGTATAAAGTTGTATATATTTGGCTTATAGACTTTTATTATTGTTTCCCTGAATTTATTTTTAAAGTCAAATTGTTTTAATTAAGCTGTAGGTAAATGAAAACCAAATCATGACATCAGCAAAAATTTCAACAGTAACTGTAACTTTCATCTCTGTAACTTGTCACTGTACTATAATTATTATTGGTCACAGTTAAAGACATTATTTATCACCATGCTTCTGGCACCTTCCTGTGATAAGTAGTTTGTATAATCTTGAAATTCCAAAGAAGCTCCAAGACACATAAATATTTATACAGTCTATTTTCATAACCAGAATAATATTCAGGTGAAGGGCTTCAGGCATGGGGTGAGAAATGGCTAGCTATTCAAAACAGTTGTGCTGCTTTGGTTCTTGAGATTTATTTTACTTAGTAGCAACTGGAGCCAGAGCCATCTTGTTTGATCATGAGTGACATCCTTTTCAATAACCTCACAGCTAAAATTTAGGTTTGGATAAGTGCATTATGACTTGAAGTATTTTTTATTTTTATATACTTCGTTTGCAAACTTCATAACTTGTATCCCTTATCCAAAGTACTAAAACAAATTTCTAGAACATTTGTTACCTTTATCTTCTCACATATCATTCTATTTTTAAACTTGAAAATTCTAATTGAACTTGAAAAAGTCAACAAAAAGCAGTAGTAAATAATATAGCAACTTTTGGTTACAAACATTTACATCTATTCGCTAAGATAAGTTTATTGGTGCTCGTTTTAAGGTAGGTGCCTGCAAGATACCTCCCCATCACACAGCTAGCCCACCTGGCCACTTGTACACTAGCCCTTAGCAAGACTACTATATATAGCCGGTAATGAATTTAGTAATCATTTCTAAGTAAATTTATAATGTGCAGCTGCACTTTTAATTTATTTTGCAAATTTTAAATTAAAACTTTGATTTTGAACGCATCTTATAATTTAACAACTGGTAGCAATAGCATCATTTGATTATTAAAATTGTAATAAATAATTATATTTGAAGCCATTTAGAATTTTGGTACTCTATTGATTGAGCCGGTGATGAGCATGTAACCCATTGTCTAGTTTATTGGACATTCTCAGGGCATGTTGACTGCGATCCTGGCTAGTAAACAGGCCAGATAATACAAGAATTGTGCTCGGTTTATTAATATTGAACTGCAGCTAGCTGATTATACATATTTTATGTGTAAAACACCTTTAGATATGTCTAATTGTATAGTGAAAACAAAGGCCTATTCTTTAGGGTTGAAAATGATCGAAAGGTATAAATTGATTAGCCATAACAGATGCACCCAATAGAGAATAATGTCATCGTAAACAAATACCAAACCGTTCTAAATGTATGGTTTCATTCAGGTAAATAATTTATGATCGGACATAGCATTGAATAGAAGATTTAGCTACAAGGCTACATTCTATAATATACTATATACATTTTATAATACCTTATTTTAACCAGCATGTGTAGTCTGCTCACATATACAAAAGGTGAAATATATTTCAAAACAAATTTAATAGTTAATTGACTTTGTTACACTAAACTTGACAATTAAAAAAATAAATCTAAGATTAATGTATGAATTTATTTACTGAAAATGATTACCTTGCTAAACAACGTATATTTCCAAAAATTTTAACTCGGAAGTTTAACTTAAATGCCAAGTGCATTTATAGGGTCTGATACTGAAAATGGTTTGATTTATAAATCAAATATGCTTTTTCTAATGCATATAAATTGTAATATACTATAACGTCTATATCAAAATTTGTCTGTATAGGCTGAATATAACACTATCAAAACATCTCAAAGCAATAAAACGTTCTATACAAGTTTACTAAATATTTAAGATGTAAGTTTCTTTTTCTATTGAGCTGATGTGGCATCTTTATTAGTTTGCTGGCAGTATATTAGTCTGAAAAGAGTATCAGTGACTAATTATAGATACACTGTCATTTTAGTTTGTACTCTTTAATTTGTTGCTCATAAAGAAGATTTTATAATACATGGCTTTACAATAAATGTTCCATGTATATAATTAGTTCAAATGCCTATGCAGAATAAGATATTATTGATTATCAAATGCAATAATAATATTTAGCTATATAATAATATATTTGACATGACATATTTTTTGAATTATTTTAAAAAACAAATTAGTGTTCAATATTTGCAAATAGAGGTAATTTTTACTCCCCAAACCATTTACTTTTAGTAATACATAGGAAATGGTAGGAAATAAAGGAATGAAGTAATGAGAAATATTACTTGATAGTAGTTTATAACACCAGAGCTGTTGATGAGGAAATAAAATCATTGGATATTTCCATGAGAATACACATCTCTATTTTCTACTTCTACTAGCAGGCGTATTTAATATTTATGGTGGACATGCACTTGGAACCACATAAATAGCAAACGATATGAAAATATGTCAATACTCTTCTGAGTGTTCTATAGCCTACACGACTCACAGTTTCATTTAGTCTATTCAGTTTATAGAAATTACAATTTAATTCTAAACTGTATGCATACTGTTGGTTGTAGTATTCGGTGCTATAACCTTCAACAATAACACCCTATGTGAAACTCATTTTATTTCAATGTACTACTTAGCAATTCACAGCATTTAGGAGTCCTCAATTCTGGCTAAGCTATTGGTCCGATGCTAAAATTTTCCTTCTTGAAGTTAAAGCAGATCAAAAAAATAAATAAAATATTATTTTATCTAGACTATATTATAATATATAATCAATTGTTCAGTTTATATTCATAAGCAAGCACAAGCTTGACTAAATTAAATTTCAAATCATGTAATTATTTTGAAATTACTTTTTATAAAATTATGGTTGATTGTGCAAAATGTATTTTAATCACTTTGTACAGCATTTGGTAATATCAAATTTTATGCAAAAACTGCTACCACAGATTTTGCTAGGATTAAAATATGATATTAATGGTCCTAATGCAATGCCTTGACATTTTGTTTTGGATCACAAAACTAGACTAATATACTATATATACTATAGTACAATATATAATATATTGTACTCAAAGAAACCTCTTTTTCACTAATGTAAAGCCTACATCAAAGTGACTTTAGCAATTTGGTGCCTCTACTTTTCATTAGCCAGCCTCAGTATTTAAGCATATTTATTTTCTATGTTATTTATAAACATGTATTTGATGTTACTTCATTCATCATTCAAAACTTAAAGAAAATATTTGTCTTGACAAATGGGTGTGAAGCAAACAAGTGGTTGGTAGCACCTGTTACTCTGCAGATATTAAGAGCTGCACCTCCATCACTACACTCTTATTATAGTTACACAAGGTGTAGCCGGAAATAGTATTAATACAAATATGATTAAGATGTTTTGCTAGAAAAGACCGTACATCTTAATTAATGGTTTACTATTATTTATAGTTAGGTATAAAAAGAAGCTACGCTTAGCAAGCATTGATTAGACCAGTTCTAAAACCTAATAATTTGTAAGTTTACTTTCAACAACAAAATTTTAAAAAGTATTCTTTCAATTTTTAAAAGATTACTTTCAGCATAATACTATTTTTATTATGTTTAAGATGTATTAAGTAGAGTTGAGGTTTTATAAACACCATCAGACAAATTATGATTGTTTTGATGCCGGCTGCCAAGCGTGATTCAAAAAGAATTTGGACAGCGAGCAGTGAATGGGTAGGTTGCTGATTTAACGTTTGGTGTAGTTTACTTTTCATTACGCTCAGATGCACTTGTACAAAATGAATTAAAAGATTGCCTTCAAGATAACAAGCTGCAAGCATTCACAAAGGTGAATAGGTTGAGCTAAACCAGTCTTAAACCAACATAAGTCCTTCCATTTGAATAATTCCCATGAATACCGACAAACATTGATCAAAATGCATGGGTATATTTTTAATAGATCTTTTGTATGAGTTTACCACCTGATTGCACCCAACTATTGCAATTATTCATATAGTTCATGTCTTAGAAACTCAATTACCCCGTCTTTTGTCCTTATTGTTTATCTATTTTTTCTTCAGGTTTTCGTGTACATTTGTGTTTCACATGTACAAGAAAGCATTTAGAAGTCGAAAAAATAACTCAGATCCTAAATGGCTAGTTCTTGACTTTTTTTATCACTATTCCACTTGGTCTACTACTTTATTTATTCTATCTTTTTCATTTATGTTACGCACTCTGTTTTAACTGGAACCTATGGTTAGATTGATCACTTTTAGTAAGATATTTACTGGTGTTAAAATATCATTTTTCTACTTGAGTCTTTGTTTAAAATTGTTAACACAAGAAAATTATTGCCATGATGATTAATGATTTTACAAGTGTCCATGGATATTAAATATAATTTTTGCCTGTCTCACCAATAATATGGAAATGAAACGTACTAAACAAAGAAAAGGCATTCAAGAGTTGATGAAATGAGTGTACCACTGTCACAGCATGTTGAAGTCACAGCAGTGGCAACGCAGTGCAGGTGGTCACATGATGCTACAGAACGACATGTCAAGGGGTTTCAACATCAAACCGATACAACTGCATAAAGTTAGGAGCAAGTAATATATAATTCATAAATTGCAAGTATACTGATATTTGTCGAGCTGCATGGCTAATAGATCACCAAGCGAGTACTGTTAGTAGTAGATACTGCTGGACATACTGAGAATATTTGGAGTAAAACTGACAGGCAATCTTAAAACCCTACCCTTGAGTAGACATTATCAAAAACACCTTTCCAAGTAACGTTTTCAGTTTAGTTGACTTTTTCTAGTATTTGCAATTATAATAAACAATTAATATTCAAATTTAGCTAATAATTGAAATGTCCAGATAATAAGTTATGAGCTAGTGAATACATCCTCAAGAGATGGAGGCTTTGTGTATACCTACCTATATATTATTTCAAAAGAGCTATCTATGCATTCAGCTAAAGATTATAACATAATAAATTAATAGAAAACCTTTATAAAAACTTCAATGGAATCATTATGTTTGAAACAGACTTCTCAATGAACAAATGAAAGTATTATCAGTCCAATAATTAGATACTTCAGAAAGAGAATGGCTTTAGTTTGAGGCTGTATAATAGACGTTTTATTTAAGGAATTAATTTACTCAATTACTGTATTCATGACAAACTGCATGCTTACCAGATTTCTATTGTCCATATTATTTAACTAGAATAGATATTATTCTTTTTGTTTAAAAGTAAACTATTTCAAGAACAATGTTATAATTATGATGGCTGCTTTGTGGAATGAGGAAATGCTAGAAATTTATGGAAGTTTTGCAGTTTTGTTTGTATTAAATTGAAGATTAACAAAACCATGAAACTATGGCTATCAGTAGTACTGGAACCAAGTATCTTCGAATTTTGGGTGCTAATAACAATAATTCATATTGATAACTAGGTCAATAAAATACAGTAAATATTTATTATATTCACAAAAATGATTAGTGTTTTAGACTATGTACAGTAAATAATGTCAAAAAAGAACTTGTTAATTCGGAATATCTATTGGACAATAAGAATGTACAATTAAATATCCGTCTTCTAGGAATGATTAATAGGACGAAGTACAAGTTTGTTCAGCAGCCTAAACAGCAATTTACTAAAGAAATTACATGATCATAGCAAAATTAAATTACTCTTATTAGACTACTCTGTTACTTTATTAGTAAAAGTTTAAAAGTTTTGTATATCATAGGCTGACAGTAAACATATTACAAAATAAATTTTCGAGTAAATTTTTTTACTTATCTTGCATAATTGTTCATTAGTAAGTGGATTATTATTTACTTAGTCAGTACTGAAAAATGTACTCAAAATCAAATGCTAAGATCAGGGCTTGAGCTATTCCTTAGTATTTTGAGATTCAATGCAACGGAATGCTATAGTAATTTTTCACTAAACTGTGAGAAACTTAAGGCTACGAAGTAAGTGATTCCCGGGAAGGTGATTGTGCTTTGCGATAACTTGGTGAAACTTTGATTGTCCCAAAAAGAGATGCTGATTTGATGAGTCATGATTACTAGTATTGGACGGTTGTTAGGGTGAGTCAGAGTTACATGTGGGTGAGAGGAACCGAGTTGCCCTCAGAGCTGGTTGGAGGAGTGCTTTGTTGATAAACGTTCTGTACATGAGCTGCTGGTGGGGCGGCGGCCATCATTCTACTTGGATCGTGCTCTGTTGGTAGGTACATGGTTAGCATGTCTCTAATATTGTTGTCCCTTTGTGGTTGTTGGCCAGGTTGACCAGCTTGTGGTGGTTTCATTGGTGCTGCCATATATGGCATTGACATAGTATAGGAAGGTGTGCTGCCATTCATATAGCTTCCTGTGGTTTGCATCTGCGCCATTTGTGGGGTCATCTGATAATAATTGTGGCCCATCATTGGGGCTGCCATTTGTTGAGGGTAGGCGTGAGGGTCCCCAGCGGGCAACCAGCCATTGGGTGCCATGTAGCCATTCATTGGCATGTACATCTCTCTACCTGGCTGTTGTACTGGAGCTCCCATACCTGTAAGAACAAGGACAAAATGCTAATTACAAGACATTTACAGGGAAATCCATTTGCACATTTTGTTATACTCAACAATCCTACGACTAGCACTAGCAATAATTGTAAGTAGTGGTATTGCAACATGAACCGTTTGCTTCAAACTTAGCATAAATTCTACTTGAACATTGCTGCAAGCAAATATTGACACTAAACAAGCAAAATATAAGCAGTTTAATGCCGTATTCTGTTTAATGTAGAATTTCATAGTTGAATGTGTGTAAATACTGCCTACTTCTTTACACATGCATGTAATATTCATGCACCATCCAATTATCCCGTACATTTAAATAACTGAGAAATTCCAAAGATATACTAGTGACTAATTCCTGACAGCCTTCTGCCTCCATATTTGTAAATTCTCAGTCTCATATTCAGCCAGTTTTATCAAATAGTTATAGTAATTCAGTGGCAATACTAACAACTCATTGACTTAGGATGACTTTAAGTTATTACAAAAACACCGTTGAGATTTATCAGATTGTGTTTGGTAAGAAAATATTCTTATCAAGTTATCGGCATCCTTACATGTTAGGCTTTTTAATTTAATAAGGTGGCAGAGTAACTAGGAAAGTACAAATATAAAATGTAAGTGTATAGTTATTCAAACTACTACAAGTACAATTGTTTTAATGTATGACCAGAATGAAATATATGAATACAGAAATTAAAAAGGGTATTGCAGTAGAAAATTGTTAAATATTATCATCAGTCAGCTCATGAATTCAATTGAATTGAAAACTATAAAACTATCTCACCTGGTAGTGCATATTTTTCTTTCTTCATTAAGGTTTTTGTCTTTCTTCTTGGCCTGTATTTGTAATCGGGATGTTCTTTCATGTGGATAGCTCTGAGACGCTTAGCTTCATCGATGAATGGCCGTTTATCTGTTTCTGAGAGAAGTTTCCATTCGGCTCCTAATCTCTTGGATATTTCTGAATTGTGCATCTTAGGATTTTCTTGTGCCATCTTTCTTCTTTGCCCTCTTGACCATACCATAAATGCATTCATTGGGCGCTTAACCCTTGATGGATCCATAGCACCACTTTTAGGGCTGTCTGGGTTGTCTCCCATCATTCCCTCTCTGTCTTCATCTCTCTGTTCTTCCAGCATTGTCTGCTGCTGTTGCTGCTGCTGAGCAGCCACAACCTGCTGAGCCATTGCTTGTTGATGGGCCACCATTTGCTCTTCCATGCTCATCCCATTCTGTGGTTGAGCTTGCGTTTGTTCCATTATGCGAAGATTGAATTACTTTACTTGGTACTTTGTTCGTCAAGGTAATTGAGAAAATGAATTTATTGTATACCAAAGTCAGGGAATATAATGCACGTCTATACAGGCTTGAAGCTTCCTTTGAATTGGTTGTGTGTTATTGAAAGCCTATGGTGTGTTGAAAGCTTTTGAAATTCAGCCAATGACAAGGAGGCACTCTTTTAGGCGGCCTATTATGCTTGTATAGCCTTCCAGGATGACCAATAATAGGAGTATTATAAATTTTTATGTGCATTTGGTAGAGCATATTTAGTTAGAAATATTAAAATTTGGGCACATCTTTTGGCTTATATATTAGAACATTTAATTTTAAACGGATAAACAACTATTTTTATCAACTAGAGATTAGCATGCATCAGATCAAATATACTCATAAACACCTTGCTTAGTTTTTGGCTAAACCATGGTTATTCTATGGTAATTTTTTGTTTGAATAGTTACATAAAACCTTTTTTTAAAAATCTACAATTGCACCTGATAAGAATAAACATCACACGCTATAGCACCTGTTGCTAGCTCACTCAAACAATGCTAATTACTGAAGTCACTTAGAAAATATTAATTTTCTGGAAGAAAGTTTTAAGGAAGTAAACAACTGAGACTGTTTGGAGTACTCCATCATATCTATCTTTACTGATTGAATGTCAACTTTGGCAGTGTTAATATTCCTGCATTTCTGATATCTTATTTATGTACTTTGACTTCAACTCCAGTTGAATTTCTTAGCATTTCAACTAACTAAGGTTTGATCTTGAACTTTACATGCAAAGATCAATTCTAAATTAATGGGTTTTTAATTTTAGTGATGCACCAAAACAGACAGTAGATTAAATATGCAAAAATATCATGAGCTTGGACATATTCAGCCACCATTCAGTGTATCTATTTGTCAAACTTGATGAACAGTCACTAAAGTTATGATCATAAGGCTAAGACTCTTTGGGTGACCAGCAGTAAGCTCAAAAGCCACTATTTTCATTAGGAGCTATTACTTCTGCTATAAACCTGAGTAAAGGCTATGAGTATTCGTTGTTACTCGGTTACTCAGAACTAATATAATGTTTGCACGGCTCAAAGTGGCTGATTCACTCAACTGGTGCCGAACCCAGTGTGAGTAATGGCAGCTGACTCTAATGCAATTACCCCCCTGTATACCTCAACAATTCATTTAAAGCTCACCAATTGTTTAGCAGAAAACATGAATGTAGGTGAAACAGAGCTAAACAAAACATGCTAAGTGAACTTGCTATTAGAAAAAACAAAACTGTAAAAATTGTGTAACAAAGGATTCAATACCTGCTTTTGTGGCGGCTATTTATGTTGGCAGTTGGAAAGAAGCAAATGATGTGAGCAATCAACAGACGTAAGGCGTCCTTACCAACAGCTATGTTCTTCAAATCAAATAATAAATCCATTTGCCTGAGAGTTTGAAGAAATCGAAAGACAAACGAGCACCTTCAACATAAAACCTAGAGAGGCGAAGTGGGAGACAGCTGAAAGTTAAGTCTTGACTATTGTAAGAATGAGTATGTAAATGATGAAAAACACTGGCTATGCCCATCCACTTAGCTTTATTATGCACTTTGTTAGCAAAAAGAATAAGTTATCAACTGTACAACGCTGTGGCCATTGTTATGTGTTGGTCTCATTCAAATATTAAACAATCAATTCCTGGAGCAGGGCTATAACAAGATCGGTGTTCATTCACTTAGATTCAATAGCTAGCATAAAAGCTTTGGTATTTTTACAGCTTTGCTGGCAGATTTAGCATACTAGAATTACATGCAGTAATGTGATACAATGGATCATGTGCTTGGGCAGGCATATAACGACTGATTGCATGTCAAATCTTTGTACACTAACATTCAACTCAGATCGGTTTTCAAGATAAAACAATAATTATGAATATTGTGTACAGTAGATGAAGTGAAAAGACACTACTTTAATTCTCCGTGATATTGGAGAAAAAATGCCATCAGGCAAACTGGGCTGTCGGCTCTTGTAACACGTCTCAAATTTTCATAATACTTAGCCAGTAATGTAAAATTCTCCCCTCTTATCATAGTGATTAAATGTAGCTAAATATAATAGTTATTAGTGTGTTTAAATCTAAAACTTGTAGGCATATAGTGTATAAGCTGTGTGTTATGAATGACCTTATTAAAAGATTAGAATGTCATTGACAAAGTGGTGAAACATCTTGCAAATAGAATTAATTTATAAGCATTAACAAATACTTATTATATTACGAGTCCAGTGAGGATTTATATTTATCAGAGTTTCTAAAAGTGTTCAACTATTAAAATGGAGATTTCAACCATACTTCAGCACCCTGCAGTAGCCCAACTCCCTTCTCTTGACACCACATGGTTGCTAGGATTTTTAAACTCAAGTGGCAGATGTTAGATAGTAGAGCCAATATAATTGTATGCTGGCACATAATTATGTACCTATGTTACATAACAGCTCGGATTCCGGGCTTGCTACAATAATTACTTTGCCCAGCGAACAGGTTTGTAACATGTCATGGTGCCAAATGTAAGTGACTCATCAACAGACCTAAGCATAGTAATCAGCGCACTAGTCATGTAGAAAACAAAGTATTTTCTAGAATTAAGACGACCACGTACATTGACATGAGCATAATATACAACAAGAAAATAAGACATAGAGGCAAATCTTGCTCAAGACTATTAGCAACTCTCACCAGCCATAAACATTGGAATTGGAAATTATTGAATATGGTATGCAGGTCATTTCATTTTCCTGTGTGACCAGTTAAGATGACACGGAATTTCACTGGGAGTGGCCCAGCACTTTACTAAATCTACTCAAGACTATTAGGCTGGACAGAGTAAGCAATCCACAAGTACTGAACATAATTTCACAGACCATTGGCAGCTACATGAACTATATTCAACTGTTCTGTATATAGCTGGTGCTTCAGTAATCTATAGCTTCCTACCCTCAGCAATGCAGTAAAAACTTGAAAGTTTATTTTTATATTAAATAGGATTAGCTAAATGTAAACATAATCGATACCAACACTAATACTGTGTAAAATATTTGAGAATTACAAGTTCAAACTAAGGAAATGGTGTGTCACCATTTTTTTAGTAATTTTCAGCATTAGTTCATAGTTATAAACACAAACCTTAAACTGAATAAGAGGGGGGAGAGGGTAAATGCACTTCCTCTTACAATGTAAAAAACAGAACACTAAGTTAATATAAAAATTTAGAATTTTCACATGCAACCCGGAAGTTTTCAAATTGGTCGAACATAATATTTACTAGCTTTCCAACCCTTGACAATGAAAACTAGTAAAACAAATTTTAGACCGAGAGTGGTAGATGACAGAAAATGTGTGTGATTTGACACCCACCACTGGAAAGTTGGTAGTTGGTTAACTTTGCGCCCTTTGTTCCTTTCTCTACTGAAGTGGGCAATAACCCACAGCATTGAAAGATGAGGAAAGGTTGAGTAGTCAACCAAATGCTTAAAGGGATTGAAACTCTGAGAAGTTGGTGGCATGCCACTCTCCGTAGGTACCCACTGGTTAAGCAAAACATCTTCAAAGATCCCAACAGCTTTAGTCATATTTATTCAAGTGCAATTTAATCTTGGCTAAACCTATGCAGATAAAACAATACGGTAAATTATTTGTTGTAATAGGAATTTTGTTAGATAATTTAAGCTTAGCCAAGGAAAAAGCTATTTTTTATTTGATTCAAATTATAAAACTAAATTTTGAAGTACAAAATATGGTTTTTGTGTTTTTGTAAGGTTGAAAAAAAGCCCATAAGCTCTGAGTATCCTGATTGTCAATTACTTTGAAAAAAGTCACATGACCTAAGTACTATCAAGTATATAATTTCTTATGCATTGAGGCCCAGGATTTTATTTATTTTTAACTTAAGCTGTACTTTTCTAAGAATGCACGGGGCCTAACCAAAGGTGTAACAAAGGAACAAACACTCTAAGATTGTTTCCATTTAAGTATGTTAATCATAAGTTCTAAGTACCACGTAATAGCAACAACAACTATAATAATATGCCAGACTGGAATGAACTACTATTAGACCCTAGCTAGAGAATCCATTAAAATAATTACATTTTACTAAGTCCATTCAAACTTCATTTTTAATAATTTAAATTAGCACCATGCTGACTATAAGATGAAATAATGGCAAAGAAGTCAGCTTTATAAAGGTAAAGCTGCTGCTACATTATAAATATGAGATGTTTTTCTTTCTTACAGCGCTAAAAGTTCGGCTCTACGTAGTTTGAATATGTAGAAATGCAAATAATAGCGGTTTCAATAATAATTAAGCTAAGGATTAAAAGAAATAACTTTAACAAAACACAAGCATTGCTTACAAAAAAATTAGCAAAAATATTAATATTAATGGCACTGGGGCTTTCCCAAATTCATAAAATTTGAAAAAAAATTAGTTTTGCTATTGATCACTTTTTAGATCTATCATCTTTATTTCGGTGATAAAAAATTTTTTTATCAGTATAACAAAGTATAAAAACATATTGGCAATATAATGCATAGCGTAAAGTACAATTTAATATTGTAACATGTAATATCTGGTGTAATATAGTAACTTTGTGTAATATACAGTTGTGTAATATTATGATATAACACAAGGGAATACAACAAATGGGTGAATTAAGTTCTGCAAAAATTTCAAAAAGTAGTTCAATTTTCAAGTGTAGGGCATTTGGTTGTACATAATGATAAATTTCTATCTCATTGCTTGGTAGGTCTCGGCTGGTGAAATACCCACCACAAGTCTGGCTACAAGCAACGTCTGTTTACCTTGTGATTAATTATGTTGAAGGCAAAGTCATGGTAAACTGTCATTAAGTCTTCTAAAGTGAACGTATAATTGTGCTAATGTTTCAGTCTAAATGATACTTTAAAATGCCAGGGTGCCTCTAATGCCATGCCTATAAGCAATCTTGCCCAGAATAAATAATACATTCCTTTTGTGCCAGCGGTGCTAATTATCAAACAACATACCACAAGTTACTTGAATCCATTGGAGAATATTTAGAACAGGGGGACGTTTTAGACAAATTATTCTTATAGAGTAGCAGACTGAGCTACAAAATATTCTACGGTGAGACCAAATAGCACGGCCTACAGTCAGATATTTACTCTACACTGCGACAAGTAATAGATGCAGTGCAGGGAAACCCTACATTACTCTGGAAATTAATACACTGACTATTAGAACCTGGTACACAACTGAAAGTCTAAGATTAAATTTTGGCTAGTATAATAGGACTTTAGAGTTGAATGCATACAGATTCGAGTTCTAAAAGTTTTAACACTTCATAATTCTTTATAAGTGGAAAGGATAATACATTGAATTTGGTTCAAACAAAGCAAACTTGAACCAAGCTAACTGGTAAACCACACGTAAGCCTAAGGGCTCAAGTAACCTACACAATGGTGTAGATAAACTGTACGTAATTATATTTACTACAGAGCTAAACTGTCTATAGCAAAGCTTGTTTACAATGTACAGCTATTACACCATTTGCTGCAACTGTACAATTGAAATACTAGGAGTTGTCTGCCCCAAACAAACAAGCGGTAGATAGAAAAGAATATAAGGACCCAAGTAGTGGGACTAAGAAAAAGATTTATTTACAATAATGATTAGATACTGGCATGACCAAACTCTTGCAAGAGTGCACTTGTCACTGCAAGTACTTCCCTAGAAGGGAAGGGGGGATAACTGCAATCATTGGTTTGTGGTGAAGCAAGATAAACAGCACCCTGCATGTTACAAATCTTAAAAGCAATATATAAGAGTTTAGTGGAAGAAATCAGTTTTTGCAGCTTCCTACAAGTTTGTTACTTTGAAAACAGTAAGGTCAAGGCCAAGTTTGTGTGGTCTGCAGAGCAAAGTAGCTGTAGTAATAGAGAAATCAAGTTTGTTTAGAGAAGGGAAGTAGCAACAGAAATTATGCTCTCTTGGAGATTTCAAGTCAAGCACCAAGGAAAAACTCATTAAGGGAATTAAAGAGCTTGTCTTATGTTACTGCACCTAAATAGACAGCACCACGTGTAGGACTGGTGCTAACAGCTGCCTTGGCTTATATCCCTGCATCATTTCAAATCTTCTCAACATATTCTCAGTTTTTAATAAGATTTGCTAGAGTTTTCTTTCACTAACATTCACTCATCTAGCATGCAAATGAAGAAAGCAAATATAAAGATTGTATCAGCCATAAGAAGTATATCTGGTAGGAATGTCGCCTTCAGTTGCACACTAACTACCTTCTAACCTCTCATTACCCAGTGCTGCTTTGGGTTAACTAAGCTTCAACAAGAATGTCAATTGCCAAGTAAAGAACCAAGCCTACGGTTTCCTTACAGTACTTCCTGTATACAGGAAATAGCTTATGAAATGATGATCAATAGTTGGATACATTACGAGCAATACTTACCAATTCTCTATGGAAGGTAGTGTACGCCATTCAGTCAGCAAAGCGTCTTGGGAGGCAGCAATCAGGTGAGATTGTCTGCTCTCGGTTGCTGCTCCAAACATCTCAGCAGACAGTGCAGAAGTTCAGCTAAAGAGTAAATTTTCATAATTCAGAGTGTGGCATTGCGACACCATTTTTACTAAGCATGCTCACCGGGAGTCTGGTGATAACTAACTTCAACTTTAGTAGCAATTTGAAAGGCTCAACCAATGCTTAACAATTCATAAGGCCTCAAAGATATCCATTGTAAGGAATAGCAAAAGAGAATCTTGAATGCATTGTCTTGCATTTAGGATGTTCAGCATGTTTTCACAAAACACCATGCATTTAGCATTGACATGGATAGAATAGCTAATTCATGTTAACAAGCCATCTAATGAATGGTGTGAATTCAAAGTGCCACTTGGTCTCAATGAAGTATTAACAAGATATATAATTACTATAAAAACTGCTGGTTATGATGGCAGTAATCAAAACAAACCTGCAATTTCGTGAATATTTCCTACCAGTAAATTACATTCTAATGCTTATAGTATTTAAAACATCTCATTTTTAATTATTTGTATTGTTATTTCTAGCACTACAATTATAGCTTTCTCGAGTGGTAATCATGTCAAACTTATGTCAACTATTTTATTGACATGATATAATATTTTGGTGAAGCAATCAAAATACTTTATTTCAGGGCTTTAATTCCGTTGTCAGTTACTACATAGTTTATAAAAGTTACATATATAGTAGAGGCTTATTATATGGGTTACTTTAGTAGTAATATACATTTCATAGCCTCTTTATTAGACTGCTGAGCAGTGATTCTAATGACCCATGACTGCCATAGAAGTTGTACTTTGTTATTGAGAAGGTGACCAATAAATAATTAAGTTCACTCATTTGTTAATACTGCTTATTGTTAATATTGCTTATTCAACAATATTTCTACCAAAGACCAGAGCAAAAGTGTGAATTGAACTATTTTTTTTAGTACCAACAGAAGATTTTAGTGCAATGAATACTATAGTAGAAACTTGGCCAGTAATTTTCAATAAAGTCTAGAAATTAACTTTCAAGAACCATTTTTGTTTGGGGGGGAATAGTTAAACTCAAAATGCCCTATGCTTTTTATATAAAATCTAAGTGTTGATTTTATTTACATCATCAATATTTTTCTATACATTATATGTTCTAAAAGTTCTCTAAAGGTAGTTCATGAACTTATATCAAGAATTTAGTGATTGCTTTGCTAGGTCATTTTAAAAATATTATGCTTCTACAATTATAAATGTAATAATAATTTTAACAAATTTTAATCTCACAAACTTTATAAAGGTGTTTCCAAAGGAACCAGGCTAAGTACAGTTACCATTCACTACTTGTTTTAAAACCCTAAATATTTTCATATTCTGTGGCTTGTGAAATAGTGCATTACGTAATATTTGAAAAGGAATAGTTTAACCATGTTGGCCACACATAGTTAAAATACTGATTATAAACAAATTTCTGAAGAAATTTTTTTACTATCTTACAGATATTATGCCGGGAAAGAAGTCATTTTCTTGGAAACTTTGGCAAACTACAAACACAAGTTAGATGTTTGATGATAGCACATATACGTAGCATGAAGCTCGTAAAACACACATGTATAGTATGAAATTATTGAATCCGCGACATTTCACAAATGACAAATCAAAAACACCTATTTCAAAAAAGACAATTCCCAAATTGACAATTCCCAAATTGACAATTAATAAATTGACTTTTAGAAAAAAGACATTTCTAAAAATGACATTTCACAAATGATACGGCCCAGTCGGGTGTGAGCTCGACCGGGTCGAAAATAAGTTCATATAAACGTGGGCAATTGCAGATTGGGACTGTTTGGTAGCTAACACTACTTCCGTGACAGCCTAACTCATACAGGGTTTATATTTGTTGCTGAAAGCTATAAATCTTGTCAAGTTCAAGTTGAAATAATTACTACTTATTTACTTTTACTTTTATACTTGTATTATTGCGTGATGTTACTATGTACATTATATGTTATTTAATTTTATTAACCGTATTTCATTTTCTTTTTACTTTTCAGTTTTAACTTATGAAATACGGTTAATAAAATTAAATAACATATAATGTACATAGTAACATCACGAAATAATACAAGTATAAAAGTAAAAGTAAATAAGTAGCAATTATTTCAACTTGAACTTGACAAGATTTATAGCTTTCAGCAACAAATATAAACCCTGTATGAGTTAGGCTATCACGGAAGTAGTGTTAGCTACCAAACAGTCCCAATCTGCAATTGCCCATGTTTATATGAACTTATTTTCGACCCGGTCGAGCTCACACCCGACTGGGCCGTATCATTTGTGAAATGTCATTTTTAGAAATGTCTTTTTTCTGAAAGTCAATTTATTAATTGTCAATTTGGGAATTGTCAATTCGGGAATTGTCTTTTTCGAAATGGGTGTTTTTGAATTGACATTTGTGAAATGTCGTGTCACCGAAATTATTACCTATGTTATTGATGTACTTTTTAAGCATACTAATAATATGATATGAATATTATTTTGCTGTGTTCTTTCAGCTGAAGGTTGCATCTAAGCTACTGCTATTTAGTTTACTACAGTCAGAATTAAATCAATTTAAATAAGTAATCTACTAAGTGTTCATTTCATATTACTAACAATACGTTTACAACTTGTTTTTTAATCGTAAGCAAGTCAATTCTTTTAATTGATTCACAGCACATAGCCACATACATTAGATTTTGAAATCATTTCAATTCTGTATTATAGTTTTGAGTGACACTATAACTAGTAGGTTCCAAATCAATCATTATGTAACAGATTGCTAAAATAATATTTTTCAGGAAATGTCTAACATCAAGAAATTAGTTGAAACAAAAGAAGTTATCTGCCCAAATAAGAACAGTTGTTGCACCAAACTTTAAAACATCTAAATTACAGAAGAGGAGCGGATTAACATGATATCCACAGGGGCGAAGCCAGTCATAAATGTTTAATTAGGTTCATCATATCTATAACATTTTGTTCTCCTTCAATTGTGAAAAATTATTTGCAATATCCAGATATGCTATAGAGATGAAATATAATAACTTGTACATAACTACCAAGCTAAATCATTACGTTGCAGGACTAATCCATGTAACAAACCCCTTTCTGCATGCGCTTAATTTACTTGGATTCTATGCTTTGAAATTCCAAAGTTTATTTGACCTCGAACATGAATATTGGGCTTTCTATACTAACTTGATCTAAAGCAGAGCCCACTGAATAACTAAACTATTTTTGAACTCTCTCCAGCAAAGGCTGCTGAAAGCAAAGTTAGCCTGTGACACCAAAGAGCAGCATACTTGGAAAATGAGAGGCTCGCTTCTTAAAGACTTAAACAATGAACAATCTCATACTGCCATACTAACTCAATGGGCCCATAGCCTTCACCTAAAACTGTGTTAAGCATGAAACATTCATGGTGAAGCAATAATGACCTTGCTGATATTGCTAATGTTCTCACTGTACGCTAACTAACCCATGCAAATCTCTAATCATGGTCATGAATTCAGGCTGCTTGGCATTGTAACAACTGTAACTCCTGGAGTTACTTGAGCTCTTTAAATATTATATATTGTAGCAGCTAGACACAATATTGCGGAGGTGTGAACCATAGTACTCTGCTCTGTATATTGGTAGGGAGGGAGAACACCCTCCCCCACCCGAAGTAGTTACTGTGTCCAGATTGTGTCACCAACCATCACAACATGTCATGTCACACTAGCATTCCTAACCACTGGACCATAACTGCACTGATTGGTAAATATGCAGTCACATTGCACACTCAGTAGGCTATGTGTACTTAAGTTGATACTCAAATAGTCTGTTTAAAGCAGACATATCTAAATAAAGAACATATTCACTAAAACTTTTCAGCTTACCCTCGAAAGGATAATAATACAAGAATAAAATTTTCATTAGCCATTCACAGGGAAGATAACTACATGAGTTCACTGCATAGCATAGCTTTTAAAAACTCACATATTGCATGCATTTTATTATTTTTTAAACAATGTTTTAATATCGGTAACTAAAAATATCAAATGCTGTCTAATGAATTATTGCATTAGACTAACTCAATACATTTGTTCCATATTTAGAAAAAATTACTTTTATACATGAACTTAAATTGGTCGAGATTTAACCTATGCCATGTGAAAACTTTTAAAAACTGATAATACTGCAATCTTATTTCTATTTTCTAGACTCTATAGAGAAAACACTTTTTTACAGTTCTTCAAAAATGTTACGCAAATTGCTTTAAAGCAGTACAGCAGTATTAATTGGCTAATGTCTAAAAAGAAAATAATGCTAAAGGTTCAAATATCATTTTATGACTTACAGAGTTATCACCTCATGCAATAACTATTATATTGTATGAAAATACAGTTTAAAGAACTGACAAGCAGTATTTACCTGGAAAACCTGATTTGTGAGTTCAAATCGGTAAATAATTTTCCTTCAGTCCATGGATACATGTTTTGCAGAATTTTGTAGAATATTTATAAACACGTTTATTTGGCAGCAAGTTTTACTGAGATCTGTAAGGAAGGAGTATGGTAGAATGTGACAGTGTGGCAGCCAGCACTCTTGACTGATAACTAAAACTTATCAGCACATTATTAACTGAGGAATAATCATTACATTGGTTTCACTTGTTCTGTTCAGGGAAGAACAATAACAGTGAGAAAGTCTTTTCAGTTGCAATCATGGAGCTTAGAGTAGAGACAAAGGAGTCACTTAGTGTAGTAAATGGTAGTTCATACAAATACATTAACTTATGTGCTATCATTCATAGAAGAAGAATGATTTAATCTAAATGTGTAACCATGTCAGTAAGAAATCAATTTGTGTCTATTCATAGAAAACTTTGTCTTTCACGGCCCATAGCAAGTATTTATAACAGCATTCATGTCAGGAATGAATGGTATACATAATGCAATTTTATTCTTTTATTCTGCAAACAGTGTTACAAGTAGAATAGTGGATGTATACCTAATCAGAATGTATATACGCATACACAATACATGTTATAGCTATATACAGTCTTCTGCTTCCCGTGCGTAGCTTGCAGGTAGAATATACAGTTGAAGCAGCACACAGTCATTTGATTCTTAAACAGTCTACCAAACTATACGTGCCCTTTGGTATTATGGAGTGCTCAATCGTATTGCACTCATGAAAAAAATCTAGGACGACTAAAAATTTCATATTTTTCTAGAAAAATCTTGCTGTATTAAGATGTAGCTTTGAATCTACCTCCTCTTTAGTCATTGGAAAAACTATGCACGAACATGAAAGCCGAACTAGCAGCAATTATAATAGCATTTCAAGATTTTACAGAATTTATTGTGAAAAATCTAGAAACGACTCAATTAATTACGCGTTTACATCTTTTATTCCAAAGACTACTGAACAGGTACCTAGTTTTTGTTCATCTATTCACCTAACCTACTCTAAGGTAGATCTACTAAGTGTTTTTTGAGCTGCATGGACAGTTCATAGTTCATTCTTAAGCTGCTTTGAAACACTATCTGCAGTAATATGCCTCAAATGAAGTTTAAGCCTCAATATAGTACAGTAATCTTAGATGTGCTCTCTTGTACTGCATACCAGACAATGTAAAGTAAGCCACATTATAAGTGTAAAGCAAGAACTTCTGCCTTCTATGGTAATCTGAGATTCAGGGATAATTGTCAGCCACCTGCTACAAGGTTTAGTGACTGATAATAGCAATTAAAGCCTCCCTGTGTGGACTTTTGATTATAGTCTGGAGACGATAACTCTTCATTAATGTTCACCATCCACAGGTTATCCCAGCTTTCAATACAAGCAGATATCTTTTCCCACGTTGAATAAAAATATAAGCTTACCTATCTAGCCTGTGTTCTGTAAAATATAAAGGATAAAGTTTGTGTGCAGATGCTACAAAGCCAAACTTACTGACCAAAAGCCAATGTGTTGAGCAAGTAGAGTACAACTTAGATTTAACCAAGAAGTTATCTTCTCTATGTTTAAGCAGGTAAAAGTGATTGTATAATCAGCATTTTTGACTACAGTTGTACAAAATATTTAAAAATTGTATTCTATAATAATTTATTTTCAAGTATAATTCTTTGCACATAATGAAAACATGAGAATTAAGTTTTATAGTAATTTGAATTACTATTTTGAATTACTACTAATAAATGATAGATTAATAGATTTATTGGTAGCAAGGATAATTTATATTGAATTATAAGAATAAGAAAAATTGACAACAGTCCTTAGTTCAAAGAATAGGTAGTAGTAGTAAAACTCTGAAACAGCTACATGTGTATACATATTAGGGCATGTAATGCTCTCACTTTACACTCAGGAATGACATTCTGTGATTGAGCTCTCTAACTATAATTATAGTCACAAGCTTGATCTGCCAGCTTTTTACAAAGCTCGTGACTCTTAGGGTTACTTGAGCTCTTCTGATTGAGTTTACATACTTTTTAGTAGGAACATAGCCTTCTTGTAGTTCGAAAGTTTGGACCATAGTGTAATCAAATATATGGCAATCATGTCACACTCATATAGCCAAAATGCTATGAAGCTATGTAGTAGTGCCACATTTGAGTTGATGGGACACAAACGCATACTATTTCAAAACTTGCTGGTATAACAAGTATGCATAGTTGACAATATGACTATTATTTATATGAGATTTAAGATTGAGGTTTGATCAAAATTATTTACTAATAACTTAAACTACAATATCAAACTGGAAAGATAAACGACTATCAGTTCAACTAAAATGTTGAATTTGATATAAAAGAAATTTAAATACAGAATTTAGGCATCAAGAATAAGACAGTTTGGTATCTTTGTTTTTATTATACCTAGTGGTTGCTTAAAAACAAAACAAGTATTGACTTTTTGAAAATTGTTTAAACAATAATTTTAAATAATAAAGTTGAATATACTAAATTAATTACTTTTTCAAATTGACATTTTAATTGACTTCCGTTGTTGAGTTGAGTTTAATATGATTTTATATGACGTTAATATTGCTATAGGCCTACACAGTTTTGCTTTATCTTTTAAAATAAAACAATTGCAATCAATATGGCTATTTTCAAGTAAATAACAAAGTAAATAAACTTTCAAAAGCAGTAGATTTTAATTAAAGCTTTTAGAATAATTAATTATATTTGCAATAAAATACTCAAGAAATTATAAACATCGAAAGTGGTGCTCAAATGAGGTTTAGCTAAAAAAACTTCTATCCAGCTAGGTCTTTTGCTGCAAGGTTACGTGGCGGCTAGATAGCTCTGAACAAATGGCCAACAGACTTTTTGCAAGCAGATTTGGTAAGTTTTAAATTTTTCAAAATATTCATATTCTAATACTTTTATATAATATGCAATCAAAAATTTGAGCATCTGCGTAAATAGACAAATGATGTATAGCTAAAATACGCTGCATTTAATTCTTTATAAAGAGTTTTGCAATATTATTGGCATGTGGTAATATGATATGGTGCATATCATTTTCTATTCAAATTTTATTTATATTATTTATTGTTTATAATTTATTCAATGTTAGGCATTCTGCTTAAAGAAGTAATGCGCTTAGCATATTAAAAATTACTCTTTAAACTAAAATTTGCTAGCAAAGGGCGCTAAATAAACAAATATATAGATAAAAACAATGTGTCATTATATTTTTGTTAAGCATTTGCTTTAAAAAAAATCTTTGTTTTAAATTTAGAAAATGCAATGAACTAATTTAAGTATAGAGCCTAACTGGGTCATGAGGTTCCAATACTAAACTTGCTATATATTCTGAACATATTCCTACACTGTAAGCATCACAAAATATTTGAGTTTTAAATTAAAAATTATCTTTTCAAACAGAAAATAGTAAAAGCAGTAAACATCATTTTTTCTACATCAAGAATTTGAGGGGAAAACAACATAATTTTTGAAAATTATTATATCAAATATGAATGCATGAGCAATGCAGTTGCATGTTGATATTGAACACTTTTATGTTTTACTTTGCATTTCTTTACTGTTGCTTGCTTCATTCTCCTTTTTAGTGAAAATTGATTTCACAATTTATCAACAGTTTTAAGCTGCTCAAGTACTTGAAGAAATTTAAGTTTACTTTGTTACATATATAATATGTGTGTGACTTTAATCAATATTTCATTATTATTAGTTTTACAATATGAAACAAGTAAATGTTGTTTATCTGTGACACATAATTTTCCATTAAGTAGAAAGTTGTTATGATCATGCAATTCCTATACCTACTGAACAACATTTATTTGAAATTTATTGCTTATAGAATTTTTTCAACCACTTAAGACTATAAAATAATATTAAGTGATGATAAATTAAAATGGCATCATATGTAACTAATAAATAATTACTATGCATTTCTATTACTTTTGCAGTGTTATTGGTAGAGCTTACAGCTCTGGCTGTATTTGGTTACCAAACTGTTCTCTACAAGAGTTATGTCATGCCAGAATCTCTATCCAACATTTCCCAGCATGACTCTGCAGAGACAGCCATCTCTACCAGTTATTGTGGTTATGATTGTATGAGAAGAGGAGAATGCGATGGAGTCGCATTTGATTGGCTAACCAAGAAGTGCTATTTTAAAACATGTGTCAACCCTAATCTGTATTCGGAAGGACTGAAGAATGATAATGGTTTTTACATCAGAGCAAATATTGGAGAAAAATTTAGTAAATTGCTGGCTAGGAGTGAGTATATTTGTTTTGACACGCTCACACTCACACATTCACACACACTCACACAACTATTACAATTACATGTTATAGGATAAAGTTAGGCAACTTAATTTTCAGAAATCGGGTTTTTCTGAAAAAAATTGATATTTTTGTTTTAAAAAAGTGCATAGCATTGTAACACAATATCAATAGCATTTTTACTATGCAGGAGCTAAATTATGCTATATATAAATCAATGTCAAATTTAAGAAATAAAATTGCTAATCTTATCTTTCTAGATAAATTAGCAAAGATGTCGTCTCTTTATATTTACACTGGCGGATCATACACCTTTGACGCAGCATCAGCTGTAGATGGAATCTATAAATCAAAAAATGAACTGATTTCTCTTGCACACAGTGAGCAAGAGACTAGGCCATGGTGGAGAGTAGATTTGGGAAATGTACATTGTGTCTGGGCTGTGAACATCCTGAACAGATATACAAGTAATTGTCAGCCTGTCTGTCTGTTATTTTAAGTAAAACTTGAATGTTGTGTTTTATTATGTTATGCATTGACCACCAAAGATTGAATGAAAGAGTGACATAAAGTGCTGAGTTTATATTCTAGTAGTAGCAAATTAGTTTTCCGTTATAGCAAAAACAGCTGCATGGACAAAGCCTGTGCCATACAAAATAAAGAAAAGCATAGAATAGCTAGGGGTTAGAGCGTCTAGCTTAATAACCATGAGGTCATGAGTTTCATCCCCACTAAAGGCCATGGTTTATGTTAGCAAGAGCATCCAGTTATAATTGTTTCTGTGTCACATATAAACAAGTCCTCAGCCCACTAATTTAAAAAATCCTTTCCATCAGGGGTTCTCACAGGGATAGTGACTATAAACTTGCGCGAGTTTATATATGCATGTACTTTTAGAAGTGAAATATTATCAAAGATCAATTAACACAGAAGTAACAGTTGCTATGGTAGAGGAAGATATAGAGTTTACTGGATCTAACAGAGAAGTTCTGTGTAAATATGTTGATGGCTATCTCAACCAATACTACACTCTGATTACATGTGATCAACCAATCAGTGGCCGTTTTGTCCAGATTCTATTCAATGCATATACACTGTTAAACCTTCATGAGATTGAAGTTCGTGGTTATTAGACTTGCATAAGATTAAGTAAATCCTTATAGTTTATATGGTGATTGTAATTTCTTTCAAGTTCTTGAAAAAAATAATTCAGTCTTGCTGAGAATTGCAGACATTATTTGTAATTTACGGCAATGTTTATGATCAGTAATCAAAGCTGTTGATTTAAAAGTTATTCCAAGGTTCTCTACTTGTTTTGCTTTGAATTTTTTATTTTTAAACCACCTAATAAGGTAATGATTTCCTCAAATATTTTATAGAAAAGAATTTAAATTTCTAATTCTATAATTAACACTTATTTTAATTGTTTCAGGCTTTCAATTTTTAGCAAGTATAAATTTAATGTCAAATTACTGCAGATTTTGCCACTATCCAATGATTATGTTCATTGCACCTTTATCTTGTTGCAGTGAGTAGTTTGGATGAATATTGTAAGATATATAACAGCAAATCACCAGCTTATTTTATAGTCCACTTGTTAAATAGTTTCTCAGAAACTTTACTTGCTCATTGGTCCAATGTATTGTTTTGGTTTTGTAGCCATTATATTTAATGTGCTTTCCTGCAAAAAAAAAGTAAGCTGTACTTTTTCGGTCGGTATTTTTTATGTGTATACACATGTATATAATACATCAATAGAAACACTTTGTCTACTTATATAATATGAATGATGGCGCTATAAATAAGTGGTGGCCAAGAGTATATTATATAATCAATATAGTTTTAGCGGAAGCTGCGTTCTGCTTAATTTTTGTTTATAACTTCTACTCAATCATTGAAGTAGTTTGTTGTAATTTCAGCTATAGACATTGTTTTTTTTCAATACCATATTATTATTGAGTCAAAAAATGTTTATCTCATTCATTTGACAACTTATGAGATGGGAGTTTTCTTATGTGTCTGGAGAATATATATTGTAACATGTCAATTGTATTTATAGTGATTATCAATACGAATAAAAAATGTTGGTGTTGTTTTATCAACATATGTTTTGTTAACAAAACACAAAGCAAGTAAAGGCATGCACACACTATATAAACAGGGATACTTGTTTGTAAGGCACTTTCGGGTAATGACTTGTGACGTAGTAGTGAACACTGTATAGACATAAACGTGACATATAGCTTCTAACCTTAATTTGAAAATAAGAACCTGCAGGGTAACTCAACCACAGCTCAACAGTAAAAAATGTTTCAACAACAAAAAACTATAGCATTTCGTTAGCACAAATAGTTAAATTATAACCTGTAATAAAATTGATACAACCATAAGATGACTGCCATGCAAAACCTAAAAAAACAAAACGTAATAGACACGGAAATTCTTGAGCTAAATTAAATTAGATTCTAAGCAAAGTAAGTCTTGAAGGAGGTGGTGAGAAGAGCCCCCGCAATGTTTGTATATGCAGAGTGGCTTATAAGCTTGGTAAGCTGCTAGCCTTTGCATTTCTTCATTGTTGCAGTTTTCATAGTAGATCATGTGACTACATGGCCATGTGACCACACATGTGGCATATATGAATAGCCCAAGTCCTTTTAATTTCTACATTAAACCACAAAAGCTGTTTAAAGGAGATAAGGAGTTGAATTTCATGATAAAACCAGTTTAAAGGATTTGTCAGTATGTAGAAGAATTTCGTTGATGTTTCTTTCCATGAATTTTAAACTCAACACAAACAAGTTGTAACTTTTACCAAACTGAGTGTCCTTCAGTTTTTAAATTTAAATACTAATAAGTTGCATCCTATTAAACACTACAAGAACTATAACTAAAACTACACAACTGCTCAGCAGACACAAACTATGTCTAGAAAAGGTTGCTTTGGCAAAACTTGTCAACAGAATCTGCATTTTGGTTAGCTTTCAGTATGCAAGAAAACCAAAAATGATTAATATAAATATTTAAAATACAATATCACGAAATGCCAATACTATTGGCACAGTAGTGTGCTGTAACATCAACTTCTTATTGTTGCAGTGGTTGATTGTTGGGAGCCCAGCATACATTAGCAAGAGATATTTATATAATGTATTTTAATGTTTGCAAGGTTTTTGAGAGGTTTGTTACACTAAGCAGCATGATGCATAGAAGATATGAGGTAGTGCTGGTGAGTCTGGTGCTGTTGTGTCACGTGTACCAAGTCAACACTCAGACTAGTACAATGCCAACCTCAACCAAACCTTATAGTAACGTTGTCATACTTGCCATTCTCATACTCTTGGGTAAGTCATGGGCTGGAAATCAAACATATCTAAACTTGAACACTTGGCTGAAAGTTGCTCAAAATGTTATAATAAAAATATAACACAATGTTATAATATAATACTTTATAAATACAAATTAATAAATATATTATTCTATATTATATTGAAAATAAACTCACAGTATTATTTGAAGCGGTAGGTATGCTGCTATGGTTAGAATCTAGACTATTATAGAGTAATATTTATACAGCCAGCCTCTGCATTTTCAGGTGTTTGATTTCAAACTATATTATTATATCATATTGTATGCTATTACTATATTATTATTATTATAATACTTAATTATATTCTCTTATATATTTAGTGTATGATATTTTTTGCTATTAATATACTATTAATATATTATTATATACTTTTATTATCCTTATATATAATACACACTATATTATTATATATTATATTATATTTTAAACATAATATAATATTAAAACTTTCAGGAATACTGTTACCAGCTGCCATAGTCACTATTGGATTACAAATATTAACTATGAAAACGAGGCTGACAGCCATCACCAACTTTCCTGTAGACTCAGCAATATACACTACAGAGTACTATCTAGCTAGTGACACTGATAAGTTGATGAAGTAAGTGGGAGAGTATAATATCAATAGGTCTTATATAATGTTCTTTCTAAGGGTCTATAAATTAGAGCATTTGCTTAGTAAGCACGAAGTCATGGGTTTGAACCCCGACAAAGGCCATTGGTGATGTTAGAAAGAGTATCCAGTAATAATTACTCCTGTGCCCCATCTGAATAAGTCCTTACCACAGGGATAGTGACTATAAACTTGCATGAGTTATAGCCTATAATGGTCTTGCTATCTTCGTATACAATTATAGACTCTAAAGCAGTATATGTTTTTCCATTCTAGTGCCTTTAGTTACCAATTATAAATACTAATGGTATGTGTCTGTATTCTACCCATCAGGCTCAATTCAGTTGTATAAGCTTTCCATTTTTCTTAGTGTAACTATTAAGGATAGTTTCTTAAAACAAGTTTTTAAATATACTTTAAATATTGCAAAAGAATGTAGTCGCCATGGCTATCCTAACAGTGCAATGCTCATCTGGTCATGCAGAATTAACTTTTGCAAGGGAAAGAATGTTTGAGATAGAATATAATTCTCTAGACACATCAAAGGAGATGAGTTGGAGAACATTCTTACCCCAGCCTTAGCCGGACTAGATGAGGACCAGCAGATCACAGTCTTGACTACAGTCTTGGAAAAAGCCAGGAAACTAAAATATGAAGCCGAGACAAATTTATTATCTTTACATCACTTTCTCTCTAAGCAGTCGTTAGATGTAAGTATATACAGTAAGTAAAGTGAGCGATGTAGGTATACAGTGAGTAAATATATATGGTGTAGGTATACAGTGAGTAAATATATATGGTGTAGGTACAGTAAGTGAAGTGAGATGTAGGTATACAGTAAGTAAATATATATGATGTAGGTACAGTAAGAGAAGCTAGATCTGTAAATATTATGTTATAAGTAAATTTAGATGTAAGTATATACAGAAAACATAAAGCATGTACAGTGTACAGCAAGCATGTGGTGTGTGTGTGTGTGTGTGTGTGTGTGTGTGTGTGTGTGTGTGTGTGTGTGTGTGTGTGTGCGTGCGTGCGTGTGTGCGTGTGTGCGTGTGTGTGTGTGTGTGTGTGTGTGTGTGTGTGTGTGTGTGTGTGTGTGTGTGTGTGTGTGTGTGTGTGTGTGTGTGTGTGTGTGTGTGTGTGTGTGTGTGTGTGTGTGTGTGTGTGTGTGTGTGTGTGTGTGTGTGTGTGTGTGTGTGTGTGTGTGTGTGTGTGTGTGTGTGTGTGTGTGTGTGTGTGTGTGTGTGTGTGTGTGTGTGTGTGTGTGTGTGTGTGTGTGTGTGTGTGTGTGTGTGTGTGTGTGTGTGTGTGTGTGTGTGTGTGTGTGTGTGTGTGTGTGTGTGTGTGTGTGTGTGTGTGTGTGTGTGTGTGTGTGTGTGTGTGTGTGTGTGTGTGTGTGTGTGTGTGTGTGTGTGTGTGTGTGTGTGTGTAGGCCAGGGGTGGGCAACTTCTTTTGCTCAATAGCCAAGTTCAGAAGTCAGCCAAAACAAAGGCCATATGACTGTACACATAATTAATTTCATCCTAATAAAGTAATTTGTGGCCAAACCTATGCTCTGTTAATTAGAATAGCAATGACAGTTTTTACTTATCTTAAGCACTACAAGGGCCACTGAAAAATGGGCAAAGGGCCACAAGCGGCCCCTGGGGCCCCAGTTGCCCACCCCTGGTGTAGGCTATATAGGTCATCTAATACACTAAAGAAAATACTTTAACAAATCGTTCGTATTGTTAATAGTCATTACTTCTCATTATTAAAAGCTTTTAAATTGAAGACATGAGTATTTCTGTGTGATAGTTGTAAATCTTAAAATCTTTGTTAAAGGAACAGCCGTGGCCTAGTAATTAGAGCACAGTTCGGTTATGACACAAGCCATGTATTTGTTTCCCGGCCAGCAATAATGCCAAAAAAAATATCGGATCATAATTTCTCTTGTATGGAATGTATCAGCATTCCTTGATATAATTTTATATAAGACAACTCCAACTAATAGATTGCTTTGGTATTTGTTTTTATAATTTTATATAGGGTAACCCATCTGATAGGATGTATTGATATATTTTGTTAACATAATTTTATTAAATATGTTGATTGTTCAACCAGCAAATGCCACAGAGAAGTAGACACAACAGTATCAAAAACTTTGGAAAAAGTGACCACCTTCCTATAGAGCATATTTCAGAATGGCGGTCAGGAAGTAGCTCCATGATAGATAGCAGGTAAATATTCACTGTGTTATACCAATGTAATAGATAGCAGGTAAATATACACTGTGTTATACCAATGTAATAGATAGCAGGTAAATATTCACTGTGTTATACCAGTATAATAGATAGCAGGTAAATATTCACTGTGTTATACCAATGTAATAGATAGCAGGTAAATATACACTGTGTTATACCAATGCAATAGATAGCAGGTAAATATTCACTGCGTTATACCAGTGTAATAGACAGCAGGTAAATATTCACTGTGTTATATCAGTGTAATAGATAGCAGGTAAATATTCACTGGTAATGTGACAACATGCCATTTTTATATATTATACTTCACTGTTCTTCATAATCATAGAAAAAGCTGCTGTATATAAAAAAAATGTAACATTGTTTTAAAAACTTATTAAACTACTTTTTAGTTGAATTTTTGGATGCCGGAGCACAAAACTGAATGTAGCCTGCTTAAACTAATACTTATTTACCAAACAAATTGTAATGTATATTTAATTCTGCATTTTTATTATTGTCTTTATTCAATTTTTTACACATAGAGTATTTTTGAACCTATAATACGCAAATCTATACTGAATTAAAACTATATACTCAACACAAAAATTAAATACTTGACACAAATCTATGCTGAATACAAATTTCTATAAAATAACATGAGCTATAGAATGACACTCTTTGCTATGACTCTTGCTTTAGAGTGACACTCTAGCTTATACAGCCTGACTAGGAATAGGGAGGGTTTTAGACGTGATCAGAGTTTATTTGAGTCACCAATGTTGATCAAATACTGACCAAACACTGACCGTAAAAACTAAAATAATAATGATACAACATAAGGCATAAGGCAAACAAAATGTACGTAATATAATAAGTATGTATGTAAAAGCACTAGCAATGTATATCATAAATTGTAGATAGCAGCATGAAATAATGATTCAACATAGCATGCAACTACAGCCCATATTATTAAAAACTTTATAACATAAAAATGTAATAACGATATATAATTGTAAATAGATGTTCATTACCTCTTTTCTCTCTCTCCTAGTCTACTGTTATGTTAATGCTGTGGCTTTGCACAGTCTTTCAAATAATGCTACTCTTTAGTAGTCTTACATAAATTTGATGCTGTCCAAACTGACAGCATGACTCTAACAATATTGCAACTAATAAAAATGGTTTTGTCTTATATACTAATCCATTTGATAAACATTATTGTGTTGTAAGAGGTATGATTTTACAATTTACTATTTTGGGGTAGGATCTTACTGTTTCAAGAAGTGGGCTGAAGTAAACAAGCATCGTGTGACATCACAGCTGATGCAAGCATAGCTGCTGACTATGAATCATTCTACATGCTTAGCTACTGTTTTGGGGTAGTGATTAAAGAAGCATTAGGTAGACTACTAGCAGCTAGTGATTAGGCTAATTTGAGGTTGATGACATTGTGATTGTGTGTGATTGTACTACAAGTTATAATATCTGTAAACATCCTATTTCGTAACATTACACTCCCCCCTTTAATTTCTCTCTATTCACTTAGAGGGAATTAACAATTATATTATTATGCATTTAAAATACTAAGCTAAAATACTAATATAGGTATGCATGCAAAGGTTATGGGGTAAATAGGTAAATTAATTTGTGGATAGGCCTATCTAAGTATGTGGGTGGAGCTAGTCTCACATCTTTACTGTTCAACTCTGTAGTTGCTAGTTGTACTTTTACCTTACGAATTAAGTCATCTCAGTTTTATGTGTTTCTATCTTTGCTTACACAATTGTCTTTACTTAGCCTGTAATATTCATCTAAAAATGACTCTTTTTGTACCCACTGCATTATAAGATGTTTAGCATCTGTCAAGTCAATAATTGTGAGTCTGGGAGTTATGCTACCTTTATGCTTTACTAATCTTTTTCTTTTTGGGGTGATACACGCCAAAGTGGGGAATGTACCACTGATGGTTGCTTGCCTCACAAGTTGTAGGTACCAATTCTGCATCGCCATTGTTTGTTATGTCTGTCATGAATGCCACGTAATCTGTTCCATATTTCTGGTCTTTAAGCATTTTAGTTTTGAGGGTATCAAGTCTGTGCACAGCTAATTGTCTATTGTCTGGTAATTGTGGCTTAGCATTTTTAAACGGCAGTGGCATGCTGTAATAATTGTCTTCTCTTTGTTTAATATTGTTGCGCATGTTATCTAAAAACTTGGCATCTTCCTGTGACATTTTATGAGTACCAATGTACTTTGTGTCAGTATAATCTTGCTGTAGGACATTCAAGATATCTGAGCTCAAGTTCTGCTCATGAGCCATAGCCCTATTGCATGTGGGAAATGAGTTTGTTTCATGCTTACCACTATTGCCTACAATACACCATCCTAGAGGTGTTCTCAGAGCAAAGGGATCATTGATTGCAGGGCCTATTTTAGTTTCAAGTGGCACTAAAGCTCTGGAGTTGTCATACCCTATAAGCATTCCTATCTCTATATCTAAACCTTGTGGTATTTCACCTGCAATGCATTTAAGGTGTGGCCATCTAGTGGCAATTTCTGGTGTGGGTATGTGCTGCTTGTTAATTGGAATGCTGTCCCTACTGTAAGTCTTTCCTACTTGTATCTGCTCATGCATGTTAAGTCCTCTAATGGTCAAGTTATTGTACACCTTACACTTCATTTCCAAGTTGTCAGCTGTCATTGTTGTTAGTTTAAGAGAAACTGGTTTGCTTGTAGCTGTTTGTAGCTTACTAACAACTCGGTTGGTTACAAATGTGGTATCTGACATGCTATCTAAAAGTGCATAAGTTAGCACTTCCTCATCTGGGTTATCTACAGTTGCCAGGTATATAGGCACAACCATTGAGCACAAGCCATTTGTTTTAGTCACTGTATTGTTGCTGTTAGCTGTTACTTGCTCTGGGTTGTTGCTACTTGCTACTTCATTTACCCGCACTGTTTCTACTTTGGTATTACTGTAGTTAGCTTGTGTAGCTGGCTGATTGCTTCTATGTGTTACAGTAGGATGCCTGTTTTGGCATATTTTACAAGTAGCTCTATTTCTGCATTCTTTTGTCATGTGACCTATTCTCAAGCAACCAAAGCATAATCTTTTACTAGCAATGAACTGTTGTTTTTGATCAACTGGTATGCTAGCCAGTTTTCTACATTCATGTGTGCTATGATTACTGTAATTGCAGTAGAGGCATAGTTTAGCTTTGTGATTTTCTGTACTTTTAACATCAGGAGAATGCTTTTCTATGCTAGTAGCAAAGCTAATGCCCTTGTTGTTGTGCTTTTGAGGCTTATGTGAGTCTATGACCCTTGAACCTGACAAAGATGAAGTGATTGGATCATTTAGGATTTCTGCTTCTGTTTGTACAAACTTTACAAACTGACTAAAACTGGGGTAACTCCTGTGATTTTTCCTATGCGTGGTTACCTCACGCTTCCATCTATTTATCATGTTATCTGGCAGCTTGGACATGAGCTCAAGATTCTTTTCGCAATCATTTAAAATTTCCAACTCTTTAATATCTTTTGCTGCTATTTCGCAATGTGTGAGGAAGTCAGAAAATGATTGTATCTGCTTATGTTCATGTGGTTTCATTTTGGGCCAAGCATTAATTTTCTTTCGAAATTCATTAGCAACTGTGAATTCTGACCCAAATCTTTCTTTCAAAATTATTCTGGCCTTTTGGTATGCTGCTAGTGTATGTAAACTGCATAGGCCACTAATTGCTTCTCTAGCAGGTCCATCAACATGCTGTTTCAAGACATACATTTTACCATCATCACCTATCATTTTATCCTTGATGTAACTCTCTATGGCATATTCCCAATCTATAAAGTCTAAGGGATTTCCCCTAAATATTGGTGGCTTCGGCACATTGTTGGCTTGTATTGCTTTTGTTAAGCATGTGGCCAGGTATTCATTACTGCATGTAGAATGCTGTGATTCATTGTTTTGCATGCTGCCTATTTGCTGTGGTTGGTTGCTTTGCAAAACTTCTACTGGCCTACTAAAAATAACTTCACTATTGCTTTCCTGATTCACTATTGGTTGGCAATTATCTAAATACTCTGCTAGCTCATCTCTAACATCTACATCATGTTCCTCTATTATTTCCTGCCTTATTCTCAGTTGTTTCTGTTTTTCTAACAGCTTACTTTTACTTAATTCCAACTGGACATTGGCTAACTGCCTTTCTAGCTCAGCCTGTCTTTGCATGGCTTCCATTTCAATTTCTAATTGTGCAACTTGCAATTTTGTCTTGGCTGAGATGAATGAGCTTGCTTTTGATGTGTGTTTACTGCTAGCATGCACTGAATGGCTTTCGCCCTTACATTGTTCATGTATACTGTTAATTTGCTGTGTTAAGTCCTCAAGGTGAGGATGACTTGGAGCTAATGACTTTAGAATTGCTAAGTCAGCATCTGCATCTAACATAATTCGTTGTATGTCATCCCAAAATTCATTATCATGATTGTCTGTTGCTGCATGCCTACTTCTAAACCTCTTAATTGCACTTGTGACAGATTTAAACCTTTTTTCTACCTCTAATTGTTTTCCCTTTGTAGATAGGGTTTTGACTCTGCTGCTAATCCTAATGCTATTACTACATGTGGATGTGTCATCATTCATTGTTGCTGTGTTAGTAATAGTGACAGTTAGTGATAAGCATGCATTTACTTACTACAGCTATTTTATAACCTAAATTCAGTAGGAAAACTAGTTTGGACTAGTTTGTCAAGATTTATCACTAGCCAACAGCTAATGCAAACAAACAGCTGATGCCAGCACAGGGATTGTACCCAACTGCCCAATCAGAAACAGGGAGATCCTAATTAATTTTATGGGGCTTTGACACAATGTTTATCAAATGGAGTTTCTATAATTACAATACTTCCAAAAAATAAATCTGCATGCAAGCCTAATTATTCTAATAACTTTCCATTCAACTATTTCCTTTATAATTATGTCACTTATATGTGAAGGTGAGGGTTATATGGTAATCTCTCACCAATCTGCTGATTCCAGGTCACCTTTGTATGTAGTTGAGAATAATATCCTGATAAATGTTAGTAATGTTTATATAGTTGAGGTGGGTAGAAGTGAGGTTCTCTTTGTGGTCGTCTTATGTTTGTCGGCTTCTTTTGTTGGACTTGAGATGGAGCTGTTACTCCCGGACTTGAGAAAGAGTTTTTACTATAGAATGACACTCTTTGCTATGACCCTTGCTTTAGAGTGACACTCTAGCTTATACAGCCTGACTAGGAATAGGGAGGGTTTTAGACGTGATCAGAGTTTATTTGAGTCACCAATGTTGATCAAATACTGACCAAACACTGACCGTAAAAACTAAAATAATAATGATACAACATAAGGCATAAGGCAAACAAAATGTACGTAATATAATAAGTATGTATGTAAAAGCACTAGCAATGTATATCATAAATTGTAGATAGCAGCATGAAATAATGATTCAACATAGCATGCAACTACAGTCCATATTATTAAAAACTTTATAACATAAAAATGTAATAACGATATATAATTGTAAATAGATGTTCATTACCTCTTTTCTCTCTCTCCTAGTCTACTGTTATGTTAATGCTGTGGCTTTGCACAGTCTTTCAAATAATGCTACTCTTTAGTAGTCTTACATAAATTTGATGCTGTCCAAACTGACAGCATGACTCTAACAATATTGCAACTAATAAAAATGGTTTTGTCTTATATACTAATCCATTTGATAAACATTATTGTGTTGTAAGAGGTATGATTTTACAATTTACTATTTTGGGGTAGGATCTTACTGTTTCAAGAAGTGGGCTGAAGTAAACAAGCATCGTGTGACATCACAGCTGATGCAAGCATAGCTGCTGACTATGAATCATTCTACATGCTTAGCTACTGTTTTGGGGTAGTGATTAAAGAAGCATTAGGTAGACTACTAGCAGCTAGTGATTAGGCTAATTTGAGGTTGATGACATTGTGATTGTGTGTGATTGTACTACAAGTTATAATATCTGTAAACATCCTATTTCGTAACATTGCATGAGCTTAACCAATGCCATGCTTCAAAATCTATTATCTGAACATAAAATGTATAGCCTTGTATTTCTTAATTCTAGCCTTTAACTAAAGAACTTCAGCAACTTATTTATGTCTTTAGCTGCATCAGGTGACAATATTATAGCTAAGGCTAGATTAAAAGATAAAGTTATATGTAGTAAAAATTAAGCTATTATCTTCTATATATAGGCTATACTATACATGTAACATTCTAAGAGATTTAGAGCTTGAAAAGCCTCTGATGAGAATCGGTATTATTATTACATGTTATATAATTGATCAATTTAAGAGAATGTTAGAGTATGTACATGTAGTATAGGTTAAGTTATAGACCTATATAATAGACCTATATATAGCTACTTATTATTTATATGTTTTTTATATTTTGCTCTCTCATTTAATGATTTTATATTGCAGATAATATCATGTTCTCCGTGTAACTTTTATTTTTTTTAGAAAAATTCAAAGAATACCATCTTTTGAGCCAGTAGTTGAGAAATTACACCAGCAGCAAAAAGGTAGAATTGCCAATCATTTTCAAAAAGTAAAGGCTGCAGCTATGAAGAAGATCCCAGGCCATTGATGAAAACTTCTATTATAGTTAAGGGGGTAAAGAAGACCCCCACCCACCATGCTACGATTACTAAAGCTATCATGCTATAATCAGGCTTTCTATGCTTATGTAAACATGGGTTGTCTTGCTATAAACTATCACAAGACCAGTAGATTATGTATGGTGATCATAGTAGTTGTAACTGGAATACTGTGTTAGTTTGCAATGGTCTCTGGGTAATTAATAATTTGACCTCATTGCAAGGCCACTGCTGGAGATTTAGGTTCACCATAATACTGATGTCAAATGTTAAACTTTCCACCACACTCTCTGGTATTTAATACAAATATAATATCATGTTTATAATATTATATTTATTACTGTTTTGCAGAATTAAAATTCTGATTTAATAATACTAGATTTTTTAACCCATTGAGCTCTTGAATATAATATGGGAACAATATTGCATGCTTGGAAATTTGGACCTTCATTTAAATATTAAACCATAAAAGTTAATTTAAATTCTTTTTTAATAAATTTACAATGACAACCCAGACATTAGAGCTTCACTCCAATTTCCAAGACCTAATTGAAGTTAAAAGAGATTTTAGTATTGATCGGTTATACTTTTTACGTGCAGCATAGTTATACCTACTCACGAGTTTTATAAAGATTGCAGTGATCAATCCCAAAGCATCACTATATAGTTTTTTCAACAAGTTATAAATGAATGAACTAACTTTAGGCTGTCCAACTTATCATATTAATTAACCTACCAAGATTTTCTCCTAACAGTGTGCTAACTTCAGAGCCTACCTTGATGTTCCATCATTGAGCATTATTAATTTGCAGGCTTATGACGGAGTTGTCGTTTATCTGCGGTTTTGGAGAAGACAACTACGCATTTTCTTTCCTACAAAAATGATTTTCTCATTGGTTGTCCCAAGCGCGGTGTATTCTATTACTAAAAAATCTTGTTGAATGGAGTGTGCACGTACTGGTAGTGATCATGCTGATGGTTGACTATCATCTAAATTAACCCCAGTCAATTAGTTTGCTTTGCAAGTTAAAGTTGAAGTGTTTTGCAACTCATTTCTAAAATCAATTTCATGGAGACTCAAAGCTCCTCTAATAATATTGATGTTTTGAGAAGCGTCATAAACAGAAATCTCAAACTGGTAAGTTCAAGTAGTTTAACTCCAAGTTGAAGTTGTGCTATTGCTTATCAAATTCAATATGAATATGAGTATCACCATTAATTATCACTTAAACTTGAAGTTAATATCATTATAGGTAATGGTATCAGTATCACTATCAGTATGAATGTAACTCAGTTGTACTGTAGTATAACTATAAAACAGAAGTATTACCAACACTAACACTTACAGTAACTCTAACAGTAACTGAGTATCATTTAACTTTTAAGACCTAAGGCCAGGGGTATCATTTTGATTTATGATTTGGTTTTATCCGTACAAGTATAACTATTAGTATCAGTATGAGTATCACCAACACTATGAATACGGTACTGGTGGTGACTCACTAGGACTATGAGTATGATAATCATAAATGATAATGATAAGGATTATGATGATCATGGTGATGGTATAACCCACACTATCAAGTGACTCACTAGCTATATCAGTTATCACTATGACTATGACTAGTATTATGCTCATTGGACTAACTTCTAAAGTACATTCCAGACACACCTACAACTCTCAGTGTGACATATGCAGTGAAATATTTATAAAATTGTTGTTATTTGTTACTGTTTTTCATTTCAGCGTAATTATGAGAGTGCGCTGTATTGGGCTGATAAAGTGATGACATTATCTGCAGGTTAGTCTTCTCCAGATGCAGCACGTAGAGCTGCCATGTATATCTATAAATAGTCAAACCTTTCACAGCAGAACTATTTTATTGCTTTAGTTTGTATGTTATATTTATTCAACCCTTGCCCATACTTGCTCAGGTGTTTTCTCCACTAAAAATAATGTGATTAATACTTATTTATATTAAAAAATTAGAATTTGAGGCATTTTGTAAAAAATAATTATTAATATTTTGTCCTTGGCATCTTATCTCAAATAATTATTGGCTTAATGAAATATTATAATATAAAATGCTAAGAATAAGATTATTGTAAATGTTGCTTGAATTATGCATTATAAACCTGTTTATTAACGAATTTATTAAAATTTCGTGTCCTAATGAAAAATTTATGGCAAATTGTTATTTTATCCTAATTTATAATGCATTGTATAATGGCAGTGTGTAATTTGATGTATTATTTCAATTTATAATGTAATGTATCCTACAATATATAATGTATAATATAATGTAGAATGTAGTTTATAATTTAATTTATAATGTAATCTATACTGTAATGTATAATGAATAAATGTATATATTACAATGTATAATATAATGTAAAATATAATGTTTACTTCAATGTATAACACAATGTATATTGTAATGTATGAAATATGATGAACGACCAGTTTGAATTCAAAAGAAAGTTGCCACCTGTGATTGTAAACCATCAACCACATACGTAAATGATTAACTTGTAGATAATGTGGAAGATGTGTTAGTATGTGCCAACTGTCTCTACCACACTGGCCAATATCACCGGGCTGTGGCTGTTGTCAAGAACAGAATAGATTTAAAAGTTAGTATAAAAAGGATGTTAAAAATTATGCGGAATTTTACAGTCTTGGCTTTTTATTTAGTCTACTTTCACTGCGGAAACTGGTAGCTACACCATATTACACACTGTATTAATATGGTACCCTTACCTTACAGTTGTACATAGTGCACTTATTTTCACTCTCCATCGCTCAAAACTATTCTTTCTCAAGTTTGATTCTGTCCTGAATTCTCTCATGTTATTTGCAGACAAATGCGGAAGGAGTGCTTCTCATAGCCAACTGTTATGTAAGTTTAGCTCATTTCTACTCATTATTTCAACATGTTCATCATTGCTTTAGCCAAGCAGCTGCATACGTCACAGCTCTGAGGCGTTGTACATAAACAGGGGGAACAATCCTAACAGAGTATTTTGAGCAGAGCTCAACACTGCAGAGTTGAGATTAGTTTATTGTGTTTAAAATATGGTGCAGTGTTGCTGTTGTTGTCTAGTAGTGGGAATGTTTGTTCCTATTATCTGTACAGAGTCTTGTACACACAGCACATACCCTTGTGTAATACCAGTATACCCCCCCTCCCCCGCATAGTCTGGGAGTGCCTGCAGGGTTTTATAAAATGTGAGAGAAATAATTTACATAGAATCAGATGTTTTGCTCTTATCCACAAAATAATCTTCTGATTACTTTCTAGTAGCAAAAATTCTAATCTTTAGCAATATTTCATAGATCAGACAACTCCTTAAAAACTATTAAGTTTAGTTTGACAAGGTGATTCAATGCAACTAACCTGCTAAAACTCCAGTCTAAATATCTAAACCCTTTGTTGCCTGTGTATTAGTTCACTCTTACATAGTTTAGGTGCTAAAATGCTAGATATATTCAAAAAATTTACCATCTGTTTCTCATGCATCAAATGTTGATAATAATTTTACGTAATAATATGAACAGACATGGTCTTCTATGCCATGTACTTCAGAGTTGAATTATTTCCAATGGCACATTCTGGAAGCACAAAGCAGGTCATTAAAATGAAAGGCGCAATTTTTCTCTCAGCAAAAAAATTGGATTTGAGATTAATATTAACCAAGTTATAACTTTACCTACTCTACAGCTTATATTTATACTCATGATAAGGAGTCATCAAATGTTTGTTTCAAGTGTGTAATTTATATCATATTAAATATGTTCTCATATATTTGTACAAGTTTAGTGGTACAAACCTCTCTCTACACTGTGTGTGGCCACCTATGCTACTTTGTATAAATTGTCAAGGTTTATAAACTGGATAGAAGTAGGTGCTGTAGGAAAATTGTAGGACAAAATTAATTTCAATCCAAGCCAGCATCAACAACCACAAGGCTGAGCATTATGTTTAAAAATTCCAACTTATAATAATATGTTATAGCAAATTCTAATTTTCAGTTAAGGTCAGCATCACTCAGTCATGTGACTCTGCTTTATCATAGCTTCAGCAATAAGAATTTGCTGCTAAACCAGCTTTACTAGTATAATTAATACTCCTGTTGTTATAATTATAAGCTAGCGATTATTGATTATTAGTCATTGGTTAATTAATAGTTATTGGTGATTATTGATTACTTGCCAGGTACATTTTAAAAATTAGTACATCTAGCAAAGTATTTATAGTGTTGGGTTTTATGCTTATTTAGGAGTTGTACTCTCTGTAATTCGTGAGTTTTTTTTATAGCAAATTAACATTGTATCTGAAGGCATCTTGAAGATTTCAATTCAGAAAGTGTCACTTAGTGTGATTTAACAACTGAAATGTTAACCACTAATGCTGACTGCATTTGAATTTCTTTACATCAGCATGACTACTCCCTTTACACCAGGAGGGATAAATTCAATGTCAGAGATAAGATAACTGCTTATAAATACTTATTTATTATCATTTCATAAATAGTTAACTCTGGAATGTCACTTTTACCTAGCAATTTTCTTCTCAAATTATATACAATAATATATTATTGAGCAAATGTTTTTTCATCAATAAAATAATATAATATATAATTAAATTTCTCAAAATATAGAAGTGGCAGGTAATAGAATTGGTAATTATTAAATTGTTTCTTCAGCTGTTTTGTTCTTTCAGAGTTGCTCAGAGATATAGGTTTAGTATAGGCGGATATAGTATAACATCTAGGGCTAATACTTGACCAACGTTTTATAGTTTCAATAGAGATTCAGCCAATTCCACTCGGACTAAGTTTTTCATTGACTAGCATTTTATACTTTTTTAAATATTGACTAACAAAACATTTAGAAAAAATGCACACAAATAATTAGAATAGACATCTTGTAAAAATTGAATAGCTTCTTCTTGTGGGCTAAGCTATGGCAGCCTCTCTTCTAGTTTGCTTTCTGCAGTCGGTTCAGGTAAATAAATTGACTTGGTTTCTCCTTGTAGCTTTTCACCTCCATTTGAATAAAACTTACCATTTTCTGGGTCTATATTGTTTTGATTAGTATTCAAATCCTTCTTCTAAAATGCATGTGAATATTATTATCACAACAAGCTTATCGCAACCTTTCAAATGATTTCAAATTTTATACTTTAACTTGAATTAACATCTTTTTCATGGCTTTTAATGGTAAAACATCGCAACTATGGTTATTGTTACTAGTTCATTAGTAAATAGGATGAAGGTTTTAAATTGCCAAATTGCAGGAAATTCTATTGTATTGATGATGTAACCTTGTGATAGGTTCTGATCGGCTTGTTGATAGTTTCCTTCTTATCAATATTTGACTGATGACTGATTAATATCAGTCATTAGTCAAATATCAGACACTAGATATACTGTTTGATAAATTACAAAAAAGCAAAGCCAATGTTGATGGAAGTGGAAGCAATTTAAAAAAGTTGACTGTAAGCTGGGTAACTAATAACCAGGTTAATATTACCTAGAGTCCCTATTATGGTTGTTGGTACTAAATTAATTGTATTGTTGAGCTGTAGAATTTTGTACTTCCTTATGACGGCTATTAGTGTTAGATTAGTATAAATTGACCACTTTCTGTTAAGAATTAAGAACCGATGAGTGATTCTTCTCCTTATCCATCGATGTGCGAAAAGAGGCATCTATACGTACCTTTTTACTTTCTAAATATTTAGCATGTGTGTAGACTAGTCCACCAGAGAGATTTATGGTGACTCCAGCTATTAGGGCTGGGTTGAACTGCACTCCTCCAAACGTGAACATTCCTATAGTAGTTTGCACCACCGACTTCAAAGTCCCCACTACACTTGTCGTTAGAGCAGAATTGTTGCTACAAATATTCATAAAATAATTAACTTGTGTACATGAAATTATGAATTGTAAAGGTCTGATACATTTCATTGAAAACAATGGTTTTGGCCGTCACTTTTTGGTGTCCGAAAACTTCAAGACTTGCTGTAAAATAATTTGTTCCTCATCATTGTCTAATACGTAAATTTTTTTCAGCAAAAGACAGTCTCTGTTAAAACTATTTAAATGTATTTTTCAGAATTCATTTATCACTGTATTGTCTCGTGCTAACAGCAACAGTCTACTCACTGATAGGTCTTATGAATAGTGAGTTGTTGGCCGCTACACTATGAATTGTTGCTCACATAGTTATATTAATGTAATAAACAACCCATACCTTTATATCACTTGTTAATAGCGTTATGGTACCTAGCTTAAAGTGGATGAGGTTTCTACTCAGCCTTAAATTTTATTGCTTAGTGATAAAAATCATAAAAAAATCTCAAGTTTTAAAAAGATAAACCAAAGCAATCCATTTTTGAAAACAGCTGAAATCCATTGATCATAGCAACTGGAGGAGAGTAAATCCAACTTACAACTTTAATAGTGATCCTTTAGACTTTAGAACTAATGGGATTACAAGATTTAATACTTTTTAGATCCACTAATCCCTACTAGTTTAGCTCATTACAGCCTCTGTAGTGCGTGTAGTTCCTAGCACCCGCATTTCAAAAATTTTAACCAGCGTTGGACTAGCACTTTTTTACAATTATAGTCGGTAGGTTTAAGTCTTTTTTGTGTATTTAGACAGTTACAAGACTAGTGTAACTAATTCAAATCTAGGTTTAGAAATCAAAGTGCATGTTTACCTGTTACAAAGAAATAGCGTAAAGTTGAGAAAGGAGCCCATGAGGAATAGCGAAGAAGATGCAATAAGAAATGAGATCTCTGAATATCTGTTATATTGGAGGACATTTCTGTATTCTCCACTTAGTCCAGCTATGAGGAACAATACTGGAAAGCTCAATATACTACAAATCATATAGATTGTATCATTTTAAACAAAAATAACCAAATATCTAAATAATATGACCCTTTTATTTAAAAAAAATGATTGTATCTTAGTCTTTCAAATTTTAACTTTACTTGTTTCTGCAAGCCAGCTGATTAAAAATGCATTGTTTATATTTAGAGCTTGGAGTGCAATTAGCACTGCTCATTTTAAAAACAATATCATTTAAAAAGAAATAATTCGAGACTCTAAAATTGTACGTAGCTTTAAAAAGAGCAGCATTACGGTAATGTTCTTAAGCAGCTCAGATCTTTTTTCTTTAGTCAACAAAAATGCCGGACTTTCTACAATCTACAGTGTCAACTACAGTTTGATGGAAACATATATTTCTTAGCTTCTTTAGTATAAATATGGAGTTTTTACTCACCTATTCATATACAAGGTATCGGAAGTTGAGAATGTGTCTGTTAGTTTTTGTAACAATATAAGATATGTGGACTGGGAGATGACACTTCCAAAACCTGGATTGAAAAAATGAACATTATCTGGTATTATCTAATTGAGGTAATTACTCTCATACATATAATAATACCTTTCTATATCCTAAAACATTTAGATTTAAATTATGATTATGATGCTGAATAATTTTTCTATGAGGCTAAAATGACTTTGATTGCAGCGATAATGCAATTGTTTTAAATTGTTGGATGGCTGGTGAGACAATTAGAGTTGAAAAAAACTTTGGTAAACATAACTCAGGTTTAATATTCATGGTAGAAGTATGGTAGGGGTATTATTTGTTTTAAAAAATTTTAAATGGTAATGGCTTTCAGTTTAGCTAATTTCAGAGCAGCATTTGCTTAGTCAATTTTTGTTATTACTTCCAAAGCTGTGTCAAATCTTCAGATTTTATTTACTTACCAAAAATGTAGGCCTCTACGTCGAAAGTAATATCACCATTAGCAGCTATTATGCAGCCCACCGACATCATTAAGACACCTATAATCACGTATCTGCCAGGAAAACCCTTCTTTAGGATCAGAGATGCTAGCAGCATGGTCATGAGTGGACCATTTCTTTTCACTACACTAGAAAAATGCAACAATTCAGGTTAGCAAAGCTTTTGCCATTCATGACTAAAACTGCAAAACATTGACTACAGAAAAATATCTTTCTTTTACTTACTTATCTTGTTTCACAACATTTTTATATTTGGAAATGATTAATGAGATGATTTAGTTTAAACTTTAGACTGTAATATCACTATTATTTTGGCTAAGGCCATAAATATATCAACTTCCACTTTTATTCGCTGGAAATTCCAAGGCAAACATTTTTATGTGGCTACCGTAATGTTGAAATAGTTATTTTGCTTCTCACCTATACATTGTGAGATTCATCTGCCCCAGTGCAGCCAATGAAAGCACTCCATTTAATGAGTAAAAGAAACATGGTCCTAAAAATGCCTGTAAACTTTTCTTGCTGGTTGGGGATAATTTGATGTATTTGAAGTAGTCTAGAGTGCGAACTGTAAACAAGAAAGAGGAGTGAGAGGGTGATAAAGGAGGACTTAACTATAACAGCTAGTTTTAACAACTGGTTTGAACTTACGTGCTATAAAAGTCACAGCCATCTGTATTGTCATTATTGTCAATGGGTAATTGAATTTATATACATCTATCACTATTTTGTTGAGGAAGGCCATAGAAGTAGAGGTGATGCCATACAACAATGCTGAGCCTACGCTGGCTGCCATTAACGTCACTGTATTGGTGTACCTGCTGATACTACTGCACATAGTGGACTGTGTCCTGGTACAGTTTACTCTGTTCTTAAATCTGCTGACACTTTCTCAGGGCTGCTGACTGTTCTGTCAGGTCTACTGACACTTTATCACGGGATCCTTTTGTGAATGTGAAAATGTTGATTCTCTTGTCAACTGTTTGAATTTGGGAGGTTGAGGATTTGCCGCAAGTACTTTAGATCTACTATGTGAGAGGAGAGTCGGCTATCCCTGGACCACTTTGTTAGCTAAAATGCATTGAAATAATGATGAAAAAAGAGGCAAAAATAACACAGAACTAATGCATTGGGTTAGAATTTTGGTAGATGTGACCCACTACCATATTTACCAACATAACCCACCTAGTTTTAAGATGGAAACAGCACCTAGCTTAAGAAAAAAATCAGTGTTGAACTGTACTTAGATGCGTGATTTTGCATCCTACATACTGGTGCACCATTTCATCAAGTTGGTTTAGTATGGTCTGATTTTTGCAGGTCTAGAAAGGAACAGTGTTCGCCTGTACCTGGTGTTCTCAGTACTAATACTGATTGATAATGACAATATTAAATGAGGCAAAATATTATATATATAATAACTGGAACTATGCTACTTAATTTAGTGTAACCATTTCCCAATTCTCTTGAAACATGTGGAAATATTTAAAAAAAGAATCATTAATGAGATTGACTTTCAAAAATATGTGAGCCTGAACTCATTATTTGACTGGCATAGCAAATGGCTGAAGTTTCCTTTAATGCTATTTAATCTCTACCAACCAAGACTTTTATTTACTTCTTGCCAACTCTCTCTCCCCAATGATGGGAGAGTTTTAAATAAAGCCCAGAATGAGATACCTCCCAAGTTTATGGAATCTTGCAACAACAATTTTATACACCAACTCTAACAAAATAGTATTTCTTAACGAGAAGGTGTAGAAAATTCAATAATGAAAGTTTGTGGCTTGATATGAAACATAAGATTAGAACATTTGGTTACCCAGTTCTGCAATGTTGGAGGAGGTTGGTTGTGATCTGTATAGCCCACAACGGCGTTTTATAAAGATAAGCCTCAACTTATTGATGTACAAATCAATTCAAGCAAAACATTTTGTCAAGCAGTTTCCCAACTTCCAGGTAAAAAGTTTTACCTAACTGCTCAAAAAAGTACCATTACATTCCTATAACATTATCATTGGATAAAATACTTCTGTAGAATGGTTAAGTTGATACTGGTTGGTGTGAAGTCTTTTAGGTATGCACTTGTATAGCTTACCTTGCCAGCATACAACCACCGGTTTTCCAGATTGTAAACCTTTTGTAACTGGTTAAGGAGTATGCACAGAGTGGCTCTTTAGGTAGCCCTTATTAATCTTAAGTCGGTCCCAAGTTGATTTACATGAATGATAGGAGCATAGTATACTAGGCAATGTAAAATGTAAGTAAGGCAGTGTAAGTACTAAACTTTAGATTTACATCACAAAATCCTCAATAGTAAAAATCCAAGTTTTTTGTACTTCCTATTGGGCTGAACTGATTAGAACCTGTTAGGACATCCACATTGCAACGTAGGTACTAATATTACGCATCTAGAACTTTCCTTTAGTTATCACAGCTTCCTATGCTTTACTTTGTATATAAAGTTTTCTCCTATCTACTTTAAGCTTGTTGTATATCTAAGTTGTTTTTTCCCATCTATCTTTTATTAGTATTGTGATAGCATACGCAGCTATTTGCTGTAAAGTTGTATATAAGCAAGGCAATATTTCTTTTATGTCAGAGTAATTTACTAGAGTGGTTTCCAGAAAAGTTGGTAGTAGTTAACAGCTGTGGTTCAGTGTTAATGCATTCATTGATTCAATCTTGAAATGAAAGGTTGAAGAGCACAACGGCACCTTTGTTTGATTCAGACACTATAAAGTATAACCCTAAATTAGATTTCCTAAAATCCTCATTTTATTGTAATTATCTTTTGTCTCCAGTATAGTAACACTACCCATACGAGATCACCCCATTTATCCCAGGAAGAAGTTTTATTTCTACCACTTACACGTGCGAGCTGCTTCACCCAAATGCCAAGCGTAGAAATAATTTAACATCCAGCAGATACACTATTTGTAACATTAGCTAAAATGAATATCTCCGACTTCAGTATAAAAGCTGTCAGAGTAATTATCACTAGTAGCTTTCAATGGCTTATTTATATGTTAGTTCAACATCTTGTAAATCCATAGTTATTGTTACTTCATTATTAGTAACCAATGTAAACGCACAATATTATAACACTATTCAAATTTACTTGCTACATCGTATACTTAGGCACGCAGTTTTACTCACCGACCCCATACTAGTAACTAACCACACCACGCCATTAGATTAATAAAATATTACTACGGAGTACCATAGTTACCTTGTCGATCGCGATGGTCCACGTTGTAAATAATTATATCTTTTAATGATTCACTACTCAGTGTAACTGGATACTCAGTCAACTAGGCGTGTACTAGTGTATTACTCAGTGCGTCACGCCTACTATTACTAGTTACGTTTTAATCCTACTAACCAATACGCAATCAATAGGCTTTTGACCGGGTACTGTCAAAACACCCGCGGCATTGCTAGCAGGGGCGGATCGCATTCATTTACTGAATATCGATTTATTTAAACGTGCCATTATTAAATATTACTCGCGGTACATTATGTAATGCTGCTTCTACGTTGGCACCAAAGCCTAGTCTTTTCACTACATACTCTAGTTGGTTGCCAAGGAAAGTTATGCACAATAATTAAGATTTGTTGTTAAAAAATAAGTTGAAATAGTTCTTAGATTTTTTCAATCACAGTAGAAGGTAGATCGAGTATAAAGGGACTAATTTTTCACTGTGTGTTGAGTAACATTCACGTAATTATACCGCTACTTGGTAATAACCCATCCCCTTGAAATCCATTGTCTGTATACACTCCCTACAATATAGAACTCCGCCAAGAAGCCACTGTAACCTTGCGGCCAGCCACTTTACTGAGCCGTTGCCACAACTGAAGCGTGAGTGACCAGTAAACATTGGCTAAAATTGTAACACAAATCATGTCTGGTGAAGGTACAGTCTGCTAAACAAACTAGGGTAATTCATTTGGAGTGAAAAGCTGTTTCCATTTCTCATTAAATAAGTGCGCAACTGACTAGTATTGCTAGAAGCAGCACGGAGTTGGGGGTGACTGAGAACAGTATAATATTTTATAAACTCCAAACCCCAAAATCGCTACACTCAGTGACTGCCCTCCTTCAAGTGATTTCCACAACTTCCGGTCTGCGCTTCTTATAGCTAACACCATGCTCCAGTAACGCGAATAACTTTGCTATCCAGTAACTAGAGGTTACAAATACATGCACGGTGCACCTGATTCAGCATGCTGCTACGTTCTGTTTGCAGTATGCCTGCGCTGACTATGAAAAGACTGCCTTAGTGCTGACTGAATTCCTCACTCCTGCTGCCGGGACACTTCATCACAAGTCATCAACCCAGCAGTTCAACCCGAAGACCCCAACAGACAGTCACGTGAGGGTCTATATACTACTTTCCATAATATCGTTGTTAAATTATAGGGTTTTCCTCTTTATGTAGAGTTGTCTCCTTTTTGTCTATTGAAAGTTATTACTCATGCATTCTCTCTCCCACTCACCCCAGCATCTCTTGCTCATACAAATTGATTTTCTACTTATTTGGAGTTACTTTACCCAAAAAAAATTGACAATGCGAACGTTAAGCATTCTGAAAGCTGTTTAACTTGATGGAAAGGGTATTTCTCACCGTAACAGCTTTAGTCCTTTTCAGAAAACAAATTTCCTTAGTAGATATGAATGCTGTTACATAAAATACTTAAATTGAATCTAGCTGGTTAGAAGTAAGTCAAGAGGTAACTCTTTTTCTCAATACCTTTGTGAGGAGACAACTTTGAATTTAAGCCAGGGTAAAACAGAACATTTATTTTGTTTGACTGTGCTTGTGTCTATGTGTCAACCTTGTTACTGAAAAGTGTCATCATGTTTTAGATATTGAGTGCAATGCACTTGTTGCTGGGGAAGTCATACGAAGGAACTGGTAGCTATGATCTCTCAACTGAGCAGTTTCGTCAAGCTCTGGTATATGATGTCTATTGTCATGAGGCCTTTGATAAGATTATAGGCCATCACCTTCTTACTGCTTCACAGGGTAGCTGCCTTCTCACATTGTATTCTAGCTGATTGTTAGTGTTTAGTTTGAATCATGTAAGAGTGGAGGTATTTACTAATATGCTGTAGTAACATTTACTCCTAGTCACAGCTCTGTACATATTGTAGCAAGGATTGTAAATACATATCATTTATACAGTAATATATTACATGTTGTGTATTACTAGATATATTACTAATTGAAGCAGGGCTTTTAAATACAAATTATATGTAATATGTTATTATTTATATATTGTGTAATATATATTGTATATTATATATTATTGCCAAAATGAGTTGTTGCTATATAGCTATCGAGGCTTATTTTTAGAATTTATTCAAAGTTAACCTGACAATTCTCAGTTGTAAATTAAACGTTTTGATTTGCTTCTGGAAATTTTTTGAAGTTAAAATTTTGACCCAAGTAAATATTTCCAAGCAGTTAAAAAGAGAAATTTAACAGTTTGCTGTAGTATAATGATACTGACACCTGGAGTATCAAGTTCTACTCTGCTATATGAACATGGTTTAGTTTGATTTAGATAATAAATTGAAGTAAACTATTTGACTATGGCTTGGCATCTGTGTTGAGCAGTGTTGATTGTGCTAGTTCCCAGTTTGACCTAATGGGACAGGCATGAACTGTCAGTGGAATATCCAGTGCTGGTAATTGTGGAGTGAATATATTTTAGAGCAAGAACTCTTGGACCAACTACCATTTGAAGAACAATGTGCAGGGGAAGACAATTGCAAAACAGTTTCTACCCTCTACAGGATGCAAATCAAAAAGGTGCTTCATTGTATATATCTGTTACTTACTTACTATGATAATGGTGCTGGATTTATGAACCTAATTTTGAAGACTATTCTGACAAAAGCAAGAAAAAACAAAAATAACTCAACTGAGCTGAAATATGTTGCCAATGCTCTACTTTTTGTTTCCGCGAATGGCATAATTCATTTTGATATCGCAGATGAAAATTTCAAGCTTTGTGTAGCTTTCTTATAAAATTGTGTTCAAAAATGGTTTTCTAATAGAATTTTTAGTAAACATGCTATTTTCATCATTTCCAAGTTTAATCAGTTAGTTTTACCCATTACTCAATGACTTAAGAATTGAGAGTAATAGAATAATTAATAGTACAGTCATCTATACTGTACTTCCTTACTGCTAAGTAGAATACACCATCCTGTACAGACGTGAGCTTGATTCAAGTTGCATGTATAATTGTAGCCGTGGTGTCTCATATAATGCAGTTGTTTATGTAGTAACCAAGTTGCATATAGGCATGGTCTCTATATTGTTTATCTAGTATGCTGGGCACGAGGTCTTATCTATACCGTCTGAAATGTGTGCTCTGGAGGAGAACCTGGATGTGATAGTCAGTCTTGCTGAGAGGTTCTACTGTAACTGCTACTTCAGGGATGCCTATAAAATCACTTCAAAGTAAATTACTTTTTATCTAGCTGTGTTGTTTCAGCACTATTCCTACCAGTATATTATTATTATTTGTACAATGCACAGGTTAGCAGTTCTTGTAAAATACTGCTAAGAATTTGTTTGAATTTCACAGTTTCACACTTCAACCCAATTTTTTGAACGATATTTGAGCATAGCATGGGTTTTAGAAATAAGTGCAGTAGTGGAGAAATAGAGAAACCCTCGTGTTCTAGATTAGAAATATAGTAAAATAAGTTGTTTTCTAGAGAAAGTGTAAACACCGCCCCAAACTAAAATTTGTTATTAACTAATTGAAGAACTTAAGCTATGGAAATTTCTCCTCTACTGCATCTAAATGGAGGTACACTTCACACTATTACTACTCATAAGATATGTTACCAGTTTATTATCTGACACAATAAAGGGTTAAAAATAATGTTTTAAAGTAACAAAGTCTTCGCCATATTCCAGGGTGCTGAATAAGGAGCCATTTCATCTCAAGTGTCTGCCTCTACACATTGTACTTCTGGTTGAGCTGAGGAAACCTCGAGGTTAGTCAACATACTTCTAGTATGTTTTTATTATTCACCAATATGCTTGTCAGGAGTGCCTGTTTGTTGTCAGAGTGGGGGACTTGAGGGAACGCCCCTCTGGTTAGCTTTGAGTTCCATAAGCACTTATATGTTGGAGTTGCCCCAAGACGCTCGGTGTATATTGTTAAACTCGCACAGTCATGACAAATATTCTTACTGCTGTGTCTGTGTATGTTTTAGATCTGTTCTACTTGGCACATCGTCTGGTTGATACATACCCAACTAATGCAGTAAGTATATAACTAATATAGTAAGTGTATAACTGATATAGTAAGTATATAACTAATAGGCTAAGTATATAACTAATATAGTAAGCATATAACTAATAGGCTAAGTATACAACTGATATAGTAAGTATATAACTAATGATATAGTAAGTATGTAGCTAGTACAGTAAGTGTACAACTAATATAGTAAGTATATTGTAAACTAGTTTATCTTTTTGCTGCCGCTCTTGGTTGTCACATTCTCTCCTTTGCACAGATTTCCTGGTTTGCCGTGGCGTGCTACTACCATCTCATACACAACAACGAGCTAGCCAGACAGTATTTCAGTAAAGCAACCAGTCTAGACGGGCTGTTTGGACCCGCCTGGCTTGTCTTCGGACACTCCTTCGCAGCTGAGAGTGAGCACGATCAGGCCATGGCCGCATATTTCAGAGCTTCTCAACTCATGAAAGGGTTTGTTTTGCGGCAATTAGCTGATATCTAGCTGAATAATCAAACACTTGGTTGATAGAACTTGTTTGTACTGATTAGCTTATTCATTGTAAGTATATTATTCAGATTTGCTCTGAGTTTTTGTACTCGAATAGACTCTGGCAAGTGAAATAGTTGCTGAATATTGAAATAAAAACTTAAAAGTATTGAGGTTGTGTTACAGTGGTTGCCAGGTATAGAAGCATATGTTTCCAGAGTAGAAATGAAAGAGTAAAAAAGAGAGAAAGAGGGAGGGAGTAGTAAATTACACTGAATTTATAATTAGACAACCCAATAGCTTTAGCGACATCTTAAAAAAACTCATGAGAGGTTTATAGTCACCATCTCTGTGAAACCCCCAGATGGAAAGGCTTTTTTATTCGGGCTAAGAACTTGTTTTCTGTTGTGGCAAAAGAGTAATTATGACTGGATGTTCTTCCTAACATCACTGGTGGCCTATCACCATAGCATTGTCAGCACTGTATTTCTATCTCTAGCTGTCACTTGCCCTTTCTCTATATTGGGTTGGAGTATGGTCTCACCTCCACCACCAAACTGGCAGAGAAGTTCTTCATGCAAGCTCAAGCTATTGCTCCAGACGATCCGTTTGTTATTCATGAAATAGGAGTGATTGACTATCAGAACGGCAGGTGAACCAAATACAGTTTGCATTGATCTCTTGTCATAAAACTCTGATATATACTCTGTGTTATATATACTGTGTTATATATACTGTGCTATATATACTGTTTTTACATACCGTGTTTTATATACTGTCTCTTATACACTATTTTTCAGGTACAAAGATTGTGAGGCGAAGATGAAACAGGCCCTCTCTATTATTGATTCGTTAGATTTGAAGAAACTCTCCCATCTCTGGGAGCCTTTACTCAACAATATGGCCCACACCTGCCGTAAGCTCAGGTCAGTTCCACCTGCTGCCACATGTCTGTAACATTGTGACGTGTCATTTCAGTTCCACCTGCCGCCACATGTCTGTAACATTGTGATATGTCACTTTAATTCATAGTTTTGTCATTCAAACCATTCTAAAGCCATACATATAAAGGTTTATATAGTAAAAAAGTGTTGGAATTCAATTTAGTAATGAGATGCAGTGTAGGAGTCGTTCTACTATTAAATAGTGTTGATGCTTCTTTAGTTATGTAGCTCCGATGTAGCCATGCTCTCGTTGTTGGCTGTAAATACATTATTATAGTCATTTTTGCTTCCATTTGTTTTCTACATCGAAAAGTGTGATAAATAAAATGTTAATTTGCTGTATTTTTTACTTTTAACTATACAGTTTATACAAAGCTTAAAATGCTATCTCAATGAAATGTTTCAGGACACTAAAAATGTCCAACAATCTGAAACTCTGTTTATTATTTCCAGTAAAGCTATTCAAGAACAAGGAATCGTCAGTGATAAAGCTGTTTAAAAGAAGTTTCAAAATGCCATGTAGTTTCATGAATGTACATCGCTCATCGTTGTGAAAATATGTTATAATAAATTTTCTAAATTGTATTCTTTAGAAAATATGAGGAAGCAATTTCCTACCACAGGAAGGCCCTAATATTAAAGAGTAAGAATGCTAGCACCCTCTCAGGTATAGGGTACAACTACATGTTGATGTATGACTTTGAGAGAGCTGTCGAGTATTTCCACAAGTCGCTGTCCATTAGGAAGAACGACTCCTTCGCTATGGACATGATTAAGATTGCTATGGATGAGCTTGTAAATGACCTCAACTTCAATGTCAAAGGTTAATTTAACTTAAAGATTTTTAGTGTTCACAAGTGGTTGTCATGGGCTTACTTTTAATGCAACCTGCATTATTTTGCATTGGCTATCTTTATAAATAGTATGTATCCTTTTCAACAGCTCTAATTTTTCTGTAGTTTAGTGTTTTTTTTCAAGTGTGAGTTGTTTGTCGGCCGAGATGTGTGCAAAGTTGTAAAAATTATTGAATAGTTAGATGTTTGTCACAAGTCAGCTGATTCGCTAAGCAATCTGGAAATGACACATCACAGTTTGTAAATGTGTCTTTTTCTTTTTATATACTAAGTGCACCAACTTCCCCCAACAAGAAATTATCAGTGTTGAAAACGTTCATCACAATTCTATTGTGTTTATCTGATGGTTACACGCCTAATTCGTTAGCTAAATTATAGTTTAAAGAGATCAACTTTCAAACAACTCTAATCCTACCCACAAAACATCGTCTAAAAAGTGAAAGTTTTAGTTTAAAAATTTGATAAAACTCTAAATGATGAATGTTTTTTTAGTTATGGGAAATTTTTTAAAAATTAACGAAAGTTGAAAAAAATTGAATCTATTCTGTAGTTGAATTCGTCTAGCCATTACTAGCAACATTCATACCGGCCATTAATTTGCCTAACTTCTGTCTTGATAATTGTTATTATATCAATTGTATTTTTGAATTGGTCATTGCCATTTACATTCTACACTCGCCACATGTTCTCACAGCTTACACACTGTTCATGTATTACACTTCTTTCTACCAGTGTAGTTATTTACATGTCTGTATTGCGCAAAAGTAATCATGTTCTATGTGTTTTCATCTGCAGTAATTGACAGCTACGAACCTCTCCAGATTGAAAGAAAACTTAACTTGACTCAGCTGAGACAAGACGCTACAGCCAGGGATGAAAGTTTGCCCAATACCCCTCAACATGCTCCCCGTGAACCTACACCTCAATTTGTTTCTGGCGATCAGAGTGGTATGAGTATTGAAATGGAAATGTCTTTAGATGACTAGTAGAAACTATAAAACCCATTCTATGATAGAACAATTCTGTTTGAAATTATTGCCTTTTATTTTAAACAGTTGAATTCCAATTTTAAATTATTGAAGTAAATTAGAATATTGAATGCAGTATAGATTTTTGCTTTTTGTTCAAGTCAACTAAATTAATCTATTGAAAGATTGAGTTATCCAATAGTTTTTACTAGGGTGCCTATCTTGTCAGTCATTCTGAGATGTGCTCTGCTTGCTTGGACTGAGAAACAATATGAATGCTGTTCAAAGATTTAGAATAGCAATTACTGTGTGTATATATACATACATATGTCTGAAAATTATTGATTTTAATAATCTCATTATCTTTTTTATATAAATAAACATGGTGTATTTATTAGCCTTTTTCAATACTGCATTTCAAACTTTAATTTTGTAGTTTCAGTTTTCATATGTGTTGTGTACAAAAATGTTCAAGCATCACCAACGGCTTAAAACAGACTGGCTGTTGTAAGCAGATAGCTTCAACAGGAGTTTTGAGGTGACACTGATGATCTGGCAGTAATCTAAGTGCACATGGAAGCACTTGTTATGCCCAGCTGTTTCTTTAGGCTTCCTTGTTAGTAGAGGAGAAGCAGTTTTCCTATTACGCACGAAGTCATGGGTTTAAGCTCGATTAAAGGCCATTGGTGATGTTAGGAAGAGCATTCAGTCACATTCTCCTGTCCCCCCCCCCCCCCCCCCCCATATGAATATAAGCCGGTTTAACAAAACCCCCTTCCATCAGGGGTTTTCTCACAAGGATGACTATAAACTTTTGTGAGTTTTTTGTTGTTAGTAGAGGAGAAAAAACTAGCCAAAGTGCCTGAACAATTATATTTAACCAATCATTTGACATAATCAAACACAAAATAACCAATACTGTTGCAAATAAGAATGAACTAACAACTGTTCTATAAGAAACTATATGCAAAATATATGAAGTAACTATGCATGCCTACAGCTACAATAAACTCTGTGACTAGCATCAAGATGTGAAGTCTTCAGGGCTTGCCATGATACTAACAAACAAAAATAATATATCTATATGCCAACAACAGTGTTACATGATTCAACATGACCTAAGTATTTTCGATACCCATAAACGGACATACGTGTAAGTAGAATGATGTGTAAAAATGATTACAGGGGAAAAATGCCAATGCAAATATGGCAGTAAAAGAAATAACAAGTCGAGAAGAAATGCAGCAAAAGGTTAAAATCTACTGAAAGAACTATTGTATTATCAGCAACCTGCATAAATCATCACTGTCTTGAAGCATGTGTGGTTTACTGCTGCCATAAATATAAAAACTAACCTTCACGTGTCATTTAGAGAGTGACAGATGAGTAATATGTAGGCCTAAGTATTGATGCAAAATAAGTACGAGTTTTAAGTAAAAGTAACGCCAAAAAATGTGTCTTGATTTTTCAGCAAATGGGTAAAAAAATACATGGGCGAGTAGATATATTAATCAAGTGATATTATAAGCCTTTGAGAATAAGCAAGCTGGCGTATTTAGATGTCATTCCCTGCGTCCATTGCTGCGTGCTTTTGAGTTTCTTGAACAATCATCATTTGAGCAAATGCTGAGTTAACGTTGTCTCGCAGACTACCAGGAGTATCAAACTCAATAACCTGCAATTACAAACATTGGTGAAAGTTACAAGATACGGCACTAGAGTAGCATTATTATATAATCATGTGAGACACTTCATGCACACAGAAGCAGGTGATTTTTGTTGAACTTCTCATTTTTAAGACTGTGACTGAAGTATTGTATTATCTGGTAGAAGAGACAAATCAAGCTTGATTAGTTTAGCCAGAAGTGTAGTACCATTTTTAGTCTGTACATACAATTCACCACATCTAATGCAACACATCTAATGCAACACATCTAATGCAACTTAAGAGCTCACACCTTGATAAAAGGTTAACCAATGAGACATCACCTTGACAATAATGTGCAACAATAAAACCACAACATACCTTCCCATCATCCAAAACTAGGACTCGATCAGCTGACACTACAGTATTGAGTCTGTGAGCTATAGTGAGCATAGTGCAGTCAACAAATGCCTCTTTTATTGTCTCTTGGATTAAAGAGTCGGTCTCCGTGTCTATGGCTATAAAAGAAGATAATATGGTGCTACAAAGCATTGCTGCTAGAAAACTAGGTCTACAATATGACACACACAGTGGACATATGCATAAGCCAATCACCTGCTGTAGCCTCATCTAGGACTAAAATTTTACTATGTCGAAGTAAAGCTCTAGCCATACAAAGGAGTTGTCTTTCTCCGACTGAAAAGTTTTCTCCATTTTCTACTATAGTAGCATCTAGTTGGCCATCTAATGCTTGTATAGCATCTCTAATATGACATTTAGCAAGAGCTGACCACAGTTCCTCATCAGTGTAAGTATTGAAAGGGTCAAGGTTATACCTGTAATATTATACGTAGCATTAGTATCCACAAATAGTACAGGATCTTGTGGTATATTACCTTACTATACCCACAAATCTTATAGGATATTGTGATAAATTACCTCACTGTACCCACAAATAGCACAGGATCTTGTGGAATAATGGACAATTTAGATCTGAGATCTTCTAGTCCTATAGTACTGATATCTATACCATCTATAGTAATACTTCCACCATCTAACTCCATCATACGAAACAGAACCATGGCTAAAGATGATTTTCCTGCAAACACAACATTTATCATGAATTACTTTAGCAACTTTTATGAAACACAAACAGCTAGACTCACATCCATCAGTCAATCTGAACTATATTTCTTCTTAGAGAACTTACCAGAACCAGTTCTACCAACTACTCCGATCTTCTCCTGAGGTTTTATATCTAATGTTATATTCTTGAGTACAAGAGGTAGACCTTCTCTGTATCTCATATCTACATTACTAAACTGTATAGCACCTTCTTTAGGCCAGCTACCATCTGGTCGGTTTCCATCAACAATGGAAGGAGCTTCAGACTCCAGATCCTGAGAATATGTTTACAGAGAAGTGAGTGGCAGAGAACTGAACAGTTTCACCAACCTTAGCAGCTTGTATAAAATCAGAGTTTAGTGTATATGTGGATATACTGCTGCTGTGGCATGACATGTGTATGCTAATTCATGGGTTTGAATCCCGACAGGGCAATTGCTGGTTCCAGGAGGAGCATCGGCTCATATACCTTAACAGACCTCTTACCACCTGGAGCTCTTATATTGGTGCATACTTTTATATAGTAAACAAGTAGAGTAGAAAGTATGAAGTGAAATACTTGTAAAAAGACAGTGATGTAGGATGGTACCTTAATATACTTGTGTATTCGTTCAACAGACGTAAACCTTGCCTCAGTTTCAATAGCCAGTCTCATGGTGTATTGAAATAGACCAGTCATCTACAACAGCATACACACTCTAGAATAACTGCTATACAAGAAGATTGATTATGCATACAATATAAGCAGAAGCACTACAAACTAAATTTTGGACTTATCCTCTCTTACAGCTTGCACTTGATTAGGTAGTTGTGCTAGTAAGATCTAGTGTGATACCCACTTACATTCATAGCATAAGACAAGGCGAGAGCTGCCAGAGCTGGGCTGATGACATTGCTGGGTACAAAGGTTACAAACAGCGAGGTGGAAAACACCACTAGCAGAGACAGGGTGTCTAGTCTTACGGCTGTCCACCTCATGGCAGAGTTGAAGAGAAATAGCGCCATGTTATTACGGTCCTGGAGATTGTTGAATCTGCCAAACACGTGTTGAGATTACAAGCTTATCAGTACAAGTAATACTAATACTAAAAATTGCTGTCAACATAAATGTTTATGTAGCAAAAATGCTGGTAAAAAAAGTAAGCGGTTTTGAAATGGCCAAACTTGAAAAAAAATTTTCTTCCCAATAAAACCTAAAACTAACTGTCTTGTTGTAACTAAGTCATCATAGCGCAAGAAAATCAAACCAGACATAAAATCTTACTGCTTTATAAACTGTTTCTCCTTTTTATAAGCTCTGATGGTGGCCAGACCTTGTATGGTGGTGGCGATGTGGCTGTATAGAGGTGACCTGGTCACATTGTCAATTCTACAGCAGATACAAGACATAATACTAACAGATGTTGTAACTGACAGATGATTATTACACTGATCATATTATGAAGATAATTATAATATTCTCATATAAAATACAACTAGAACACAATCTAGCATTTCATCTTCAGTTTTGACCAGGAAACAGTATAAATTGAATGAGAATAACTGAATATTCATTATACAGTATAATGTTAGGACGACATGAAGTGAAAATACACTGTGGAAATTACCTGCAACAAAACAACCCTATTTTGATGTTTATGCAAATATTTCGCTAAAATCCACTTTTGTGGCCCTGGCTTTATTTAGATGGACACACTTGTTGCAACTAGCTATGTGAAGATAATTCCAGATGCCATACTATGGGATGTAAGGGCTGTGAATAGACTCACTATGATGTTTTTGTTTCATTAGATGAGAAACACCACAATGCTATTAGATGAGAGACACCACAATGCTATTAGATAGTAAACGCATACCTCTTGGCTGCTCGAATGCCCTTCTGGCAGATACTGAAGAGAACGCCGAAGAGAATGAGGACTGGCAGCATGGCTAGGAGGAAGTACGGGAAAACTGAAGCGATGATGCACAGCGTTACGACCATAACAATAGCGTTGTTGATAAACTGCTCCGACACAAACGGCAGATTGGCATCAACTACAAACCAGCACAAAACACAACTCTGTACTGCACTACACATTGCTATTTCTAGAGTATATAATAGACACTGTGCTAGATCTTATTTCTAGAGTATATAATAGACGCTATGCTAGATCCTATTTCTAGAGTATATAACAGACGTTCTACTAGACCTTCTCATCTCTAGAGTATATAATAGACACCGTGCTAGGCCTTCTTATTTCTAAAACCTTTCTCTGCTTATACTAGTCTAAACACATAACTTGCTAACAACAACTAGAAACATTGACATACGAAACAGTATAAATGCACCAAAAAGTCTCATCAAAAGTGCCCATCACAAAATATAACAGCCAAGTACCTTCATCCAGGTCTTTAGAAAATCTGTTCATAATTTGACCAGATGGAGTCACGTCAAAGAATCTCATGGGACTGGCGACCAGCTTTTTAAATATGTTGTCATGGAGACCGGAAGATGCTCTGAGAGCGGTCTGAATAATATAGACACTTCATCATCAACAACTTTATGGGATTTTTAAACATTTTATTGTGCTGCCAAAATAGATGATGAAATATACTGAAAGGTAAGGATATTATTTTAAAAGCTGCTGATCACGTTTTATGTCATCTAAAATGTTCTGATATGATTAAGTAGTCTTATACTATTGAGTACTTATAGAGTACTTGTACTATTTGTATATAAAACTTTCTATTGTTTAGGATTGTTTATGAAGCGGAGTAACAAATTATAAATGTTAAGTTCAATTTAGAAGCGCATATATACCTATACTTAAGAAAAACTAAACAGCAAATAAACTTTTGCGAATAAAATTAATAAAAATCTATTCTTGATAATTGAATTTGTATATGAAAAGGTAAAGTTTTATAAGCTTTGTACAGCAGAGTAAACTATCACAGTACACCTTGTATATTACAATATATTATACTGAGTACTATACCCTGACATAGGTTTGAGATTTGATGACCAGGAATATACTGGCAGTGATTAAGCTGCAGCCATACACTATCTGGTAGAAGTTGATCCTTGGGTTTAGAAGTATACTATCTGATACCTCCTGTGTGACGTTACCTTCACCTTTGTGCGTCAAGTTGTAATCATGTGTGACATTTACTAGAGTACCCTAAAATATATTCTACACATTGTATTATATATATTAACTGTATATATTATATTATATAAGTAAATAAATAAATAAATGTATACGTTGTTTCATTATTTTATATTACTCTGACAAGTAGCAACGCTACGAAACTAATTTTGAAGGTGATTGATTTTAAGATAAAGATCTTAGTCAATTTTAACCTATAAAATTATAGTATATATATAATGTATATAATTAATAGAAGATTCTGTTACTAGTAGTTTAATATGATAAACGTATCAGATAAAATGTTATAAATATTTTACCATTTTATCTGATGACACCCAATAAACACACGAGGTTACAGTAGCTGTTTTCATAAGTATTTTTCATCTTATAACTTAAGTTTATCACTCAACGCTTCAACCAAGACTGATAACAACTTCTACTGAGAATACACAAGAATCTCACCCCTGAGCCATCTTTAATCCACACAGAGAGCCAGTAGTTAGCAAAGGCGTGATTTGCTACGACCAGAACGATGATTCCAAATACAAGGATGGCGATACAAGGTCCACCGGCTGCGGAGATGTAACCAGCGTAGGTAGATGCTGTCACAGAGCCTTGTTCAATCGCTTCCGCCTTCGTGAGTTTACCTGCGTACCAATACTCGTACATTTACCTGCACACCAATACTTTAACTCATTTATCTGCACGCTGACAATGTATAAATTATAGAATATTTTTAGTAAATTCATATCTTGTTTTTGATAGTTTATCATTGAAATATATATGTTACAAAAATTTAGTAAAAGACACTATCTGTTTGCAATACTACAAATTCTTGTGTGGATTTAACTTTAATGACAGCTTTGTTTGTTTTACAAGTGATGTAAGTTGATTCCCTTTGCTGGAAATAGTGATAGTTTAGTCATTAAAAAGACTGAACAAACCACTGAAAACTATGAAAACACTAATAATGTATACAATCATGTTTTATAAAAGGTAAAAATGTTTTTCACAAAATCCAAATAATTGAATAATTCAATTGACTCTTAAAGTTTGTTGTGTTGTGATTTTTTTTTCTAAGCAATTTACTGCAGTGGTTAAGCTGAAACTTCCTTTTGTATTTGTAAATCCTGTAACACTGTGACAAGTTGAAACCCAATGAAAGATGCATGGTGAGGACAACTACTAGCCCTAGACAAAGACCCAGCAATGTGTGGCGTATTTACAGCAGAGATAAATCTTGATTATTTTCACTTAATACAAGTTATATTTCAGGCTATTTGTCCTATCAGTAGACATTTGGTCTGGAAACATTTCACATCAGGAACATGACGGTAAAGTAAAATATGAATATATGATACAAAGGAGTTGGGAACCACCACTTGTAATCTACAATCCAGTCTCTATAAAGAAAATGCCACAAATACTGCAAATTTATATAACTCTGCAACCATTACTATAGTTTATTTTGCTGCCAAAAGTCAGATCAGAAACACCGACCTTTGGCCTTTGAAGTTTGGTCTTCGTTGTTATTTTCATTGTCATCAGCAACGGCCGAGAGATTCAGTGCACTTCCAGATAGAAAGACTTCTTCAACAGGATGATCCAATCTCTATAACAAGTATTGTGCAGCCACAATGTTGTTAGTATATCAACTCAAGTAGCTGGTATTAATGTAACGACATGACTACAAATTTATGAAAACTATTATAACAGTTGCTCAACTTACATTGTTACTACGGCCCTTAGATAATTCATCTATAGCCTTATTTCTAGCACTCTTCATGCTGCTCATAGACACGGCCCTTCCTCTGAAATCAGAATCTGGGTCTAGAGCTGCATCCGCTTTGTCTGAAAACAGTAAACAACAATATACACATTAATCTTCCTAATAATTATAGTAGGACCATTACTACTGACAAAATAACATACCATCTATATTCTTAAAAATTGTACATTATACTATTATTAGCATACTGTTTATAATTTGTATATATTTGATTAGCATTACAACACCACACATCCAGGTATGGAACCACAACTCTTTATAGTTCTAAATTTATTTACCTGAGCGTGAAATGGAGCGCTTTCTACTAGTTCTGGAGTTGAGTCTTATTCTGACCTGATCTTCGTGGATGGATTTATCTGCACCTGTATATACAGACATTAATAATCAACGTCATGTCGTATTTAACTTGTCTTTTAGGAGCAAGAAGAAATATTTATTGCATTTTTTATTCCGACAATATTTGAGGGAATTATATTTAGATTGGTATGTGGATGTGTAGAAGTATAGCATGGAGTTCATATATAGAAAAAGAGAACAGAGTTAGCATGGAAGAGTTGATCTGTAGAAAAGAAAGTAAAGTTAGGATAGGAGAGTTAATCTGTAGAAGAATAAAGTTAGTATGGGAGAGTTGATCTGCAGAAGAATAAAGTTAGTACACAAGAGTTGATCTGCAGAAGAATAAAGTTAGTACACAAGAGTTGATCTGTAGAAGAATAAAGTTAGTACACAAGAGTTGATTTATAGAAGAATAAAGTTATTATAGGAGAGTTGATCAGTAGTAGATATCATCACACAATGGACAAGAGTGGTACTCACTTATTTTAGAATGCTGTCTTGAGAAAAAGGAGTCTACAATTAAAGAGATACTTCATTGTTATGTTATCCAACATAGAAACTTTATTATAAGTGATAGAGTAGAACTGGATTACTCCAACTTCCAGTTCCACGGCTGGTAGGTTACTATGGTAACATACAAACACTTCAATAAGTTTCATATTGGTTCCATTTTAGTGGAGAGTTTTTACATTTATTGCAACTATCTCAATTTTACTACAACTATCTCAATTGTATTACAACTATCTTAAGTATATTACAATTATATTACACACATATAATACAACAACTAAACTATTAAAATACGGAGCAGCTCTATAAACCTTACATACTAAAGGGTAGTACCTAAATGGCAATAGAAAGTTGTATTGTGACAATTGTTTAAAAACACTGCTGTGTCTAAACTTACCTGCAGCTACAGAAAGGTTGTCTTTCTCCTTGATTGTTCGTTCTTTTTCTTCAATTTCATGGAAGGTTTTAATCAAAGCCGAATATTCTCCATTTTCAGTCATCAACCCTTCGTGAGTTCCTTCTTCAGCAATGCGGCCATCTTTCATCACTAGGATATAGTCACAGCCAGAGAGGAACTAAAACACAGCGGCTCTTGTTAAGGAACATGGAATCATACTAACTACACACTTTTATACACAGTTATTACAGCTATACAATAGCAGAGACCAATCTCAATACCATTGCCACTACCAAAATTGCATCCTTTTATTCATACAAAATCTTGATCACCTATGTACAGAGCGTTCTGCGCCTGATGAAATCGGGTGTAAATACCAGATTAAAAGCCCAAGTTATGCTTGATTAGTTATTTAAACAGAGAAGCTAAACTGAAGAGATTTTGACAGAACTAACTTGGAGTTGATGAGTGGTAAACAGAACGGTTTTGTTAGACAGAAACCCTTTCACACAGCTGGTGAAAATATGCTGCCCGACGTGAGCATCGACAGCTGACAGGGGATCATCCAGCAGTATTATGTCTGAGTCTCTGAAAAGACATAACATATATTAAGTATACACGTGACTTTGTGCTACAGCTTTCCATTACTCCGTGTGGTGCTAGAGGGTACAATACAGGGGAATGGAAAAATATCTATACAATATATATAATGAACAAAGTTTCATACGAACCCATAAACAGCTCTTGCTATACTGATTCTCTGTTTCTGACCTCCAGATAAATTTATTCCTCTCTCTCCAATCTCAGTCTGATCTCCCCCAGGGAGCTGATCAAAGTCACTGAGAAGAGCACATGCCTCTACCACTACTTCGTACCTGATAGCAGAAAGGGTGAGACTAAATTATTGGAGAATATAGAGATCTACTTCTGGCAGGCAGTTGAATGCTGGGTCAAAGGTCGAGTGACAGGTTAAAGTAAAATCACGGGCTTTCCATGGATCGATCTCAGATCGATCTCGCTGAGAAATGTGCTCAGATCGCTCTCACGGAGTTACCTCCTCTTAAATAAAAGATACTTTAATAGTATTAATTGCTGACTCATCTAACTGATTAAGGCTACTGCTGTCAAAAAACAAGATTGTTGCAGTCTAAAAATTAACGCCAGCTATAAAGCCAGCTATAAACTATACGCAGCAAATATTTTAGCGTGGAGTAAATTGACCAATTTATGATAATCAATTTTAATTTTTTAGCTTGACAGCTTATATAAGATTAATAGCTGTCTTGCAGATTATTCATAAACCTACAGGATTGTTAGGCTTGAAATTACGCAGCAAATAGCTAATGAAAGTAAGTTTTACTAGCCATTTAAATTCAATTTAAATGCTCCCATTTTTTGTACATTTTATATAATTGAGTTTTCTTAATCATTGTACTGAAAGTCAAAGTTTTGGCATCTGAAAAGGTGGCTATCATAATTATTTAATACTTTGCTTAGTAATTATCAATAAGTTATCATTTTTATTAGCAGACAACATTGTAGCTCGCAGTCTTTTTCTACTTCTCAGATCGATCTGGCGTCTTTCCATGGTCTTATTGACATGAGAGCTGAGATCGATCTATGGAAAGAAGTAGAAAAAGACTGCGATCTGAGAAGTAGAAAAAGACTGCGAGCTACAATGTTGTCTGCTAATAAAAATGATAACTTATTGATAATTACTAAGCAAAGTATTAAATAATTATGATAGCCACCTTTTCAGATGCCAAAACTTTGACTTTCAGTACAATGATTAAGAAAACTCAATTATATGCAGTAGAAGATAAAAAGATGGGAGAATTTAAATTGAATTTAAAGACTATCAAAACTTAGTTTCATTAGCTATTTTCTTTGTAATTTTATGCCCAACAGTCCTGTAAGTTTATTAATAATCTGCAAGACAGCCATTAATGTTATATAAGCTGTCAAGCTGAAAAATTAAAATTAATTATTTCAAATTGGCCAAATTACCATACACTGAAAGCTTTGCTTCGTATAGTTTATAGCTGGGATTAAATTTTAGACTACTACCATCTTGTTTTCAACAGTAGTAGCTTTAATCACTCAAATAGGTGAACAAATTATACTTTTAAAGTATCCTTCACTTAAGAGGAGGCAACTTCGCGAGATCGATCTGACACTCTCATGGAAAAACGATCAATCTGAGCACATTTCTCAGATCGATCTCAGCGAGATCGATCTGAGATCGGTACATGGAAAGCCCGTGATTGAGTAAGAGGTTAAATGGCGGGTCAGAGGTTGAATGGTATGTCAAAAGTTGAATGAATAGGAAAGTGAAGAAAGCACATTTTTATTTAAAGCTAACATTTAGCTACATCTTGTCAATTTCATGAAAAGTTCATACAACAGACATAGCTGTTTACTGCGAAGGGGGTATAGACTTTGGTAAAAATGAATATGTCAGCCTGAGACTCAAATTACTGTAAATATAGTTAAAAAACATCACCTCTCTTGGTCAAATTCGTTGCCAAATACAATATTTTCCCTGACAGTTGCATTCATAATCCATGCTTGTTGAGGAACATAGGCTATCTTTTTAGTTTGATTTATGGCTATTTTCCCGCTTTGCTTCTTCATCTAAAAAAGTGAAAGTATGATACTATATGTAAAATATAACTTACCATACAAACTATTATACAGAGTATACATGAAATGTAACTTACCATATAAAGTATATCTTATAGAGTATAACTTACCATACAGAGAATAGCGTGTATTATAGATGACTTGCCACTCCCCACAGCTCCACACACACCCAACAGAGTTCCTTCCTTCAGAGACATGTTTATATTATGCAGAGTTACAATCATGTCTGCTGATTTATCAGATTTCTCAGTTAAAGGTTCAACTTCAGTTTCTATCAACTCCAGTGACTCTGTCTTTTTGGCAGCTTTAACAGAACCATTTGTTAGCCCAGCAACAGTTTTACCATTTCCATCTTTATTTCCTGTCAGTACAAGTAGGGTTCTAATGAGAGTATAATGTGTTTTAAATGATTATTATAGAGGCCATCATTACCGTTGAAAAAAGAGGCCAAACCTCCACATAAAACTGTAAATTCTATCAGCCAAGCTTACTACTTACGGTTTCAGTCAAAAACATTGCTTGCATTCCCACAATCCTTTTATATATTCTATTATATAAAAAACTTATACACCTATTAGATTACAGAATACGTTTGCTGTCCAAATCCCATGATTTGAGTGTTAATTCAAGTTGCTGCACATTTCAACAGTAAAATAGTTTCATTTATTGATTGATTAAATCTTATTTAAAATAGTAAGATTGTAGGCTTCATGCCATAAGTGCTACGAAATTTCAACATTACATTGTTAGAGAACATAGCCGACTTCGATGGGAGGACAACTGAAATACAACTGATTCAGATTGATAAAGACATGTCTTTCATGTCATAGTTTTTAGAAACCAACACTGTTTTAGATACACAACAGTTGAAATATTATATTCACAATTAAAAATGACTAAATTATCCTAAAACCCACCTTTTTTCGAGTTTTTATTGGAGTTGGGCTGAGGCTGCCACCCGAAGCACCCATTTCTTATTTCCACAAAATTTTGAACATCAGAAAGAGAAGATAATTCCAGCTTTTCATCTTCAGCAATCAACACAGCCTGAAATGTTGACAAGTTTGCAAAACTTACCCTTGTATTCCAAACGAGATAAGAAGTTAAGGGTTGAGTGTTAGTCCTGGGCCAAATTTTATGCAATTTGCAACTTTGTGTTCTTGCCAAAGCAACTTGCTGGCTAGTAATTAGGATGAAATAACCTTGATAACTGGCTGCATACTTTAAGACTCTGGGCAAGTCAAAAACTAGAAACTAAGTAATTTAATTTACTATGTTATATTATACTGTAATTTAAAGCAAGTAGATAAATTGCATAGACCTGATTTTCTATAACTTCATTTCCACTTTAACATAAATAACCAAACAACAGCAAAAAACAATAATAATGCACCTTATTTTAATCAATATAGTTTTTACAAAAATTAACATTTTATATTCATTGTTATTGCTATCCTAATTTATATTAATACAATTGATGTAATTACTAAATAATGTCGAGTTTCATAAACACTATCAGTAAATCAGACCTGTCGCCTAAGAATTTGAAGCACTAAAACTGAAGTGTTGGCAATTTATTTGCTCATTTAATTTGGATATCAGCCCAGTACTATTGAGCACCAAATACCATAGACATTGAGAGGTGTTAGTGAGAGCAGACTGAGTTAGAATGGTAGTCAATGAAACTACCATTTATGGAGGTGAAAACAATGTCATAGGTAATGTATAGCCTGGGTAGATGGTCTAGCAGGCAGTTAGTAACAGGTCAAGTGTAATGGATCATTTGGCGATAGCTAATACCTGTAATACTGTAATGGAATATAGACAGTACATAGAGAGCTAGCATATCTACTACAATGAAATTTATAGACAGTACATAGAGAGCATATATACTACAATGTGGTGTATAGACAATGTATAGAGAGAAAGCATATATACTACAATATAATGTATAGACAGTACATAGAGAGCTAGCATATATACTACAATGTAATGTATAGACAGTACATAGAGAGCTAGCATATATACTACAATGTAATGTATAGACAGTACATAGAGAGCTAGCATATATACTACAATGTAATGTATAGACAGTACATAGAGAGAGCTAGCACAGAATTTAGTAGCCACGGTACTGTGTAGCACACATCTAAGTATTGTAGGAGGTCTACCTTGACTCTCTCACACGCGTGACGACCTTCAGCCAGAGCTTTCATGCTATAAGGCATTATGCCTAATGTGAACCTCAGGGCGTTCAGTAGAGAGATGAACACAAATGCCTGCAATAAATCAGACAGCGTGTGTATTGCCTTAGCAAGTCATATAGTAAGTTTATCAAAAACTGGAGTAAAATAATATTGTTCCACAATATTCAAAAGTTAAAGCAAATAGTACTCTGTTACCAATATTACGGCAGGTTATACCTGAGTAACCGTTAGGTCGTGGTTAGTTCTGGTCATAGCCAGAAATGTCAGACCAGAAGAGAAGAGGGGCACGAGTTGTGGGAGCCCCGAGGATAAACTTTGAATCATAAGAGACTTGGCTAGAACATTTTTCTCTCTTACTCTAATATCTACAATCATAGCCTTGTCTATAAGCAACAGGTTTCATATATTAAACAATAACTTTTAATATTCAGACTACAATTCAGAACTTAACTTATCAAATCCTATGCGGGTTAAACTAGGATAACGTGTAGACTGCAGAGTATTCACCAAATTCATATATAATAAGACAACCATATGACAACCCTGTGACTAGTCACTAGTACTGGACTAGCTGAGTAGAACACCTTCAGAGATGTAGTTAGATATGTAAGGTACAGTTAGACAGCTCTCAGCTATTTTTTATCACCATTATGAATATTATACCAAGTTTCGAAGGTGAGCTAACCACAGAACCTCTTCACAGGATAAAACTATTTGTAATATTCCAATCATCTCATTTATCATATCAATGGCAAAACACACAAACATCAAATGGCCATTATCAAATTACTCTTATTTGTCACCGCACATTGTAACGTTATAGCTAGCTGGTGCATTTCAGCCCAGGACACCAATGCTGATCATGTACCAACCAGTGGCACTCTTGTACTGACCAATCACAGTTGACGTAACATATTTCTGTGAAGAGAATTGGACTACTAATGAGCACAAAGGACACCTTGTTGTCCATGTTGACTTGGCTGATACAATTCACTACAACTTACCATGAATTTTCTTAGCAAATGACTTTTCCCAGGCGTACATTTTGACCAGTTTTATAGCAGTTACAATTTCACTCATGAGTTTAACTCTCTCTTCAGTCACTGGAATGGCTTTTCCACGAAGCTTGAACACCACATTTGAGAGAACAACCTATATGAAAAAATTAGGAGAAAATTTACCAAGTTTTTTCTACCTTTAACACTGTTGCAGCCACTTTTATGAATGTTTGGACCATTCACACTTATTTTAGCTTGTAAGTATCCATACTTTCTCAGGTTACATAGCCAGCTATAAACTGCTGATGCAAAACTGCAAAGTTTATTGGGTCACATCGGTAGTTCAGTCAAGTTTATTCTAATAACTTTTGTAAATTTGATAAAATTTCGCCACTTCAAACAATAAATAAAACTTACTATTATATAGATGGCCCTGAGCAATTATAATTATATTAATAAAAAAATTCATTAATAGTGAGCCATAAATTTCCCTAAATAATGAGTTATAATTTCCCTAAATAATGAGTCATAACTTTTCCTTAAATAATGAGTCCTAATTTTCCCTAAAATCTAAATGATGAGTCATAAATTTTCCCAAATAGCCAGTAAAACAATTTTGCAATTACTGCTTGAAATAAAAAGTTGTGTTTGAACAACACCAACCACACCAACCTGTATTGGAATAAACATGAAGAAGACAGAAAAGCCGAGTATACCCCAAGCTCCAAGCAGATGTATAGCATAAAGGGCACCGCCTAGTGAGCCTATGCTTCCTATAGTAAACACACCCAGAATAGCTGCTTCAAACAGCCTCTGGCCATCGTTGGCACACAAATTGACTAACTACAACACAAGAGCATATACATTTAAATTCATTATGTATAATATATATAAATTTATTAAAATATAAATTTGATTAAACAAATAAAGTTGGGACAATGTATAATAAACACAAAACAAAAAACCTTTTGGCTCAGATAGCAAATTCAAATGATCAAAAAATGATGTATTAAAATAAAAAAAATACATGCAGAAGAAATAAAACAGGACAGCTAGCACAGCCATGGCAAGCTGATACAGAACAGATTAGTTCAGTACGAGACCTCACCTCCCCAACACTTCTGTTCTGTGAACTCTGATTAAAGAGAATCTTGCGGAAGATGAGGGAAAGCACTCCTCCTTTGATTCGAATACCTGGACAAATAATAGGAAATCACTTTTCTATTACAAAACTTTACTAAACACATACAAAAAGTAGATGAAGTATTAAATCTACTGTGAGGATCTGTTTCAGATGGCAATTCAATAGATTTTATTTTATGGTGCCAAAACTTTGCTTTCATTTCAGTACAAACTCACTCAAATTCAAAATTCATACATCAGTTATTTCTTTAAAGTGTAACTATTAGGAAAAATTTAAAAGCTTGGGTTTTTCTGAATTTGTGCTCAAGTTTTCGAAAAAATTTTTTATCAGAAACATGGTCAGGTTTTTTGCTTATGCTAAACTAAATCGTAAAACAAAATAGTTTTAATAAGATACAGTTTTAAACTTTTGATGAAAAATTATATATGGGGTAATACATCAATGTCACAAATGAAGCATTTTCTTGTAGGCAATACTGGGTTTACAAAAAGCAGATATATAACAAACTCTATTAGCCCAACATTCTAAACCTAAAGCATTTACAATGTTTAGTATGAAATGAAGAGTTAGAAGGTTGAGAAAGCAGATACTATTAAATAGCTAGAAGATAGCAGGAGTAAATGAGAGAAGAGAACAGAAAATAGCAACAATCAAAAAGCAGCAAGCAGTAACCGCAGCCATGCAACTCCAGGTGTAACGTGCCATTCCTCTATCCTTATAACCTATGCTGTAGAAATGTAGCTGGGCAGGTACACCACCTGCCACCAAGGTGACTGCACCAAGTTCAAATTAGCTAATCTTTGTTTTCTTATTTTTTAAAATAGCATCTATTTCAACTGGGCTGACTTAAAACCTTATTTTAATCACGTCCAATTAAATCCATTTAAAACAGTTGAAATATATAATATTATTGCGACTGATTAAAAGAAACAGGAAGCAAGCAAATGATTGCGAGCACGGTATAATTGGCTGCAGAAGGAGAAGAGGTACTACCTTCAGAGGCCATCACTTGCACAAATGCCTCGGCACACAAACAACGGCCAGCAAAGTGACAAACTCCAAGTAAAATAATCATTCCTATGAAATAGCCATAGGAAGAACTTCGGTTGTCCAATTCGAGGGACTCAGTCAGTTTCCTCAAAGGCACAAGCTGTAAATTATTATTTCATACTTAAATACGTAATATTACAGATTTTGCATTAGTTGAAATGATTATTGAAATAGTATCGATACTACAGCGATTGATATTTTTTTATTATATGATGTAGCAAATATAATGCATAGGTGAACTATTTTTTAAAATGTCTATATTCAAGCATTTATCATAAAACTACATAAATAAAATTTAAATATAATTGCTAACTCAATACTAAAAACAATTATAAGGATTAAAACTATATTGTAATATACTAATTACAATGCTACATGTTGACCATTTCTAAAAATCTACTTTCAAAAGTTGCTGGGTGGATTAAATGAGTCAGTTAAAATCAAAATTGTAATTACTAGAGCCAGATGTAGACTACCATTATTGTATCTAGTACCAACTCGTCTAACACATAACTTGTAAGTGCTCCCACTATAACCCACCTCCAAATACAACGCAGAAGACTTAACAAGAACCAAGATTACATATCTATACCAAACTATTCCAAGTACTATAATATTAATATAAAACACGGCCAACATCACAATATCTTTTCAAGATTTCAAACATTAAAACATGAATATTGTTTACAATTTGACCCTGTTTGCCCAGAGGAAATTTAGTTGATGAAACAGAAAGCAAAGCAGTAACAAGAAAAATTGCCTGCTCTCTCAAAAGCCCAAAAGCCATTTCTCTGTTACTGTATAAATGAATTGTTGAAAATCAAAACTTTCTCTCCCTAGAAATAGAAAACCAAACACTGAAAACACCACTAAAAGTATCAGTAAGACCTGGAGTTGAAAAACAACCATACAGAAAAGCTGACAAAATTTTAAAATTTTACAACAAATAAAGTGTGGTTAAAAGAGTTAGAATAAGTCAGAGAGAGAAAGAGTTAGAAAGACTGGAGAGCTAGAAAGACAAAGATAGAGATGAGTGAGGTGTAGTTAGTAAAGCTAGTATTGAGTTTAGAATTTAGCCTTCGTAACTTACTACTCCCATTACCACAACATGCCACCAAGACTAAAATTACTTTCTACCCAATGTAATGCAAAACCTAATATATATCTATAGCTCTTCTACAATAAATAGCACAGGTGGGTTTCATTCCATGCTTAGTGCAACAGTTTATAACTTTTATAAAGGTCTTTATAAAAGCCGCAGGACCACGGCGGTGAAAGGTGACCAAAGGTGACCATAAAAGTCTTTAGTATCAAATAAATGCAGAATACTAGTTCCTAATAAAAATGCACAACTTCTTAAAACTGAAGCATTTGTTAGAAAAAAGCCCAGTTTTTCCACCTCTACCCTCGTGCTCAAGCAAGCTGCCAACATCTAAGCATACTAGACAAGAATAGAAAGATATATGCCAAAGTTTGGAACATTCACCCTCTGTAAAATTTTAATTTTAGTTAAAAAGCAAATCTTGATGCTATTTTTAAAGTTAATAAAAGTTTGAAGAATGTGTTTATAAGCTAGTTATCAAAAAGTTTAAATGTTAATTCTTTTGACTACATAATTTCTAGGCAAGCCACATTGCATGTTTCTATGTATTATACTAAAGAATGAACTCAGCTTTATCAACTTGATAACCTATTAAATTTCTTCTCTAGATATTTATAACTCTAATAAGAAGACATAACCTTCTAGACTTTTACTAAACTAAACACCTTGCATAGCACTTTTCTATTAAGCAGTACCAAGTTAAAGTAGAAACACCAATTCAAATGATCAGTTCAAGTATTACTCAAGTTTTAATATTTATTATTTTATTTATTTATTATAGTTTTAATATTTATTATTTTATTTATTTATTATAGTTTTAGTATTTATTATTTTAGTTATTTATTATAGTTTTAATATTTATTATTTTATTTATTTATTATAGTTTTAGTATTTATTCAGATTTTTTGCACAAGTTATTACGGTACAGGAGTCAAAGCTGCAAGTTGCCATGAAAATTTCTATCAAATTTGGAAAAAAATACAATTTAATTTTTTTTTTTGAAATATAGGAACTTTTACAAGGTTGGTCTATCACCAAACATTTGGCAATAAAATAAATACAAAAAGAATAAACAAGGCCCAAAAATCACTTGAAAGTTGCAATCATCTAGCTCTTGACAGTGCAAGCAAATTAAAGGATGGAGAGAACAGATATAGGGTACCTGCAGTGTAGTTGCCTAAAAATGTACAGGCAAACGAGAGGTTAAGTAAAAAGTTGCAGAGGCTGAGCATTATAGCGGAAACCAGTTTGCTCCTGGTAGGCTGCTGGGATGGAGTAGCTGATAGCAAATTCTCCAGAAACAGCATCTGAAACAATGGAACAGCGAATTCAGCTACTTCCAGTTGCAACCTGAAGTGTTTATAGGAGCTCTAAGTGGCTGCAACCCAGTTTCCTTGTTGAAAAGTTTAATCTTGGAACAGGCCTGGAGTTTCGAAGGGGTAATTGAGAAGCAGAAGCAAGTGTGGAATGTGTGACGTAAAATTTCTTCAACCTCTAGAATGCAGTCAGCGATGGATCAAGTTAAAGGAAAAGTCAATATACATATGTTACACTTATATATTATATAACATTCGTTATGAAATAATCAAGATATAATATGTCATTATAAAGAATACACTGCCAAATAAAGATTAAGAATTGTTATATTTATTACTAGAAATTAGTAATATTTATTAAAATACCAAATTAATATTCCAGTACCGGAAATTCTTTGGTAGCCTAGTAAAGTTCTATTTAGTACATTTCAAGCTACTCAACTACTGCATTATATATACAACAGAAGAAATAATTTTCACATGTCTTTATGGATAATCAAGCCTTTTGGTTTGTTGAACGAATTTTATTCTAAGCCGGTGGTCTGAGTATATATACCCTATATTGTTTGTTTGAGAATAGGTGACGAGGATCTGAGCAATAAGACTGAAAACAGAGACAGACATCTCTGCAAGGAGAAAAGAGACAAGTTGAAGAGTACGAGTGAAAGTAGAGGTCGGGATTATTGTGATTAGATGAGATAACAAAGTTGAACTGAAGCTTCCAGCAAATTGATTTAGATGAAAAACACTGCACAGAAAAAGCAAAGGTTGTAGATTATGAAAAACAAACTGAGTGGGTTGTGCAGAAAGTGACAAAAACACAACACACAGGCTGGTGACGGACATTTAAACAAATAAAACAAAACACAAAGCAAAACACCTTGTTGACCATTGCTGATGAAAGCTGCAGCAAGCAGCAGAGTGCGACACTTGATGGACACAACCAAGAAGAGTATGTAGAGCAGACTATGGTGTATGGGCGATGCAGAATGAGCTAGTAGTTGTAGAACACCGTAAGCCTACAACAAGAACCAACAATCAAGTGTCAATGATGGTGGGCGAAGAAGGAGATCGTACAGAAACTGGAGATTATCTATTGCATAACAGAATATCACCAGGAGTTGGACTTTAATGGCTGATATAAATATTATAACAGTGCTTTCATCTGGCTTCTCATGAGAGAAGATGGTGTATTTTTTGAGATGATTTGGATGTTAAAGCTGTTCCCTGGGTGCCTATTCTTATGTAGTAAATTGTACAAACATGAGAGGCTATTTGATCTAGCAATTCTTTGCAATGTTTCTTTGCTGCCGAATGAATGTCTGAGAAGCTGGTGTTTGAAAGCTGGTGGCAGCATTTTGTAGGGTGAGTCATAAGTTCAACTGGTAGTTCCAGCAGCAGGAAACAAACTAAAGTTGAAACTTTACTTTACACATTGGCTCACTCAATATAGTAGAGTGCTGACAATGCCTACCAAACTTTTAAAATACCATTTTAACTTGGGCATCAACATATCTTGAATTTCTTTTCCAAAAAAAAAACAAGAGTAGAAACAAACTCTTAGCTATAATTTTATGAAAAAATATTCAAGATTTTAGATTAGTTGACAATAGCACGAATTATACAATTGAAAGCAGCAACTACAATTTACAAGCTAATGTAGCATAAGGCTTGTAAAAATTTAATCAATATACGACGTACCTTCTTTTGGGACTTGTTAAAAATAAAATTCAGGACTTATGGAATTTTACGTTTATTCCAGCACAAATTGGCAGGCTGAGTTGATAAGTCCCTATATACAAGCCATATTAGTTGACACGTAGTGCGTACAGTACAGAGAAGCAGCTACAAAGAGACATAATATTTGCACTTACCGGTCCAAGAATAGCAAAAGCAGAAAAGAACATAGTGAGAATGATGGACACAGTGAGTCTCACTCTAATCATCTTCATAATAGCTCTGGCAACTGATGCCTTCTCCTTGCCATATTTTGCTACTTCTTCACTCCAAACCTTCTCAAATCTAGTAACAAGTTGAGAAAAATTCAATAAATTTAGAAGGACTGGTATTAGTTTGGCCAAAATATATTTACTAATCATAACTAGTAACTGTGACTAGCAACTGTAATTAGTAACTAATAACTGGCAATTGTAATTGCCACTATAATTATATTATTATATGCCAGATTTCCACAAAGTAACTAGAAAACATTTTTTAGTGTAATTGAAAATTTCTTTTTGGTAAAAAGCAACCAAAAGTTTATACTGTAACTTAAAATTTGTAAAACCAAATTTACTAAAAGCAATATAATTATTAGACTTGTTATCTGTTACTTTTTATGGAAACAAACACCTTTTAGGTACCATTTATAATAATAATTTAGCCTTAAGAACTGTTAGTTTGCTGTAGCTTTGTGCTCAACTATTGAAAGAAGAAAGACAACTCCCAATAATTTTACAAAGTATACTTCTTACAATAGCAGCTTCGCTCTGTGGTATAAACACACTTGAGAGCTGTTATATATGATTACAACAGCTTCTAACTTCATTTGCTACAATTTAGGTATCACCATGCTATTGACGCAGTGGAGAGTATGTTACATGATTATGCTGACCAGATGGATAGAGAAATTGTTATTAATTTGTATTTGCATTTATCTTAGCAACTATTTATTTACCCTATGACTACTTTCAAGCAAATACTGATTATTTTAAATAGGATACTATAAACAGTCTACTTAAAAAACTTCAAATTTGTAAAATGCAATTATCATGGTAATAAAAAGCCTTTCAACTTTAGCACGTTCACGTTTTCTTATTTTATAACAAGAATAGGTGTAAGATATCTTTTTAAAAATATATTTGGCCAACTTCAATCAATTATAGTACGTTTACACTAAGAGCTTGAAAGCTGGTCTTCATTTTTTATTTTAAATTAGATAGGTTACTGGTTATTAGTTACCGATTGTTATTATACAATAGTAATATTTTTATTATTACTATTTTATTATATTACAATTTATACTCATTTAAACACAATCAAAATTTACCACTATCACTCATGATAACAGAGCAGAGTTATATTGCAGTGAAAATTCTTTAGCAGATAAAAATCGAATTTGCAATAAGTGGCAGAGTTCAGGCAATATAACGAAACTATTGGAACGCTTGTGGCTAAATTCTAGAATGAAACATCTAATAACAACTGAGTATTGAAGTTCATCAAACCCGCTCTATATGAAAAGGTGCAGGGAGAGTCATAGCAGACAGTAGCATGAAGAGCAGACAACTCTTGATGCTGGATTTTGTACTCTACATGAGTACATGTAGCATGTTTACTACGTATACAGGCAGTTGAGACTGCAGTGTTGACCTTGATAAGATAAGGCATGTAGTAACTCTAGATTACAGCTCAGTACATCAAGTTCATGGTTAGTGCTGAGTCAGAACTCAATCTAATTTCATTTTCCTTTTTTATTGATTTCAGTTACAGTACGACATGGCGTAGTGTTTCCTATGGGTATTTCAAGGAATCGTAGTTTCCAAAACTATGACTTATAGCATCAAAGCATACTTAGCTTTAACAGTGTAGAATAAAAAAATTATCCCCAAAATGCAGAGTTGCAAAATATGAACAACTCAAAAATAAGTACCAAAAGTAACTGCTATAACACCAACAGCTTAGCGCCCATTTCAGTATCTAAGGCCTTCCCAGTACCACCCATCCCTACTTACAAGTCCACTCTGACTGTAGACTAAATATATAACACGTGACTAAATTTATTTCTGCTTTCAGCTGCTTCTATGTAAGCTATGAAACAGAATAGTTCCCGACATTCATTTGCATTTTTTTACATCCAATAGAGTTGGGTAGCTCCCCTAAGTTGTTACCAGAAATAGTAGCTGTTTAAGCATCCTGTATGGGGCTGAAATCCAATATTGAATTCTAAAGGATGCTTGTAACTCTACACAATAAAACACTTGACATCGTTGGCTCTATTAAACTCAAACAGCTCAGAGTGGATTTACTGCAGTGATCTCCTCAACAATATTAAAATATGTCATTTAAATTCCAATGAGTCTAAATTTTTTCCAATCTTAAACTAGCTTAGCTCCTATTTGAAACTGCATTAAAACTGTTTCTTTTAAAACAAGATTATTAAATGCTGTATACAGTACAACAAACACCAGCAGTGACAAGTGTTAGCAGGTGATACAGTGCACCAGTGAGGTGAGTATACCTGGCAGAATTGTAGCCAGCCGAATCTTTCCAAGGCGTGTCATAAAGGTCATCTACCCCAAGTCCAGTTTTGTAAGCTTTGAACATGAGTCCATTAGCCCAGTGTGCAGTGGCATAGCTCATGGGTCCAGCTGCTATAAGGGGCAAAGTCTTAGGGTCCCTGTAATAACAGTTGAGACTGTGCAGCATAGCAAGAACGAGTTAGTAAATGTCAGCATCTACTGAACATATACACAGATTTATTTCTATTCCTACAGTCTGGTTCATCAAGTATTAGCATTTATTTCAATGGAAACTTCTTAATTCAACTCCCTAAACCCTTTGCTGCAGTATTTCTATTTTGCAACATGGATGCTTTAAGGGGAATCAATTTGTAAACGTAAAAAAAACATTTGAATAATATTTAGCATTGCAACTTCAGAATGCATTGATGAAACCAATGAAAAAGAAACCTAGTTTCAGGATTATGAGTAAACAATAGCAACTGTTATGCCATTCAATGTAGAGATTTAGCTGGCCTATAGACTATAGAGAAAACACTATGCAACACTGATGCAACAGATAAGCAAGGGTGAGCATATGGAACAAAGCTTCCGCTCCACTTTATCACCAGCTGATAACCACAAACCGACTGTAGTATATCAATATTGTCCTAACGAACAGTAAATATTAGTATACAACACGATAATGCATGCACTGAAAGACAGCCACAAAATCTTCGACTCAAGTGAAATTACTAAACCTAAATTATCCCACTTTCAAAATATTTTCAGAAGTTACTCAGATTCTGCTACTTATGGAAGATGACATCTATTTGTCATAATTGCCACACTTCATCAAGGATTTCTGCAATTTGACTTTAAATCAGTCAGTATAAACCTACCTGCTGTATCATGGGAATGGGATAACTTCCTCATTGAAATTCACATAACTAGCAAAATACTTTAAGGCAGGCATAGATAATGCGTAATTGTACCAATCACCAATTCTGCTATTCAAAAAACCCAACTAACCCTATAAATTTCAAGTGTAATTTCTAAATAAACATGAGAAGAATAATCAATAAAAACACTTCATTTCAAGACCGAACTCACTTTGAAGAAGGTCTGAAAGGGATGAGGTGCTTCCACCCCTTGTAAGCCTCATCTTCCTTAGTAGGTTCATAGTCTTCAGCAGACAGCATCTTTGTTGTGGCATCTTCTACTGTATCTTTCACCTTTGAGGGTTCCATCTCTGTAGACACAGCTTAGCCCAGCTCTGATCTCCTATCAAATAAGTTGTAATAATAATAAGTTGAGTAAGCAATGTCTGGATTCTAGAGGACGAAATATTACCCTGGGCTCATTAAAAATCTAAATTGAGTCTGGTTGGCCCCAACACCAGTCTGTTAACACAGAAAACACAAAGCAATATAAAACTAGAGGAGGGTCAACAGTGTTTTAAAACTTTAGTTGACCACAAATTATATGTCTGCCAAAACTACAAAGTAGGCTTGACTTGATTTTATCAACTCTACACAGATTTCATCTTAGTTATGGTTTAACTGACTTTATTTTAAAAAATATACACGCAAAGCTTTGTATACTTTATCCACTGCACATATCACCCAAATGGGTGTTTCATTGCAGTATATAAACATATTATACTGTAGCACACAGCCTGCTTTTATTGCCAAACTTCTTTTTTGTGAGGCCACAGTCTTAGCTGACAGCTTTTGAAATACAGTAATAGAAATTACTTATATTCATCAGATAAACTTGGCAAGAGAGGTCATATTAAATGTGCCAATAATTCCTATTCAAAAAGAGGGTCACGATTTGGGTTCCTTTTCTCTAGGACCTTATCAGAAACCAGAGACTGACAGTCATCCATCATATTAATATAAACATTAGGCTTAAGGCCAGTGTGTGTATGTATATAAATATAACATGTGCTATTACGTGACAGGGGATAGATACTGTTTCAACAATTGAGCTAATGATAGCTGGTATTCACCCAGACAAAATATTTTACACATAGATGAAATAGTTGCTAGACTTGTTTGGATACCAAATACTACTTATGAGGTTAAATTAACACATCAAAATACATAATGAGAGAAAATATTTTCCAGATGTTATTGAAGCTATTAGATATATATTGGTAAATTTTTTGAACCCTGAAAACTTTTGGTTCAGAAGAGCTTTAAGAACTTGTGTTTTTGAGATAATGAACTTATAAATTTGAAAATGCAGCCTTGGTATCATAATATTATTTTGTGCTAATAGCTGATATAGCCTCATATCAGCTAAAAATGCAAGGTATATTTCTATTCATGGAAGCAATATAAAAAGAAAGTGGCAACAATGTCTTTTTTTAATTGGTCTGTAAATTAAAAAACTTTTTGCAACACTTTTTATCTAGACTTTTTCTAATTTCTAAATTACTGCACCTACCTCAGCAACGGTTGTCATGGAAACAGCAAATTTATACGATAATATGTTTAATTGATCATAGGATAAGTTCAAGAGCAAAGTACCTAACTTTTGTCTTTTTTTCAGTTTTGCTCACTTTGAATCGAACTTTGAACTGACACCCAGAATTTTATTTTTAGTAAAACAAATGAGTGAATTTTATATATTTAAAAAACAAGTGTTGTTAGGTTATGTCAAGGTTACAAATAACTTGCATTTATTAAAAAAAACTGTGATAGATGTGCTTGAAACAATATAAACAATGAGTCAGAATATAATAATGCTTGCTTTCTTTTCTTGTTTGATTGATTCAATATTAATGCAGGGTAGGTGCAAATAACAATAGTCACAACTAAATATGTGAAAAATGCAAGCATCATGCTTACTAAGCAGCTTTTAAGGTGACCGTGAGTAACCAATCAAAATTTAAATCACATGGTGCAGCAGGAATAAGATTACATGGCTATTCCAACAAAAGAAAACTCATATTACTATTAGTCTCAAAATTTAAATATAGCACCAGCATGGCCACTCTAAACTCACAAGATAGTGCTAATGATAATCAGTATAGGTAACCATTATCATGCCATATCTATTCTCAACACAGCCACTATGATAATCGTTACTATTTAAAATAGTTCTTAAATTTTGGCCTTAATATTTCCAAGCTCATTAGAAAAGTAAAACTGAATGATTAGGTTCAAGTCTAAGTTGTCATCACATTTTGATTTGACACACATCTGAGCAAGACAACAGACAATACCAATTATCATGTTCATGATCATGATACGGTAACACAAAACCCGATAGTTTGATGTAACCTACTCTCACTCTGTAACTAGATTTAAGACTGAAACTAAGCTGTGCCTTCAGAGTTCAGACTTAAAGTTAAAAGTTTAGGAAAAATTTAATTCAAACTGCAGTGGTAATACAAGTAGTAGTACAATATGAGTATCATTACGAGTAATTGCAAAAAAATCAAAACTGAAGTCAGTCTAATACTAATAATAATACTAATAGTAATAGAAACAATAACACACATTCACATACTCATAGTTACATTGTCATCAGTCTTAGACTTAGTCATAACATTAAAGTAAAAATTGAAAATTAAACTATTTCTTAATCAATGATGATCAAATTCAAATTTAATTTGAATTTTCAATATTAGGCCTGATGAATAAACCTTTTTCCAGGGCTAGTTTATAGCTAATTCTTAAAATTACAGAATTTTATTAATTACTTACTCTTACTCTTAGTTTATTGCTCATAGTTATACTCTTAGTCTTACTAAATCTAATAACATTACTAGTATTAGTACTGAATTTATTTGTAGTGCTAAATTAACTTGTAAAATCAATGCTTATCCCCAAGCTTTTAGCTGTAGTTATACTTAATCTTACACTTACAGTTATACAGATTGAGATTATTTATAGTCATAATCACTGGTTAGCATTATGATTATCGTTTGATTATGATTGTCATCAATCATGATGAGCATCACCCAGTGGCCAGTCTTATAATGATGATCTTGATTTAGCTTATCAATATCATAATGATGACGGTGGTCTATCACTCTATGAGCATGCGACCGTGCCATCATCATCATGATCATCATCATCATGCCTCACGGGCTCATGCATCACGAAAATTGCCATTGTGATTGTGATTACACTTTCGGTAAAATAAAAAGTAAAAGAAAAACTGAAAGTAAATTTAATGATTATAATTATTAGAAAATTACCATTACTATTACTGTAACACTTACAGTTATACTAACAGTAAAACTAAATCAGCAAGTGTCCCGAGCTTCGGCCCATCGATGATTATTATAAATATAAGCCTGCTGCAAGCGTTGCTATAAAATAATAGAATGTTCAACAAAAGCTAGCCTCTTGAGCTTTGACGGCCTTTCTTTTCATATAAAAACCGTAGAAAAAGCCGACAAAGATAAAAGTCGACTACTCTTAACTCACCATTCTTATGAGTTAGTGGCACAACTTTGAATAAAATTGTATAAATTTCATGTTCAACATTTTTTGTACTTATAAAAAAATATTAATAGTTTTATCAAAATGTCACTTGGTTTGCAGCTTCTTTCTTTTTAATCAACTGAATTTTCACGTAGCAACAAGCCAAGACCAATGGGCACTCTGGTCAATGCCGGTTGACTACATTAATAGGGCTTAGGTGGTAATGCTGTACAACGATTAGCTTGATTTTAGGTAAAAATGGCACAGGTAATAATGACATAAATGGAAAAGTAGGTAAAATACCACAAGCTGATGCTAAATTTGGCCAAAACACAACCTCAAACTCCCTAACCCCTAAAGATAGGTTTTAATGAAGACAATACCTAAACTTGGTATTACTTAGCTGTGCAAATTTTGAGGGTTTTGCAAGCCGTTATGGATATTTTGACCATAGTTGCACTTTGTCAGTTTTAAGTCAAGTGACAGTTCCGTAAAAGTAAAATTTGAAAAAGTTTTGAGTACAAAATTAAGAAATGTCATAGCATATAAGCCAACTTACCTGCCTAGATAAATTTAGTAGCAATATAACATCTGTTTGGTGCCTGTTACAATGTATAGGTCAGGTCAGGTCAGGATCTAATAACCTGCTACTGGTACCATGTAATCCAGTACCACCTGTTTCATGGTCGAGCCGCTGGCGACTAAACCAGTGTACACCCGCTGCCTTGCGGGATGTGTTTCAAATAAACACAAAGGCTATGGGAGGTGGTCCCTATACAAACGCAACGGGTCTGTGAACACTCGTCAGGAAACTGAAAGGGCGAATGAATTCCATGAATCAACGGCCATTCACTGCAACTAGGCATGTTTTCCAGTCGTCGAGGCTCCCTTGCCACTGGATCCATACATGCTTAGCCAAGCTTACAGAGTATCGTTTCGTGCGACAATGCTCTATACCACGCACAGCTTCTGCTTGCAACCCTCCTCAAGCCCTGCGGCGATTGGGGCGTAGCGATGGGAACAGGGAAGTGAAGCCTGGAAGTTTCCAGTTACAAACCAGCACGTAGGCGGTAGAGATTTATCAGTCGCTCAACTTAGGACAGGGAGCAGTATGGTTGTTCGGTAGTGATCTCTATGACTGAGCAGTCCTTTTTAGGACCCACTCTGCTCACCTCAATCAGAGGAGAGGGCTAGAAAAGGTGCCCCAAACATAGTCTGCTCCCAACTCAACCTGGCTGGATTACCGCGTCCAGCGGGTTCACCTCTTTGCGGTCAGAAAATACAAATGAACATAGCAACCTGGAATGTACGGACAATGATGGACAATGATAAATCAAACAGACCTGAGAGAAGAACGGCTTTCATAGCTCGTGAACTCAGAAGACTAAATGTAGACATAGCAGCCCTTCAGGAAACTCGCTTAGCTGATGAAGGGCAGCTCACGGAAATTGGTGGTGGGTACACTTTTTTCTGGAGAGGGAAACCAGCTGATGAACAGAGAGTTCATGGGGTTGGTTTCGCTATCAAGAATGAGGTTGTGAGGAAACTCGACCAGCTACCAGTGGGAATCAACGACAGGATGATGACTCTCCAACTAAACCTACGCCGCAACAGGAAAGCAACATTGATCTCAGCATATGCACCGACATTGCTTGCTGATCATCAGGAAAAGGAGCAGTTCTACTCCAATCTAGATATGGTTCTATCAGGGATCCCCAAGAGTGCGAAAATCATGGTCCTTGGAGATTTTAATGCTCGGGTTGGAAAAGATCACCATGTGTGGAAAAAGATAATTGGTAAAGATGGGACTGGGAAGCTAAATAGCAATGGGGAAATGCTGCTCACCAAATGTGCTGAACACTCCTTGGTAATCACAAACACTCTTTTTAGACAGAAAGACCGACGCAAGACCTCATGGAGACATCCCAGATCTGGCCACTGGCACCTTATCGACTACATCATTGTCAAACAACGGGATGTGCAGGATGTGCGTATAACCCGAGCTATGGACCTATCTGATGCTTGCTGGACAGACCATCGACTGATTCTGGCAAAAATGAACATATGTATTCATCCAAAACAAATGAACAGGAAAAGAAAGCAGACAAAAATAAATCTATCGCTGCTCAACCAGCCAGAAATAAAGCAGGGCTTCCAAAGTGAGCTCACAGAGAATATCCAAGATATTGATGTAAATTCTACTCATGGCAGCTGGGAAGTTCTGAGAGATTCGATCTTGAAAACATGCCACTCAACCCTGGGTAAACCAGAACGAAAACATGAAGATTGGTTTGATGACAACGAACAAGAAATAAACGAGCTCATGAAGGAGAAACGCCATGCTTTCAGCTTATGGCACCAAGACTATAGAAATGTGGAAAAAAGGGAACATTATCATAAAATGAGAGGGAAAGTACAGGCGAGAATAAGGACAATAAAAAATGACTGGTGGATCCGAAAATCTGAGGAACTTCAGAGACTTGCTGAGACAAACAGTAGCAAAGAGTTCTTTTCCGCTACGAAGAGATTGTATGGCCCAATTTTTGGAGGATGTGGGCCAATAGCTTCCAAAGATGGTTCCACAATACATAAGGGGAAAGATGAGATCAAGGGCAGATGGGCTGAACATTTCTCAGAGCTGCTTAACCAAGACACTATGGTGGATGAGAAGACCTTAGAATGTCTGCCACAACTGTCAATACTGACCCACCTAGCCGAACCCCCAACGATTGACGAACTTGAGAAAGCATTATACATGACTAAGTCAGGAAAAGCTGCCGGACCGGATGGAATACCTGGAGAAATTTTTAAAGGTGGTGGGCTAGAATTGAACAGAAAATTGCTGGAACTCTTTCAGCTGATTTGGGAAAAAGAATCACTTCATCCTGATCTGAAGGATGCTAATATTGTAACTCTTTACAAGAAGGGTAACAGAGCCGATTGTGGAAACTATAGGGGTATCTCTCTGCTATCCATTGCTGGAAAGCTTCTGGCGAGAATAGTTAGTTTTAGACTTGGCCAATTGACAGAGAGATGCCTACCAGAGAGCCAATGTGGCTTCAGACCTTACCGAGGAACTGTGGATATGATTTTTGCTGCTCGGCAGATTCAAGAAAAATGCCTAGAGCAGCATCGTGATCTGTTTATGGCATTCATCGATCTAAAGAAAGCCTTTGACACAGTTCACAGACCAACGCTGTGGAAAGTGCTAGGCAAGATTGGATGCCCCGACAAATTAGTTACCATCATTCGCATCTTACATGATGACATGAAGGCATCAGTATTAGTTGATGGAGACCACTCTAAGGAGTTTCCTGTGAACACAGGAGTAAAACAGGGATGTGTGATAGCACCTACATTGTTCTCGATTTTCCTCACTGCTGTACTTCAACTAGTGAGTGAATGTATGCCATCTGGAGTAAGAATCAGATATAGATTTAATGATATTTTCAATGTCAGACGTCTCAGAGCTAAGACGAAGACAGCTACCGAGGCTATCCATGAACTGCAGTATGCTGATGATAACATGATCATGGCTCATTCCGAGGAGGAACTTCAACTTGCTCTCACAGCATTCAATACAGCATACACCTCTCTTGGTCTAACACTCAATGCCAAGAAGACGCAAGTAATGTACCAACCACACCCGAATACTGAAAGACATGAGGATTTTTCCCTCAAGGTGGGAGACCAAATATTAGACCAAGTCACTACCTTCAACTATTTAGGTAGCTGCCTATCCTCTAAAGCAAACATTGATGCTGAAATAAACCGAAGACTCCAGGCCGCCAGCTCCGCATTTGGGAGGCTGCAAACACGCGTTTTCAACAACAAGGATATATACAGACAGACCAAACTAAAAGTATACAAAGCCATTGTTCTCCCGACACTACTTTATGCCTCTGAAACTTGGGTAACCTACAGCCACAACCTGCTGTCCCTCGAGAAATTTCACAACCGCAGTCTCAGGCGAATCCTCGGAGTCAAATGGCAAGACAGGCAGACTACTAACAGTGTCCTCGATAAAGCTCAAACTACAAGTATTACTACCATGATTGTGAAGAGACAACTGAAGTGGTCTGGCCATGTGGTAAGAATGGATGATAACCGGCTACCAAAAAAGATCATGTACTCTGAGCTGAACACTGGAAATCGCTCACAGGGTGGTCAGAGAAAAAGGTATAAAGACACTCTACACGAGAGCCTTAAGCAGTGTTTCATTCGACCACAGACCTGGGAAGTTCAGGCCTTGGACAGAAAAAATTGGAGAACTGTTGTGCATCAAGGGACAGCGATTTTTGAACAACAACAACGCCAAAAACGAGAGCACAAACGGTTGTTAAGGAAAAGCAGGGAGTTATGCTCTGTTACACACCCACCAGTGACTGACTCTAGTAACATTTGTCCTCACTGTGGCAAATTATGCCGATCTCGAATTGGGCTTGTGAGTCACCTCAGAACTCACAACCTCTAGTAGGATTTTTACGGATTTTCGAATTGGAACGGATTACGGATCACGGCACAGACCAGGGCTTGCAAGCAGACATCATACTCGTCACACGAGGGATTGCTGACAGACAGACAATGTATATTTTATTATATTTCAAATTTGATGTACAAGTTGCACTGACTTTATTTGTGGCTTAAAATACTATTTTATTACATATCATTGAAAAATATTCTTACAGGATATTAGAGTATATAGTCTACAAAACATTTAAATAATATATCCTAATAAATTTCAAAGAGAAAAAAAATTGGACAAAAATAACTGTAGCGTCGCCACTAACTATAGATGAGTTGTACTGGTGTTGGTTTTCGTAACTTTATTTTTACGTATTCCAACTGCCGTAAGAAACTGTAAAAGTAGGTTATTGATATATGCAACTATAACAGGTTTTTAAAATAAAACAAACAGAAATTATTTATGAAATTGTAAAATATTCAAACATATATATATATCTTGAATTAATCACCTCTTGCCTTCTTTTAGTGGCTAGCTAGGTTAAGTTTGTTTCTATGAAACGGTATTACAGGTCTACTAAAAAATATCAAACTATAATAAAAATGACATTAAGTGATAACTGCAATTAGACAAATGTTAAGACAATCAGTAAGAATGAATGTATAGCCCATAGATAGGGATTAAAACTTATATTCAATGTTCACTTAAATTAGTAGCTGCATTAAACTACTGTAAGTGTAAAAATAAGGTTTTAACTGCCAATTAGAATATTATCCAGTGATAAACTAATCAATCACTGGAGAGCTTGCCTTAAGAATTTGTAATTTTGTGAGAAATCTATTATGAAGTAAACACATAGCCATAAATTCTATCATGCACTGACCACACTGGCATTCTAAAAATTGTCAAACTTATAAACATGTTAAATAAACCAAATAGTTATTCTTATAGTTGAAATAGATAAAAATACTTAAGGAAAGCTTCAAATTATTACAAATACTGAAGAACAAAACTAACCTGTGTCTCTTTAAGTTAATTCCAATTTAAATTCACTTGTATTTCATTAATTATATCATTTAAAACTGATGTTATTGATGTAATAAGCTTGCATCGCTAGCGCGCTACTATTCCACTAACTGTAGGGTCAACGTCTGCACTCAAACATCCGGGCTGCCTAAGCGTAACGCCACAGCCAATGAGCGAGAGCGTGCTGTTATCTAATTAATGAATTTACAACTAGCAGTCGTTGCGTAGGCGAGAATCACGTGATGCGATAACCTATTTGAGTGGAACGTTGTGCTAAACGCAACGCTGAATGCTAGATTAACTATTATGTATTCATTACACTACATTACTTTTACTGCTTGAATTAATTATGTTCAGTGCTAACTTTACAATAACCTTTATAGTCTGAAATATAAATTTCACTTTGATTTTATTAAGTAAAACTAATTGGTCATTATGCAGAACAGATTAGTAAAACAAAAATCATAAAATAAAAACATACAACCATATAGAAATATTAAACCCAGCAAGAGAACTTGTTTGTCATGAAATAATTGCAAATAATTGTTAAACTAACTAACTAAACACATGAGAAGAATCACTCATCAAACATAATCACAGCTGATGTGTAAATAAGACTAATTTACAATATGAAGTCTTCACCCTGACGCAAAATTTGAATAATTGAAAATCTTTACCACTAATAAAATATAAAACAATTTATTTGAGTACAGCCAATCAATTGTCGGCACAAGAATGTTTCTGAGACTCTTGTATAGAAAGAAGATGAGAGAATGCCGACTCTGTATCAGCTATCAGGTTGGAGGGAGAGTCAAACTCCAACACCTGAAGAGAAGACAAGTGAGGATCTCGTATATTCAACATAACCAAATATTACAAGCATATAGAGTAAGCACTGGAACTAACTGCAGTACTAGCACTAACAGCAGTACTAGCACTAACTGCAGTACTAGCACAAACTGTAGTACTAAAACTAACTGCAGTACTAGCACTAACATAGTACTTGTAGTAAGCTATTGGCAAGACTTATTTATCTTTTCTAAAATTCAAATGCAAATCAACCAACCCCCCCCCCTCATTCAAATAAATTATTACAGATAGCACCTGAGCAAAAAAGTATCACATTTTTACAACAGTTATCCAAGCTATAAATTGAGCATAATATCTTTTGGTACTAAGTCAATTACATATGAATAGACCCTTTGCAGAGATACCCTATATCCCCTTCACAATTGAGAGTTGTGTCCTCCCAAACCTATTCACGTTGAAAATTTAAAGTTTGGCCGCTGCTCAAAATTATAATTATGATATAAAATTTTTTTTTTAGGAGATAGATATTTTGGTATGAGCACACATATTAACAGCTCAACAAAAAATTTTAAAAACATTCTTTTATGGAGAATTTTGAACAAAATAAACTTGAAAGCAGTTTTGTGGTTTTGGTTACTGTGCCACTTTAGCATTGCGCGGCAACCAAAACCACAAAAAATGAGTTCAAGTTTATTTTGTTCAACAATTTTCATTTTGGGAGGACATAACTCTTAATTGTAAGGGGGACATTGGCACCTCTGAAGAGAGTCTATTGAAGTTGTTTAAATTACTCAAAAAAATTATATACATGTTCATGCAAACACACATTATATTAATGTATCATAATGTACCTCTCCATTATCCAGGACTAGTATTTTGTCATAATTTATTACAGTATTGAGTCTGTGAGCTATAGTGAGCATAGTGCAGTCAACAAATGCCTCCTTTATTGTCTCTTGGATTAAAGAGTCGGTCTCCGTGTCTATGGCTATAACAGAAGAGGATATGGGGCTATAAAACATTGCTGCTCTAAAATATGACGCACACAGCGGACATATGAATAAGCTGATCACCTGCTGTAGCCTCGTCTAGGACTAAAATTTTACTATGTCGAAGTAAAGCTCTAGCCATGCAAAGGAGTTGTCTTTCTCCGACTGAAAAGTTTTCTCCATTTTCTACTATAGTAGCATCTAGTTGGCCATCTAATGCTTGTATAGCATCTTTAATATGACATTTAGCTAGAGCTAACCACAGTTCTTCGTCAGTGTAAGTATTGAAAGGGTCAAGGTTATACCTGTAATATTATACGTAGCATTAGTATCCACAAATAGTACAGGATCTTGTGGTATATCACCTTACTGTACCCACAAATAGTACAGGATCTTGTGGTATATTACCTTACTGTACCCACAAATCTTATAGGATCTTGTGGTATATTACCTCACTGTACCCACAAATAGCACAGGATCTTGTGGAATAATGGATAATTTAGATCTGAGATCTTCTAGTCCTATAGTACTGATATCTATATCATCTATAGTAATACTTCCACCATCTAACTCCATCATACGAAACAGAACCATGGCTAAAGATGATTTTCCTGCAAACACAAAATCAAACACAAACTTCTTCAGCAACTTTTAAGAAACACCAACAGCTAGACTCATGCAATAACAATGCATTACAGCTTGAAGATATGGAAAAGTGTAAATGAAAAATGAAAAATTGCAAACATCAGTTTGGGTTCATGCTATCCATGCAGGACTACAGCCATCTAAGTAATAAGGTATGGGTTCATACATGGCAAAAGCATAACGAATAATACTGATTGTTACTGACAAAAAGTCTAGAAAAACACAAAGTGACTTGCATTGTGTGTTTATAGCTCTAGAGAAAGTGTAGGATAAAGGAGAGGAGTGAAGAGAAGGGTTCGGGTATCATATACGAGACAAGAATGTGTAGGCTACGTTGAATGAAAAGATATACAGAAATAAGGCCGTAGTATTTTAATAAGACTAAGATACAGGAAGTTGATTTGAAAAGTGGTGGATATGAGAATGCTCAGGCTAGCAATGGGGGTGATGAGGTGGATAAGAGTAGAAACAAGCACATTAAGGGTACACTAAGAGGAAAGTGTTGAGGTGAGGCTGAGAAAAGACAGGGTGAAGTGGTATGGTCATGTGTTGAGAAGACATGAAGACTGCGTGGGAAATAGATTTCTGGAGTCAGAATTGCTAATGAGAAGAAATAAAGGACAACTCAAGAGTTCATGAAGGAGTTAGTACTGAGGGTAGAAGATGATATGAAGGAGTTAGTACTGAGGGTAGAAGATGATATGAAGGAGTTAGTACTGAGGGTAGAAGATGATATGAAGGAGTTAGTACTGAGGGTGGAAGATGATATGAAGGAGTTAGTACTGAGGGTGGAAGATGATATGAAGGAGTTAGTACTGAGGGTAGAAGATGATATGAAGGAGCTAAGACTGAGGGTAGAAGATGATATGAAGGAGCTAAGACTGAGGGTAGAAGATGATATGAAGGAGCTAAGACTGAGGGTAGAAGATGATATAAAGGAGCTAGTACTGAGGGTAGAAGATGATATGAAGGAGTTGAGACTGAGGGTAGAAGATGCAAAGAATCCAAAGAGCTGGAAAGAGACAATCTGTTGTAGCTACTGTCAGAAGGGAACAAACTGAAAGATAACAAAGATAAAAACTTACCAGAACCAGTTCTACCAACTACTCCGATCTTCTCCTGAGGTTTTATATCTAATGTTATATTCTTTAGTACAAGAGGTAGGCCTTCTCTGTATCTCATATTTACATTACTAAACTGTATAGCACCTTCTTTAGGCCAGCTACCATCTGGTCGGTTTCCATCAACAATGGAAGGAGCTTCAGACTCCAGATCCTGAGAATATGTTTACAGAGAAGTGAGTGCTAGAGAACTGAACAGTTTCACCAACCTTAGCAGCTTGTATAAAATCAGAGTTTAGTGGATATGTGGATAAACTGCTGCTGTGGCATGACATGCGTATGCTAGTAGTCAACATGTGTTCCGCCAATTCCATGGAGGTGATTGGCAGATTCACTTTAGGTTGATAATTGTATATAAAAGAAAGCCATAATAAAAATCTCCTAGTTTTATTTAAAGGATTAAATTCTACTAGAATAATATTCAAAAGATATAAATAGCTACATCCAAAAATAATTCACATACTGTATTATGACAATATTTGAAACAGTTTAGCTCTAGTAACTTGTGGACTAATGTTATGAAAACTGAGTCGCTGAAAACCGAACTATGAGTAGGTACTCTCAAAATTCCTTAGTTTTGTCTTTTACTTTCAAGTTCAACTTGTCACTATAGTCCAGAAAGTAAATTATTGACTGCAAAGTTACATGCAGCAGTCTTTGCTGTTGTTAGACTTCTTGATATTGTCTTTTTAGTCAATTATCTGATCTAAGTTTTCTTAGGGACACCCAGCTGCCTATCTATTTGAAGGTGAAAAATCTATTGCTTTACTTTCTCAATAGAAACATGAAGCTTTAAAAATTCCTAGCTTAGAGAAAGTTCTGAGAAACAATGTACTAAGTACAGCTGTATGACAATACTATGGTCTACTCACCATGTAACTGGTTAGTCTCTCTACAGATGTGAAACTGGCCTCAGTTTCTATTCCAGATCTCAGTACATATTGCAACAGCCCAATCATCTGAAACATAAACCAAGAGTAACAGTAACTAAACTAGACATACAATAATATAAACTATATGGGTGGAAATTAATCTGTAGTTTTATTTATAAAACCAAGACTTCATCAAGATAACTTTGCAAGGTTATTAGCATTTTTGTGATCTTTATTAATACTACAAATATCAAGTATACTTTTCAGCTTAGAAGAATAAAAGAAGTAAAACTTTGTGGGTTTAGATTCATTCATTTAATATAGTATGAAATGATAATTTTGTTATTGTGTGGAATAGTATTCTTTGCAATGTTACTTAAAGAAAAACCTCTTGAGAATATTCTGGTTTTTGTATCCATCAAATTTGCCTCTCAAAATTTTGTGGTAGAAAATATAAAAATACTTGTTAGAATGATCAGAAATAACTGAATGGGAGAAACAACTCCAGTATTCAATGTTCTAGTAACAGCCATCTTGACCTGCTTCAGATTTATTATGTAAACGTTTAGAATTTATAAATCTCCAGAAGTTGAATTTTCACTAAATCCCTGAGGCTTTACCCATTTTTATGAGCTAAAGGTAGTTTAAACTTCACACTTAAAAGAAGACTTCGTGTCAGGTGAATAAACGGGATGCTATTCTCTGCTCCAACATAGGAAACTTCATTGTCAAATTACCTAATCTGAATCATGAGACCAGCTGCAGTGTAAATTGAAATCACTGTGACTGTACGGAGCCATAGATCTACTTTGTCACCTGACAGTGAGTTTAGTCCGTGGCTCCCGAGTCTCTGCCCCCAAGTCTCTGCCCCCCCCCTAAGTTTTGACATGAAGAATGTAGTGTACTGAACTAAGCAGATTATGTATGAAGTTGTCATCCATGTATGTGTAGCAACATAATAATTAATATTAGGCAGCACCAAGCATCTTTCAACCCGAGAGCTTAAAAAAATCAGAGAGCAGAAAAGGTGCATGCTGAGTTATTGCAGAAAAAGGTTGATATAAGAACAAATAAAAATATATAAATATTACCATATTGTTGTTACTCGAACAACTATAAATGGCAATAAATGTAGAAAATGGTAAATCTTGGCAAGAAAATAGAGGACATACAAAGGAAATTAGACCGCTGTATAAAATCAACTGTAGTTGAATACTAAACTTTCTAACCCCCCCCCAACTTTCTGGTACTTACCGATATAGAATAGGTCAAGGCTAGAGCAGCTAGAGTAGGATTGACTGTCTCGGAAGGAATGAATGTCGCAAACAGTGAAGTTCCGAGAACCATTAGCACGGCAAAGACATTGAGTCGAGTTGATGACCACCTGACAGCCACTGAGAATAGCAGGGTGGCCATGTTGTTGTTATCTTGCAGCTTATTGAACCTAAGTACAGAGGTAGTTTAATAATTGACAGTCAGTTGAAGGAGCTAAGATTTGGTTTATGCAAGACAACTGGTAATTTATTCTACATAGCTTGATATCCTCTCATGTAGATAAAAAAATGAAGATATTTTATAAATCTGTATGACTCAAATATTTTTGGATACGGAAACCTCTGAAAATAACGTATATAACAGTATGTGTGACTTTCACCAACCAGATTTTGGTGTTGTTTAAACTACAGTATCATATTTTCGCACTAATTTTCACCACAATAGTGAAAATCGCCTTTATTGTGTTCAAACAACAAATGAGTCTATAAGGCTGACATAAATAATAAGTTCAAAGAGGCATAAATAAATGCTTTGAATTTTGTGGCTGGTATATATGTGAATTGACTTAAAACACCAACACTAAAGATATTTCTATAGAGCCCAGATTATACTATTAAAAACAACAATCGATTACTAGAATGAAACAATACATTATGTTGTAAAATATGCCTGCTATATGAATGATTTAATAAGAAGTACATTTTTAATCCTTTTTTTGTTTATTTGCTTTATTCAATATTGTATTGACTATTGAAAAACAAAATTACATACACAGGAGATTAAACACTCTCAACCTCCTGTGTGTGTTTCATATATTGTGACTAAAATCTTAAGAGGTTATGTGAAACTTGCGCACCACTTGCAATCAGTATTTACTGTCTTACTTACACTTACACCTGCACACTTCTGCCTATACACTTGCACATAAACACCTACACATACACATTAATGCATGCTAAGGAAGGAGATTTTATGCAACTCACTGTTGAAGAAACTGTTTCTCTTTCTTGTAAGCTTTGATGGTTGATAGACCTTGCACGGTGGTGGTGATGTGACTTAGCAATGGCGACCTGGTCACATTCTCTACCCTTTAGTTTGCAATACAAATATTCAAATCAATGAAAACAAAACATAAAAGTCTATTTGGTCTATACTTTACTGTAAATGAAAATAAATTTTCAATCCAATCTATTCATGTAAAACAACAAAATACCCCAACTATATCGAGAGTTGTCTTACATATCGCACAACTCAATGACCAGCACGAAGTCAAGATAAATGAGTTAAGTAAACATTTGTTAGATTTATGATTGTGTTGACTCAAAAGATATGAAAGTATATAAAAATATGAGAACTAAATGGCTGAGCACTGTTGTTTGCTGTCAACTTGACAGCCAGCAAAACAGTTCGAAAATACTTTAGCAAAAAAGAAGCCAAAATAAATAAGCCGTTGCTGTTCCTAGAGCCTTTTGGTAAATAGGATTCATCAAATGCAGCAAATTACTATATAAATCAAAAGAAAAATTGTTAGTAGTATTCTTTCCTACAAATTATTACTAACCTTTTGAATCCCCTGATTCCATTCCGTGATATAGCGCTAACAAATAAGAAGCCAATGGTAATGGGCACCAAAGCAATAAGTAAATACGGGAAAACAGAGGCGACAATTCCTACTATAATCAGAACTTGACAGATGTTGTGGAGAAACGGCTCGTTCAGAGTTGGTAGAGTAACATCAGCTGTAATAGACCCACACAATTATATATATTGATCGGCGCTTTCATAAGAAACCTGGAAACTATAAATTGAATTTATCCAGTAAAGAGATATCCCATATGATTGCTTCACCAGACTATACGTGTACAAATATTACAACATAGAATTGCCAGGTACCTTCATCCAAGTCTTTGGAGAATCTGTTGAGAATTTGACCAGATGGAGTCACGTCAAAGAATTTCATTGGACTGGCTACTATCTTCGCAAAAATGGTATCATGGAGGTTCGTGGATGACCTCAAAGACATCTGCACACAAAAATAAATAAAAACTATAAACATAGACTAATAAACATCATTGTGAGCACCTCTGGTGGTAAGAGGTTTCTAGTTTTATACTCAAATTTGTGGCAATTATCCAACCGTAAATAAAGCAGAGATAAAGTTCTAAACATGTTAACTTGAGTTACTCTGCCTGGCTCCAACAAAGTCAAGCATCTTAATTTAAATTTTTCACACCAGTAGAAAACTTTTATTGCCTTAAAATAAACATAATTTGCCAAAATCAAAGTTCATTAACTAGAACTATGGACCATTGCTTAGAATAGCCAGTTTTACTAATAATATTAATTAGACAAAATCGACTAAATATCTTTCATGTTGACAGCATTTTAATTCATTTTAAAAGAATATTTACTTACTAAATAGTATTTACTTACCTTAGCAAAAAAGATTGTTTCTCCAGCAAACACGATCAAAATGAAAACCAGACTACATCCGTAGACAGCCTGGTACAAACTCAGCTTTGGATTGAGCAGAACATTTGGACTGCCAACTACGGTACCATTCACCATATATTCCTAATAAGAATACTTTATGAATAAAAAACAACTACAATCGTGTAATATTATAGTGCTCCCTCTATATCTCACAGTTCCATTATTCACGAAATTCCATAGATAACAAGAAGAGCATGGACCGCGTTTTGTAGCTCATGCATGTGTGTATATGGACAAAATAAGTGAATATAACGGATCCACGAGTTAAATCTGGTATTTCACTATGTCATGAATTGAGGTTTCAGAACCCGAAGCTTAGATAGATACGGAGGGAGCACTGTAACAAAATAAAATTTAAAAAATTCAAAAAGGAATAAAATAAAATTAAAAAAGAAATAAAAAAAAATAGAAAAATAAAATTAAAAAAAAGTTAAAAAAGAGTAGAACAACAAATTTGCTTACCCCTGAGCCATCTTTCAGCCAGTAAGTGAGCCAATAATTTGAAAAAGCCTGTGAAAGCTGATTCAGAAGAATGAGAAAGAAAATAAGACCGGCGATGAAAGGTCCGCCAGCTGCCTTGATGTATCTCTTGTATGTGGACAGAGTCACAGCCCCTCTCTCTAACATCTCATTCTTAGTCAGCTTGCCTATATGTGAGTGAGTTGAAACATTATCAGAGAAAGAGTGTAACACTCTACTGATGTGCTAAATGATCCAACAAGATTGGAAAAATTAGAAAACAGATGTCAATATTATTATATTAATAAATACCCATATAATTCAGTCCACACGCTTTTTAAAAAAGAACCATTTATTCGCAATCTAATTTGGTAAAATGTAAAATAAATGGAACAGCTGTGAGAATCATATTTCAGCAATTCCTTTTTACTAATTTTAAATTCATCTCAATATTTACGGGCTGCAAATTATAGTATTTTTCGTACAACTTTGAATCAACTTTCTTACATTACAGCAAACTTATACAGATGCTTAGATTAAAGAAACAAATGGTAATGCAGAAAAGACTATCAACAAATAATCAGAACCTGCTTGTATTGATGCAACCTGAGCTGGTTTTGCTTCAGCTTCATTAAATTCGTAAGATTTTGAAAGTTCTGGCACACTGCCAAAGTTAGCGGCTTCCTCCACCATTCGGTCACCAAGTAGTTGCTGCAACAGCATTTCCATTTCCATTAATAGGTAGAATAGATTAACCAGAATTGGGTACAGGTATATTAGAATTACTGAAAGCAGCCTCGAGGGCTTTGCTAGATACAGTTATTAACTAGGTTTCACCCCAGATGTTTCAGTGGCAGCTGCATAACCCACAAATATTTAGAATAAATTTCTAAACATTGTGTTTATCCTCAATAATTCCTTTCATAGTTTCTTAAACAAATGACGTTTATATGAAATAGCATCACCACTCTCTCATTACAAAATGTTGGTGTTAAATTTTAATTATACAGCCTTCCTTGTATTGACTATTGTATTCACCTTTTATTTGAAAATGTTTAACGCTACTGACTAAAAAATGGAGAAATCAGACAAAATGCTAGACTTACACTGCCAACATGATCGAGATCATCCTTGGCACTGTTGACACTATTCAGAGTGACTACACTTCCTTTGAAATCAATCCCATAATCCTGGCCTGTAACCACACTTCCGTTGGAGACTTTACTTTGCTTTCTAGTGTCTGTGGATAACATACTATATACAGAGTGTGACAGATGTAGATACAGTAGGTTTAGAGCTCCAGTTGCTCCATACACACTAGTTATAGTAAACGCTTATAATATGAAAAGCCAACTGTAAATAAAGCTAAGCAACTAAGCCCTTGCGTTAAACCAAAAAACTTGAAACCCAAGCAGAACAAAATCTAACTGTTTTGCTTAACAAATTTACATTCACTGGACCGCACAGTGACTTACATGTAATACCACAGTGACTTACATGTAATACCACAGTGACTTACATGTAATACCACAATGACAATAAAGACCACACATAATTAGTTGTCAAAACATCCGGGTTAGCATTTTACCTGCGATATACTAACTTGAGAGTTACTACGAGAAATAGAGTGCACGCTACAATAACCAATAATGCAATTTTGTTGATACAAAATTAAAAAAATATGCATTCTGAACAGTACCAAATATTCTTGATGAAAACATGGCATGTATAAGAGTTAAGCAGGTAAACTACCCACCATAATCGGGAATGTAGAATTCCAGAGATGTCATGATTAAAAATATAATAATCATTCCAATCGCTCTCCTGTACATAACTAAATTATGTCAAACTTTATTGACCACTTAAATAACATAAAATGACTGCAACATGGTGGGTATTAATTGAGTGAGTAATCCTAACTAACTACGTTCAATCACATCTGATGACGAAGCTAAAAGCGGCTGCTTACTAGTGGTAGTCCTATGCTCTTCATCATCTCCATCCATACCATGGAAGGTTTTAATCAAAGCTGAATATTCTCCGTTTTCAGTCATCAACCCTTCGTGAGTTCCTTCTTCTGCAATGCGGCCATTTTTCATCACCAGCACAAAGTCACAGCCAGAGAGAAACTACAGGAAGCAGTTATAGACTACCAGTAATCATGAATAGCCTTAGCTCCAAAGGATATTTGTAGTGTTGAGAGTTGTCCACTCAAGCTAAGTAAAAGTTCTATCTCTAGACCAATCAGACTAGGGGATTTATAAATTTCTGTAGCAAAACTGATAGACAAAACATGTCTCCAAAATAGCACAACATCGCACAATGTACTCAGTTCATAAGCCCCAAACCAAATCAACATGAATAAAGCATCTCTACACATACTCCTTGTCTAACTGTATAATTGCTAAACTCCAACATATTGAATTTTCTTGGGTATTGAAAAATGCAAAAAAGAGATCTTTTTTTAATTTTGAGTGAGATTATGTAACACATTGTGTACAGTTTTTAAAATAAAAATTGTTCAATGTACAAAAAGTATTGCCTTATCTGCATTGTCTTACCTGGTATTTATGTGATTTTTACTCCCTTTTAATACTCAAATTTGCTAATAGAAGGCAAAGAGTATTGCCTAGGCTAAACTATTTTAGCCACACAATATATTAACTGAATATACCTGAAGTTGATGGGTGACAAAGAGTACTGTCTTATTCCTGAGAACATCTTTGAGGCAGCGAGTAAATATATGCTGACCTACGTGGGCATCTACTGCTGACAGTGGATCATCCAGAAGTATTAAGTCTGAATTGCTACAACACATAATATGCTCACAACCATTAATACTAGTACTGGAAGAGTTAGTCGGACTGCAATGATGGTGCGAATAACTTGTGTCAAATAAAAATGAGCACCAGAAGTCAGCATAACTGGCGAATACATCTATTATTATATTTATTTGGCTGATTAAATGCTACCACCTGTATACAGCTCTTGCTATACTGATTCTCTGCTTCTGACCTCCAGATAAATTTATTCCTCTCTCTCCAATCTCAGTCTGATCTCCCCCAGGAAGCTGATCAAAGTCACTGAGAAGAGCACATGCCTCTACCACTTTGTTGTACCTGTATAGAAAAAGTAAATATTTACAAGAGTGACACTCTCAAGTATGTTCTACACTGTGAAGATCACTAAAGGAAGTCAGTTGAACAGTTAGTATTTGTTTTATTAAACATTTAAAATGTGCTTATGATAAATTTGTCAGCAATAAAAGAATTAATTTCATTTTTAAATTAGAACAACTTGAGTTGGTTAGTAACTATTTAGATAACTTTAGCCAGCATACAACTTTAAAAAAGGCAGAGTTTGATTAGTTTAAGCAATAAAAGTTTAAAAGCTGCAACTAGGCCAAAATATTTACTCACTTACCAAAAAGAAATCCCATTAACAAACATGCTAAACTTTAACAGCACCTCAAAACATAATTACCAATCTTCATTGAACTCGTTGCCAAATATAATATTTTCCCTGACAGTTGCATTCATAATCCATGCCTGTTGAGGAACATAAGCTATCTTTTTAGTTTGATTTATGGCTATTTCTCCGCTTTGCTTCTTCATCTAAAAGAAAATGTTTCCTTTAGATGAGGAAAGTATGGTACTAACTGTAGTGTTATTCTGATGACATGACAAATATAACTTACTATACAGAGTATAGCTTACCATACAGAATATAACTTACCATACAGAATATAACTTACTATACAGGATATAACTTACTATATAAAGAGTATAACTTACTATACAGAATATAACTTACTATACAGAATATAACTTACTATACAGAATATAACTTACTATACAGAGTATAACTTACCATACAGAGTATAGCTTACCATACAGAATATAGCTTACCATACAGAATATTACTTACTATACAGAATATAACTTACCATACGAAGAATAGCGTGTATTATAGATGACTTGCCACTCCCCACGGCTCCACACACACCCAACAGAGTTCCTTCCTTTAGAGACATGTTTATATTATGCAGAGTTACAATCATGTCTGCTGATTTATCAGTCAAAGGTTCAACTTCAGTTTCTATCAACTCTAGTGACTCTGTCTTTTTAGCAGCTTTAACAGAACCATTTGTTAGCCCGGCACCAGTTTTACCATTTCCATTCTTATTTTCTGTCAGTATAAAGAGTATAATACTGACAGAGTATAATGTGTTTTTAAATTGATAAGCTAAAAGGTCACAACCTTTCCAAAAGACAGGCCAAAAGTCTATACAAAACTGTAAATTCTATCAGTTAAAATAAGTTCTATTAGCCAAGTTGCTGTCCGTTCATAAAATAGTCATTAGTTTCTGTTTTTCAAATTTAAATTAGAAACTAATCAAATGAATAATTGTCTTTAATTGCCTTACAAGCTGTGAAATTACAACTCTAGGTTTTCTATTGAAAAGAGAAATTAAAATCACAAGATATAATTTTTATCAGTCTGCTATAACTACAAGTAAGTTGCAAAATTATTCTAAAAAACAAATAAAATTTAAGAGAAATTTTGAAACACTGATAACTGCAGTGTTGTAATATCCCGATAGCCTCTGTGGTGTAATGGTTAGCCACGCTAGCTTGCAAGCTGGAGGTCAGCGGTTCGAGTGCCGGTGGAGGCAGAAGTTTGTACAATGATGAAAGGTTGTTACCTGCTTGCTTTAGGGCCTTCGGCTGTGGCTGCCAACCAAAGTACCCGTCTCTTATCTCTACTAGATTGTCTGCATCTTTGAAAGAAGCAAGTTCAAAATCTTCATTCTCAGCAATCAACACGGCCTGGCGAGATAAAAGTTACTATACAGATGATTGTAGAATGCATCCGGTGCATATAATTATATATGTGTCCGTACAAAAGAGTGGCAGATATATTTTTACGTTATATATAATATGCATGTATTAATAATGTATTGATAAAAACTGAGCTGCAGGTGTAAGAAATTTTGATTTTTCAACAACAGGAAAATGATTGAAACTTATGGATAATTACAAAAAATCAAACTGCAGATATTCTCAGTTTAGTTGTTTTATAGCAGATATAGGAATTTAAACATCTTCATTTTAGAATAGCATCAAGTCACATGTTATTCAACTCGTGATTTATAGTAAAACAAAGTAAAAGTTGGTTCATATTGAAAAAAAATTTACACAACACAAAATTGTGTTTCGTAAAAATAATTCAATCATTTTATGTTTTATAAAAGATAACATGCAAAGAACGTTTTCTATTTTGTCACTCATCAGTGCTAGGGGTGTGAAAGAATGATACTCGGCATTGTTTAGAGATGACTTGGTAAGAGAAAACATTGGCAATGAGAAAGCAGGAGCTAGAAGAAATAACAGAGTAAATATTGAACAAAGAGTCATGAGGGAAAAGTAATACTAATGATTAAAATACTATAACCGAACACATCATCACCTGTTTCCCTTGTATCTCAATTTGGACGATTAAGTTCAGTGTAAGTTGTTTTTTATTACTTTGCTTCTTCAATATTTTGTAGTTGTCTTCTCATCTCAGGAATGAGTTTTTGTTTTATTCTATCTACGGCTCACTACTGCAAGAGTATGAATTTTCTTTTGTTTCAATAACTATTTGTATGGTTGCAATGCTCACAACATACTGAAACACCACAGCTGGCAGCAGTGAATAATGAGTAGTTAAACTAGGAGGTGATAAAGTAATATTCTTTCATTTAGTAAACAGATGCACATTTACATCAAACAGATGAATTTGGTGATATTTAGTGGACTACTTTGCCTAAGATTGGCACGTCTAACTGACAGCGGTCAGCTGAGATAGATACAGAGGAAACAGGTGAATGGTGATTCCATGTTACCTCAGTACCTTTTGTATAAGTCTTCTACCTGAAAGTTGGTTTACATGGAATATAAGCTATTTTTTGCTAAGCATAAGCTCTATAAATAGACTTGCTCAAAAGGTATTCCACACAGTAATTAGGAAAATGATTAATTGATCTAAATATCCACACTCACACCAAACGCTCAGTTTTTATGTCATATTATCAACAAATATGCTTGAATAGCATTTGCACACATTTATGCTGAATTTACTGGTTTTGAAAATGTTCACTAATATCACCAAAAGCCTGGATTTTGTTGTAGTTTATACGACTGGCATTATACATGTATAAAACATGACAGCTTAGCATTTTATAAACTTGTTTGTATAAAAATTCCAAAATATTCCGACAGTTATGTAGAAAAAACCTGTTCAAGCAAATCCCATCTTATATGAGCAATAGCAAGTGGTAAACCATTCAGAGCATGCATAGCAACAAGCATCACACATAATAAAGTGATTACACTACAATTATATTGGCAAGAGGCAACCAGAGAGCATTAGCCAACAACTAAGATTTGCATCCTCAATCATGTTATTGGGGAAGACAAATCCAACAATGCACAAGCACCTTTAAAGTGATTAGAAAGAGCTAGCACGTCGCAGAGTAGAGCAAAAGAGCTGATACATCGCAGAGTAGAGCATAAGAGCTAGCGAGTTTCACTACACAGATGGCTTAATCAACTCATCGCCATCGAACACTTACCTTGACTCTTTGACAGACATTAAGAGATTCCGCCAAGGCTTTGGTGCTGTGGGGGAGGATACCCACAACAAACCGCAATGCATTTAGGAGTGCTATGAAAACGAATGCCTAAAACATACATACAATTCAAGACATTAAAACATTATTTGGATAAACCGTAGGTAACTGAAACAACAAGTATTGCTTTACTCAGTTGCTAACTTCTAACATGCAGCTAAACTGTAACAGCACTCATTGTAATATATGCGTTTGAGCAAAATAGAAGCTGTAAATACACGAATTTTTAAGCTAAGTTAAAAGATCGACGAAAAAAAATTCCCCGTTAGCAGTTGAAATAAAGGATATTTATGTTTCATTGATAGCAACTCAGTGGAAAATCTTACCTCAGCCGCAGTGAGATTGGTGTTGGTCCCGGTCATGGCTAGGAAAGTTAAAGATGATGCTAAGGTATTCACAAGCTGGGGAAACCTGGCAGACATGTTTTGGATTATGAGTGACGGGGATAAGTAACTGGTCTCCTGTTTTCTTATACCTACAATCAAGGGAACCTGAATGTAGTCAGAGTGGTTAGGTTTGCAATACCCTTAGCTGTGTTGGGCTATGTAAAAACCTGTAAACCTGAGAGATGATTGTGAGCAGCATTGCTAGTTGCAACTTTATTTGATAAGACATGTTTAGAAGCAAAACATATGTGTTGTGATGTTTGACTTGGTAGACTTGACAAGCAAGTTAGATAATAATAAATCATACTAATTGGAAACCAAGAACCTGTTTGTACTTTCACACACTAATCACATGATATAAAAACTAGATTAGTCATAGTTCATTTAAATGCAGCATTGTTAACCTTTATATGCACGAAGTCACCTTTATTCTAGTTACCAGTGGCACTCTTGTACTGACCAATCACAGTTGACGTAACATATTTCTGTGAAGAGTAATTGGACTATTAATGAGCACACACCTTGTTGTCCATGTTGACTTGGCTGATACAAATTCACTACAACTTACCATGAATTTTCTTAGCAAATGACTTTTCCCAGGCGTACATTTTGACCAGTTTTATTGCAGTTACAATTTCACTCATGAGTTTAACTCTTTCTTCAGTCATTGGGATGGCTCTTCTTCTGAGTTTGTAAATAGCATTCGCTATGACTGACTAAATACAAAACAAAAGAATGACATGAAATCCATGCTAAATGCTAACGTTGCAAGTTTATAGTCGCTATCCCTGTGAGAAATCTCTGATGTTAAAGCAAGCTAAGGACTTATTTAAATGAGGCACAGGAGCAATTATGACTGGATGCTCTTCCTAACATCACCAATGGCCTTTACTGGAGATTGAACCCATGACTTCATGCTTACTAAGGCAACACTCTAACCCCTAGACCACAGCCCAAGTTACTACTAAATGCTAAAGAATTGAATGTTGCTTCAATAAATTACACTATGAAAAATTCACAATTTCGATCACAGAATGCCGATAACAGATAAAACATTGGCAACCTACAGTGTTATTTCATACTAGCTCAGTGTAGTGCAAACATTCATGTAATTGATTATTCAAATAGAAATATCATATTAGCAGCTGATTTAAATTAAAACAATAACTAGAAGACTAGTCGATTAGAAACAGTCCAATAACTTGATTGATGTAGCAGACTCAGCCCAAATTAGCCTCAGCACAGGCATACACTATTACAATGATGATCTATTAACTGCAATAACAAATTATGATGTATGTAACTCATCAAGTTTTATTTGTTACAGAAGTTATTGTTGTACTACATATTAGAAACTTCAGCTCAACCGGATGCTAAAACATGCAAGTGCAGGCCATTCAAGTGATACCAACCTGCAAAGGGATGAACATGAAAAATATGCCAAATCCTAGGAAGCCCCATAGTCCTAACAAGTAAATAGCATACGCAGCAGCTGTTGCTGCTACTACAAGACCAAAGGTAAATATACCAAGCACTACGGCATCAGCTAGTCTTTTACCATCATTAGCACATAAAGTCACCAACTGCAACGAAATACATAACATATCATCAAAACACACATGAAGTTTTAAAGCAGAATCATAAAATATTACGTATAAATTAGTATTGGGAGCCCACAGTTGTAGGGCATGCACTATTTGATAGTTTCAATACACAGTTCTATGAGAAAATTTTAAAAAGTTGACATTTTATACTGACCCTGCAAACTAGTACATTGGTAGACATCTCTTATAGAATGAATTTGTTTAGAGTTGTCTTCTTTTTGAAGGATTAACACATAAGGTTACATAAACTGAGATTTAGAAATAACTAGGTATTATGAGAAGAATTTGCTTTAGACAGCTAAAGAAACACAAGAATTGAAACTTGAACAGTTGTATAATTTATGAAAGCAAAATATCAATCAATTACGTAGAATAACTATGTTAAATAGTTTTATATGTTTATTAAAGTTCTTGGAGTTTTATGTTACTGTTACTTTATTGCCTAGATATTTTTCCGAAACCAAAGACAACTCAGTCTATTATCTGCAAATAGATATGAATAAAAGTAGCATATTCCATTCAATGTTGGTGCACAGCACTGTGGCAAATTTACAAAAACTTCCAGGACAAAGCCTAATCACACTACTAAAAAATGATGTTGAATCAACCCAGCAAGAAGTAGAGAAATAAAATCGAATGCAAGAGTTCTCAAAAGCGCTGCTTACATAAATTACATCTAGCACGGTGTATGCACATGCCCAAGTTTTTTGGCTTTGGGCTACAATTAACATTTGACCTACCTATTAAAATATATTATGGTTTCTTTAAAACAAAAAAGATAAAACTAAAAAATCAGTCTCAACTAACCTGGCCCACAGTGTTGCTCTGAGTTGGCCTAGAGAGAATCTTCTTTAGGACACAGGAGAATACACCACCACGCACTCGGATACCTTTAGAAACAAGAGAAGTCATGTTAAGTGTTGGTAGCGCAGAATCCATGTAAATATGACGAATTAAACACATACACATGCGAAAGTTAAAACACAATATACGTGATGCAAAACTCATAACCCTATGGAGAGTTTCAACCAAGTCAACGTTATTAATAAATTATAGTTGAACTGAAATAAATTATAGTTCTAAATTAAAAGATACCTTGTCATGCCTTTGCAAATCATAAATCTCTAGCACAATCAATTTTTAGGAACAATTTCCTACAGAATTGTCTCTTTTGATATTTTAAAACAAATCTACTGATGCAAACATTGCATAGGGTTTTAAACTCTTTGTTACTGCTAGTACACGTGCACTGTCTTCCCATGAATCAAAGATACGGTGAAGACATGATTATGCTGCTCCTTTAATGACTGAGGAGGCCTTTGTGTGAATAAATGCACAGCCATGTCTCAACGTGACATATATGTATGGAAAACAGTGATAGCTTAGCACTAAACATTATTCAAAGCAAGTCCATTGGGAATCATGATTACCTACATATTTATTCATTTCAATCTAATTGCAGTTAGTTTTAGATAAGGTTTTCTTGTTACAAAGAGAATTCTGTTATTGTGATTTCAGACATATCATGTCCAACAGCTCATACAATTTCCACCAGCTGTCTTACATCTTTTTGCTTGTAAGTTTCTAATGCATGTGTAAAAATTACGTGCTTTTACAAATCTTAGAGTATTAAAGAGTATGAAGCGGTTACTCTTATTATGGAGCAAAACTTATACATAGTACAATAGCAGATTTGTAATAAATAATGTTATGGCATGCTAGTAGTCACAAAAGGCAGCAAGCCTCAATAATATGACATCATGAGGGCAGGCTTTCTACTTGAATATAATGATTTTGTTGCCAAAGTATGATGGAAAAATCTTGACATTTCCATTTAAAAAAGATTTTCTGATTTACCGATGTAGCACCATAAGACTATATTATAATGATCTGATGGCGAAGTCAGTGGCAAGATTGCCTTATCTTTCATTGTACTGAGCTGACGAAGATAGGGTGCTGATTTCATGGCTATACATGGCACGATATGCAATCTTATAGGACTTGATACATCAGTTTGGAGTTGATTATTTTACTATATATTCACAACTCTAAGAGAATCTGAGAAGATATAAGACAATGCGTAAATTGGTCAGTAGTCCATATATTTACCTTCATGGAAAGAATATTAAATAGCTATACCATTATTTCTTACTTTTAAGACTGCAGGTGGTGGTACTGCCTACTGCCCGCTTACATGTCTTTAGGACAGTATGGTGTAGGCAAGTTGCACTAAATTAATATCTTTTTTATTGTTACTATGTTAAAGTTTAACTTCTTACACCAGAGAGAATTTTGTAATATCCTAAACTTTTTTACCTTCCACATACATTATGTTTTTAGAATAAAGTATGACCTTTTCACGAAATTTGAGTAGAATAATTTTATTATCTTATTTTGTCCTATCTCGTTGACCTTATATATGTATAATATAAACAAACAAAATGTCCCTATTTTCAATTACTTCAATGGAATTATATATTCCGAATTTTTAAGAATTTACCCAATAGCTGAAAAATATTATACCGGTATGCTACCTTAAAATGTCATAATTTAAATTTATTTGAAAATTATTTGCTTGAAAAAATTCAACATAAAATATAGCTCAATATATTAACAATAAACTGAGGTGCTACTAGATAGGTTGCCATAGAATGCACAGCTGAAGGAATATCATTCTTTATATACTTGTCAAAGCAATGGTATTTGGAAGTATAACTCTTAGAAAGGAAATGTCACAATAACATTCTGGACATAATATCAATAGAAACACAAGAGGTTTGAAGATCACCATTGTGTATATAAGTATATAGTATTTCATAGTTCAGATAATTGATATTCTTGTAATATTCAAATGTTCTCTCAGAGAAATATTCATTAGAAGAAATGTGAACATTCAAGAGGATCTCATGTTTAAAACTTGAGAAAAAAGCCCTTTTTCATGTCTTTTGACACCAGCATCATCATTATAAAACTTGAGATTTGCTAATACTAACCAATATAATGCATATTGTACAATAATATAGGACATAGGTAAACAAAAATGCCCCAAAAGGCCCAATTCAGACTTCATCCAACCTTCCATAATGCACCTAAATGACCCCTTTACCTTTATTTTCTCACAAAAAGTATTGTCAGCACATCTTAAGTTGTTAGACGATGTACAACACATTAGGTGACAAAACACCTGATTATATAGCCAAAAAACTGAACTAAATATTGAATTGCACAAAATTCCTTATCACTGGTGCCACTCTGCTTACATCATTTCATTCACTACTTTCAGTTTCTGGCTATCTTATCAAAGTTGGGCACAAAGATAGGAACAACTGTTTGTGTAAACTCAATTTTTATCTCATTAAAATATCTTGATACTTGTCCAACTATAAACTATAAACTGGACATAGGTTAGTAAATAGAACAGGTTTGCTGTTTGTACCACGTGCCATCATCAATTTCCAAGATTTAATGAAAGCTTATATAATATAAATGTGAGTTCAAGATTAAAAGAGAAAGCAGAACAAAATACTCAAATTGCTACATCTTTGACCTGTTTCCGTGTGTTGAAATGACTGAAGTTGAAATACAATCAATAGTGAGACACCAGGGGACATATTATCTCTTAATTATGCAGCTCACACTAAAACACTTAATAAATACACACATTAAAGTTGCTGTTAAAGACATTATAATGCACCTGTGACACTCCCGGTAGTAAATATGAAGCCAAAGACCACAGCTTTGACGAGACCTTCCACAGCGAGAGCTATATCTAGTCCCACGAGATACGATAACTTCAGTCTTTCATCTTCCGGTTTAGCGAGATTTTTCAGGATGGTATTCAGAATAGCCAACTAAAAATATAAGGCAGTGTAGGTAGAGTTGGTAAGGCTTGAGTTCACCTCCCACTAGCAAAACTTTAACTCTGGAGGTGTTGATTGTGGTTAGATGAGAAGATGGAGAAGAAGAGACAGAGTTTACAGACTTGAAGTGACTAGCATACAAGCAATCTGATTCTACTGAAGAGGATAGCTGGAGGTATGGGGAGGTAGGAGTCTTCAGGTTAGAATATAAATTTAGTGAAGGGAAAGACACAATATGTTATCAAATCTTATAGAAATGCTCATCCATTTACCCTTAAGAAGATAATCATTATGTCTAAATTTTCAGATTACTGAAAGATGGCGAATTTAAATGTCATTGTGAGATTTCAGTCTGCCGTAAAACTTCACAGAATGTGAAGTAACTGAGCTATACGTACAGGTCCAATAACAGCAGTTACTGAGAGAATGAAGACTCCAAGTAGAGTCACCAGAAGTCTTATCCTAATCATCCTCAGTATGGTTCTCACTACTGACGCTTTCTCTTTACCACGCTTGGCTACTTCTTCATTCCACAACTTTTCAAACCTGTAAATAATAACAATATATTAAACAATTTTTTATTATTTAGATTATTATTCGTATATTAGTGCAATGGGAGATGAAATTTAATCATATTGTCTCAAAATATGCAACTAATGAGCCCATGCCAAGAATGTAGACTAGCAAGTCATATTTAAAAGTTTTTTTCAAGTTGCAATGATATTGTTGATTTCATGTGAGTTACTTTTATAAACTCCTCCAGAAAATGGGTAAAAGAAGTTGATGTATAAGGTGAAAGCACACAATGAGAAAAGTTATGGTCATTTCAATACATTTGAATAACACAAACATCTCATTTGTAAGCAACTTCTGAAACTTTCACAAAGAAAAGTTTACAAATTTATATTATATCTAAAAAATTAGGAAATCTTCTATAAGCACTCAGATATCACAATTCATAATTTGTAGCAATTAAAATGCTTGAAGTTAGCTTGCTATTAGCAGTTACAGTGTAGAGTATCATTAGTTAGTGTAGAGTACTAGTGGTTAGTATAGAGTACTAGTAGTTGGTGTAGAGTACTAGTAGTTAGTGTAGAGTACTAGTAGTTGGTGTAGAGTACTAGTAGTTAGTGTAGAGTACTAGTAGTTAGTGTAGAGTACTAGTAGTTAGTGTAGAGTACTAGTAGTTAGTGTAGAGTACTAGTAGTTAGTGTAGAGTACTAGTAGTTAGTGTAGAGTACTAGTAGTTAGTGTAGAGTACTAGTAGTTAGTGTAGAGTACTAGTAGTTAGTGTAGAGTACTAGTAGTTAGTGTAGAGTACTAGTAGTTAGTGTAGAGTACTAGTAGTTAGTGTAGAGTACTAGTAGTTGGTGTAGAGTACTAGTAGTCAGTGTAGAGTACTAGTAGTTAGTGTAGAGTACTAGTAGTCAGTGTAGAGTATTTCCCAACCTCTCAGAGTTGCAAGCTGCAGAGTCCCTCCACGGTGTATCGTAAAGATCAACTGGAGAAACACCCTTTGTGTGGGCTTTCCACATGATTCCGTTGAGCCAGTGAAAACATAAATAGTTTAAAGGTCCTGAGGCTAAAAGAGGAAGAGTCTTCTTGTTCCTAGACAAAATAAATTGCTATTGCTATTGACATGTTAACATGAAACAGTTGTTGAATTCTAAAAAAGCACTAATATTATTTTTATTATATCTTCAATGTTTTTTTAAAAGATATAATATTACTTTGATAGCTTATCACATAATTTATCAAAGACAACTGAGGTGTATCCAAATGGCCTTTAAAAACATTGGTTTATAACTGGTGGTAGAACTCACAGGCATATTTTCATAAGCATCCAAACATTCATTGTTTTAAAATTATTATTATGCCAGCAGCCACCTCTGCTTTAAACTCAACACGTAATACGTTGCAAGAAGAAACTTAGTCAAGCCTTGAAATTCTTTACTCACTCTACACACAGTTTTTTATTGGACAACAATTTATATTTATGAGTTGTGTACCCAAACTGTCATGTTCTACATAGTTATATCTTTGCACAGTTAGTAAAATAAATTGATATAAAATAAGCTGTCAATTCAGCATGAATTTATTACACATAATTTCAACAAAATATTCAAAGCAATTTACAAATAAACTACCACACAGAAAACATTATCTAAATGTAAACTCATATTCAAATTTATCAGCTATGAATAAATATTAAGGTTAATAAATCTGGAATTTTTCAGTCTTTCCCCATAAAATAAAATATAACTGTGAGCCAACAGTGAGATTATATCATTAGTTTTGTTTCTTGTAAAAGTCCACTAGTGATTAGCAGAATGATATATGCAGTAGAGATAAACAAATTTAATTGCCAGTACAACAATGCAGCTGCTGTAAACTTATTTCAGTCACAACTGCCGGTTGTTTTGCATGATAATGCAAAGATATATGAACGTTTCAAGCATCGTGAGCAATTCTATTGAGAAATAAACTATGTTAAAGATTAATTGAAGGTTAAAATACAAAGAAGGGCTCCATTTACTTATTCCAGACAATTAGTGCCCTTCACTTTGTATTGTATGAGTAGATACCTAACAAATAGTTGGACTGTAACTGCTTTCAGTTTATCATAGTAGAAAGCAATATTCTGAATAAGTGCAACAAATAATCACAGTGCTGAAGAATGCTGAATGACCGAATTTATTACTAAAAAACACAGGTTCTATATATGCTTTATTTATATGCTTTATCTATACAATTTATGTATATGTATATAATTTATCTATATTATTTATTTATGTTTCATTTATATGCTTCATTTACATGTTGAAGGCAAAACCTTTCAACTCCAGCTAAAGGGTAGCAGTAATTATATCCAGAAATTAAAGAGCAGAAAGTAACACAAACATTATCAAAATTATTTTAATGTATTTTTTAAATATGTTGTTGGCTCTTCCTAGCTACATTCTCTTAAAAAAAGTGTATCTTTAAAATTTAATGGTATCATAGATGATTGCTCACTTTGAAGAAGGTCTGAAAGGGATGAGGTGCTTCCACCCCTTGTAAGCCTCATCTTCCTTAGTAGGTTCATAGTCTTCAGCAGACAGCATCTTTGTTGTGGCCTCTTCTGACATCTTTTCAATTGTTCACCTTTAAATAAAACTTAAGGTTACGTGTTTTTTGCAAAAGTTACCAAAATTAAGGCCGGTCAAATTCAATAGAAATACATGACTAAATTTGTAAAATTACACGTGTTTTGAGTCTTGTGAAAGCGATTTTGTTGTCGAGTAAATATGTAACTTTTAACTTACAATCCATGTATTCTACAACTTATATATTCTACAATATAGCCAAACGAAAGTGCCCTAAAACTTCATAATTTTTCAAATATTATTTAGCTTTCCATAATTCCTTTTTACCCTCTATTTTTCCCATGCAAAGTATTATCAGCATGGCCTAAGTTGTTAAAAGATGTACAACACATCAGGTGGTAGAAAACTTTAAATGTGTCTGATATGTGATTATAGGCAAAACATTTAAGTAGAATGTAGATATTGCTTTGCAAAATTCCTTATCACCGGTGCTACTATGCTTACATCATTCCATTCACTTCTGGTTATCCAATCAAAGTTGGGCACAAAGCTAGGAATGACTGTGTAAACTCTATCAAGTTTTATCTCATTAAAATATCTTGATGCTTGTCCAACTATAAATTGCACACTGGACAGAGGTTAGTAAATAGAACAGGCATCCTTTGTGTACCAAATGCCATCATGAATGTCTAAGGGTTTAATAAAAGCTAATATATAAAATTTGAAGGAAGAGAAAGCAGACTTGGGAGGTTATCTGCAACTTTTCTGACAGTTTATGACAAAACTTAAAAAACACAGCAGCACAGTTAAACCTTCGAGCTGTTTATTAATGTGTTTGAGACTATGATAAATGCTGCCACTAATGGGGACCACATTTGAAGTATCGAGACACTGTGAATTGTATCACTGTACAGTATGGAAAGTCTTAATAATTGATGACAAATATGAAACTTGAATAAATCTGATGTTGAAAACTAATCTTCTCCTAAATTTACCACAAGAGGAAGAAGGGGGTAGGATTGCCTGGTAATTCAACTACACAGTCGCAATGTGAAACTATTTTCACTTTAGATTACAGTGAGCTGTAACTATAATTTTGTAGCTCAAAAACATGCCATGAGCTGTCAGATTATGTACAATGTAGTGTAATACACTGTAGATAAGGAGCCCAAAGTTAGCTTTGCAGCTGTTATAATTCACTGAAGCCATTGCCAAGTAACCTCACTCTACTTTGACTTAACAATGGGTCAGTTTAATTTACTTGCATATGCCCTTCCCTCCACTTGAAATACCATATCGAATTTACTAAATTTGAATTTTGCTAAAACTTACAAAAGCTCCAGTTAGTAGAATTTATTGAAAATATCACATCATAAATGGGCGTTAAACCCTTACACGACTTAGCTGTTTATTAGAGTAAGGTTTAGCAGAATGGTTAATAATTATTAACTGCTATTTTTTTTATTTGAAATTGCCTTTTTAGAGAAAAATGTTTGGCGAAAATGTGGACAGCCAAAACATGCTAAAATTAAAAGCACTCAGCACTGTGCCATAGTAATGGAATACCAATACTGAGCCTTGTAGTATCAGTTATACTGACTGATGTTCATAGCAATACACTTAGTTGTTATATTTGAGAGGGTTTTACAGTAATACCTATTTGATACACCACAATAACAGCAATGATAAATGAGAATATTGATATTGAGAGCCATTATTAATATAAGCAATTATAGTTATTTTACAACAATTAGTATTACTATAACTATGTGAATGACAAAGGAGACATTTACATTAAACCCAAAAGTAAATGCAAACTAATATAAAATTATGGCTATATTTATAGCATATAAATAATAATCATATATTTTTATCATTATAATAATTAATAATATTACAGATTATCATAATATAATTAAATTCAATATCAGATTAAAGTAAACTTAATGTTATCAGATAATATCACTTACAATCTTAATTACAATGTCATTATCATTATGATTATCATCAAAATGTACATTTCCATATTCTTACTCAAGTCACATACTGATGATATTAATAGTAATACAAAAAATACAATAGTGAATAAAATATCATTATTATGGTCATTATAGAAGCACACTGATACTGTTACTATAACTATGCTTATATTTATTAATATTATTATTATTATTATTATCATACGTATGGCTTTAAGTTAATATTAATATAACTAATCATAATTTTAATCACATTTCAATAATAATGACCATCACTACGATTATGAGTAGCATAAAATTAAATAGAAGCTATAATAATAATTATACTTATTCTTATTACTACTTGTTGTTGCAAATTATTCAATATATTTATTATTGATAAAATGATTTAAATTAATTTACTTTTACTTTTTGATTTAGTTTTAGTGATACTATCAGCATCTGTCTAACTCTATGACTATGAGTATGAGTATCACTGATACTAATATTCAGACCTAGAGACAAATTGAGATTCAAATTGAGATACTCATACCCATAATGATAATCTCACTGATACTGACTTACAGTTACAACTTACTGTGATAGTCAATGACTTAAAGTTAATCACTGAATGAGTGAACTTGAAAGTCAAAGTGAAAGTGAAACTGAATGTAATACTTATAGTTATAGTTATGTTATACTCATAGTCTCATACTGATAGTCAGATTTATTTTAATTTTTATATTACGTCAAATAAACTGAAACGTTATTGAATATTGACCAAATAGTAATATATTTATTGTTAGCCTACTGCAACTGTCTTGTGTTATGTCTGGTGTGTCATCATCATGTGAATGAGTATGACTATCACAAACGCTAAGAAGAATATCGGTAGAAGCAGCACCAAGTTGGGAATGACTGGGTACAGTCTTTTTAATGATGCACATCGGTACACCTGCAAGACTATTTCTTCCGTTTGAACTAATGCATTTAGTGACCGCCATTTCGGTGCTGTTTTAAGCGATTGCTTTTTCTATTAAGGGCACGTGAGTGACAGCCACTGAACTGAAACTATAGTTCAATGGTGACAACTTTTAGAGCTGATTGGCTTACGGTGTGTTTGTTTAAATAGCCTATGTGTAAATACTAGCCTTTACTAAAATGAATGACACCACTTCAGGGCTCCGTAAATGTTACTGTTTCTCAGCTAACCCATGACATCGAAGTAGGACACTAGAATATAATGATTGATCCTCACCATAATAATAGCAGTAGCAGAATTTCTTGAAGATATCACCCATCATTTTATATGAACAGGATTAAATAATATTTTCTATTTTGACTTCAATATGAAAAAAAACTGTACAAATAACTCCAGCAGTAGTAAGATGCAAAAAAGTGCAGAAACCCTTATTGTTTTTTGTGTGCTACTAATGAAATTAAAAAGTTTTATTTTCCCCTAACTAATATAATGTTATCTAGCCTAAATTGTTACCCAAATAAGCTAATAGTCACAACTCACAAGCTTCCTGGATTGGCTTTAAACAGTTATACCTTTTTATTTGAGAGCTTAAAGTTCAAAACTATTCAACTTGATATTCAATTGCAATTAGATTTTTTAGCTGGCATACTTCAGTAAGTATCAAATCTTCTATATAAAAAGTCCTAAAGTGAAAATCTTGACGGATTATTTAAACCTAAATGTATTTATGATCAAAATAAAGCATATTAAATGTTTACAGTTATAACCAAAAGTGTCACATATATAAGTATTACAGAATATTTACTGGCATCACAAATCTTTTCATTACAACATACAAGCTACAAATAGGGCTGCAGCAAGCACAGTTGTTAGCATTGTAAAAACAACAAAAATATACCATCATATATTTTTGCCATCAAAATTGAAAGCAGATAATTTAACATCATAGTTATATTACTAGGAGTATAATATGGCAGATTCCCCATTGTTATATATGTAGCACTTCATCGAAAGCACTTTAGGATCAACATGATAGCTATTTGCATAAATTATACCTTATGTATACATGATCTATTGAATTCAGACTGTGGAAGATGAAATATTCTATAAAGATGTAGCATATACCAGCATATAAACAGCTCTTCTCTTTCGTCTAATCAATTCTGCTGGTTCTCAATGTAAGTACATTTCTGTTAGTTACCAATGGAGACGTGACGAGGAACTTTTGTCATCAGGTTGTGTCAGTAACCATGTGATGGTGGCCGTCTGTCAATTATACTACTATATACTTAATGTAGAAGTGTGGATAGTAGTTAACACAGGATAGATGTCTGATGTGTTGGTAGCAGATAGTCATAAACTTGACAAGCTTTTGAATTGTAAATTTGTGCAGTTATTTAACATTCTAACTTCTTGATATAATGAAATCACTTTCCGCAAGAAAGTAAAGGACGTAAGATATGCTGACTTGTATATTAGAAGTTAAAGTAATGACCATCTCATGCATCCTTTTATAGCTTTTAGTAATGATATTATTTTATACTTATAATATTGCTTAGTGAATATACAGCAGATATACAGTGATGATGGTAGTTATGCGACTACAATTATAACTAATTATATTTTGCTCAGTATTTACAAGGTGATATAGGGCAGTATGCACGTACCAATGAAAGGTTAAATATGTTCTCTGCAAGATTATTTTAAAAATCATTCAATTTTAGTTTTTCTAGTACAATAATCAGCCAATATACTCATTTTAGCATTGAGATAGAAATGTTCTAGTACAAATTACACATTGACTCTTTAAAAAGTTGCAATAGACTTTGCTTACTTTTTAACATACTACTTCTTTGAAACTAAATTGGTGGCCCTGGAAAGGGCCATTGAGTGTATTTTATGGATTTTAATAGCCTTAACATGCCGGAAATTTTGCAGATAACACTTTTAACCAGGATTGTGTAAGGAGCTTAATCACAGAGAATCTTTGCAGAAAAAGTTGACTGCACAAAGAATAGTTTTGACCATTGGAAGGAAACTGGAGGGTTAGGTGAGTGTGAAGGTAAAAGGAAGATTACCATGTGAAGGTTAGTCAGGCTTTTTATCTCCCTGGCCAGCATTTCATTAGCCCTTAGTTGAGCAGAGACCTTAGAGAATCTTTTGAAACTCAACTGGCACCAGTCCTGTGTGATATTAGTTTAAGAGGTCACAGAGCCAGAAGAGAATATCTCGTAATTGAGTACCAATGGAAGGCACAAGTGGCCAGGCCTAAAAAGCACCAGACATGGACACCCCAGAAGTCCCAGAAAAATTTTTAGTGATGAAAGCATTTTTGTTACTGAACTCAAATGCATAAATAATAGCTAGCTTGGAAAAACAATCTGACAATTTCTATGACATTCTACAAAGTATAGGATTTATATGGAACTGCCATTATTCATACATAGTATAATAAGATGACTAATCAATGTAAACAAGTGTTGCACAACAATAAATTGCCCTAAAATTGCAAGCTACACTACTAAGTACTAAAGTACTAAGTACTAAATAGGCAGGCTAGTGTCAAAAGAGTATAATATAAAATAATTTATAGAGTAGGATTTGTGACAACTGATCCGGACATAATTATTTAAAAAGTTGTGTATTTATAACGCATTTATTGGTCTATGGAGAGCAACAGACTTCGTTGTGATACTAAGGAGTAAGTAAGGGCTGCTCTTGGTATTACAGTTAGGAGTTATCTACCTTTGTACAGCATCTATTAAATTGCATTACGTAAAACAATCACTTGAAGAAAATTCAAAGTATACAACAAACCCTGAATACCTCAGTTTATCAATTAAATGCAGACATGGATGATGAAGAACGTGTCTTAGTGATTGCTCATAGAATCTTGACTGGGATATTATCTGTGCTGAGTATAGGGAACTTAGTGAGTCATTTTAAATAATTACTGTTTTCATGCTGCTTCCTCATTTGTATCTGTTGCTGTGGTCTTGCTGGTTCCATCAGTTTGCTTTCACTTCCTGTATATACAGACTTTAAGTCAGGTCCAACAACTCTAGCACTTCCAGAATTTTAATGCCTCGCTAGCCTCATTTCAACTTAAAATGTTTTCTGCATGTTACTTTAAATATCGTATAAAGTTTTGGGGCTAACTTTTACAAATATCAAGCCAAATGGCAACAAACCTTGCAAGTAGTTACAAATTTAAGCTTGCTCTGTTTGCTTTACCAATTTAAACTCACAATTAGAACATTGTTGTTCTCTGAACGCTAGACTTAAAAGTCTGGACACCACACATGTTACTGAGTGGTAGAGTTTAGAGTTTAAAGCAGATACCTGCATATCTGTTTACATGCAGGTACAGCCATTACCCACAGTCCTCATACTATGTTTATGATACCTTATACAATAATGATTACTATGTACGCTACATACTATATACTAATACTAGCAACTATCTGCACTATATATTATATATTATATACCATATACTATATATTATAATTAGTATACCATATACTATATAATATAATTAGTCTACTATATATACTATATATTATAATTAATATACTATATACTATATACTATAATTAATATACTATATTATATTTCATACTATATATTATATTCTCTATATTTCATACTATATGCTGTATACTATATATCATATATTACATATTTTTCATAACTTCCACAAATAAGAATAAAGTTACAAATTTTCTACCCAACTCTAGTTACCAAATGCTCACCTGTATTTACCTGCTGTATCCTTTCAGCTCACTGGAGCAGCGGTGGTGGGGATGGGCATATTCATTCTGCTAGACTTGAGTCCACAATATGGATATAACTATATCATGTATTTTGCCCACTTATACGGCTTCAACCAGAAACCAGGCATTTTCAAGGCAGCCCTTCTGATGGTTGTTGGTGGTTTAATGGTTATTGTGTACGGAATAGTTAGTCTGGTAACTTTCTGCAGGCGAAGCTACAAATATATGTTCACAGTAAGTGTAGAGCTAATAGAAACAATGGTATGGCACTGCTAGCTTCATTATATAACATTATATTATATTTTAATACTCTTTTGGTTTTTTTCGTAACTATGTACTGACATGCATACACAGTGTGTAGAATTTGTGTACTTTGAAATTAAAATTGTTACCAGATAAAAACAACATAAGCTCCATTTCCTAACCCAGTCTATTTTTAATTCTATAATTTATATAAACTTTTACATGAAAATTAATTCGCATTATAAATTGAGTCTTGAATCAATTAGGACTAAAATATAAATCTAGTTTTGCAGCTGTCTGTGTAACTGAAAACAGTCATATCTCTATAATTTTGCAGCACATAATTCTATTGATGGTTTGCATTGCAATTGAAGTATCAATCGGAGTGTATGTCGTACGATTTCAACAAGAGGTACATATTATATACTTAACTTTGTTTACAAGCCTTAAAACATGTGCACTTCTAGTTATAGGTGTGCAGTAATGATATATCGGAGGCAGAATTTTTGAGTTTCAAGTTTTTAAGCAGTGAGGCAGGGCCAAGCTCAGAAAATTTCAAAAAGCCACAATCTTTGAATTCTGAAATGCAGTGTTTATTTTAGACCCATATAGCCTAATCGTTATCCATTATGATTTTTCTGTTATTAGTTAGCATAAGCCTGTTTAACTGCTCATCAAACTAAGAGGCTGGTCATATATATGGACTTTTAAGGCACCATGCTTAGCTTTCGGATCGCCGTAGATCATAATCATGAATTTCTGCTCTTGAATTATGAAGATGTTGCTATGGTTTAAATTTTGTAGGCTTACAGAATTCAGAAATTAAGTTTTTAAATTAGGTTTTTTAAAGCAATTTCTACAGTTTTTCAACAAATGACTGTAACTTTAAAAATATGCCCCTAAACAACTATGATACAGCTAACACGCTGACCAGATGTTATAATAACTCACAACGCATGAGAACAAATATTCCAGGTTTATGCTTGGGTAAACCTACAGACTTATTTTGCAAAGTGACCTGCAGATAATATTAACATTTAATTAGAATAAAAAATGACTAGATCTCAGACTAGATAACTTTGTTATAAGCCAGAGGCTCATAGAGTTTTTAGCAAGAATGTAAATTCAGAAGTTTATTGTGAACTAGATTCACTAGATGGTGTTATTCAAGTAGAAGTATTTGAATTTAGATTGATAAAAGTTTGGGAAAGTTTTTGATGTGGACGATTAGGGAGCAGTATGAGATGAATGAGAATACAACACATTACTACTTGTCAGCCTGGAACCATGTGCAGAAAGAGGTGCTGATTCAGTTCTCCATCCTATGTTTCCTATGCTTTGTTTCCCATGCTTTGTTTCCCATGTTTTGTTTCCCTTGTTTTGTTTCCCATGTTTTGTTTCCCATGTTTTCTTTCCCATGTTTTGTTTCTCATGTTTTGTTTCTCATGTTTTGTTTCCAATGCTACGTATTAGTTAATGATTTCCATGCTACGTTTTCCATGCTAGCTATCATAATAAAATGCCTTATTTTAATCACGGATTATACATTAAAAAAATACATGAAACAATTAATTTATTAGATAATTTAATATGCAACAAATTAAGTGCAACTCAAATCAACACACTCCCAGCAGCATTAAGTGCAGATGCGAAAACTTGTACTCTATCATATTATGTCACGTTGTTTATATTTCCTTATCGATAAATCTAACCTGAATGGTCACGTGTGGTTTTTTATTGGACTAACTTGAAGCTGCATATAAGCTAGCCTATATTCTGTTGTGCAGTATATGTGTTGTGGGGCCAACAATGGGTCTGATTGGACGTTGGCAGAAAGATGGGACAGAGACACTAAAGTTCTTCTTTCCAACGGTTCCTACGAACAGCTCAACCTGACAGTTCCAGTATCATGCTGCAGAATGCTGTCCAAGTCTCAGCTACACACCAAGTGGTTTGGTCTTTTGCTCACATCAGAAGGTTCATAGACTTTGTCAAAGTGCACAATCTAATAAATAAAGTTTTACATTTAGATCTGTAAAGTACTGTACGATTAATATTATAACATTTATTTAAATTTATTATGTTAACTGAATCTGTTACCCCTTTTCTAAAAACATTTGTTATATTTCATGATTCCAGAAAAATTAGAAATGAGAGATTCAGACTCAGAACTCTATGACCAGCCATGTTTGCACACACCAACAGCTTACAACAGTTATATAGAGACTGGATGTGAGAAATCTCTAGCTAAGCACATGCTTCATTACAACGCTGTTATCCTCAGTGGAGCTGTCGTCCTCACTGTTGCTCAGGTGAGAGATATGTAGAATGCAGATACGCCACCAATGATTTCAGAAATGTTGAAAACTTAAATACTAATGATAACCTCTAACGAAAAGTTTTTTAGTAGGCTATTATAAAGGCATATAATTAGCTTGGCAAACATGTCCTGTACATGCAACGAATTCATCTATAAGGTCTGAATTTCTCAACTCATCTAACTTAAGAAAAGAAACACATTTTTATACCTTTTGTATCTGATATTTATTTGCTTTGCTAAATTTAGAAATAAAACACTAGCCACTGTAATCTTTTATATCACTAAAATAAATAGAAAATGTCTCATTTGGTAAGACTTGCTTATTTAGGCTTTGGGAATTCCACTCACAATAATATTCTTCAAAAGTGGAAAGAAGCCGACAAACCAAGCTGGGAATCCCTGTGCAGGCATTATTTCAGAAAATGAAAAAATGGGTTTTCAGTCATCAAGACTAAAGTTTCGTGAAAGGGAGGTGAAGAAAAAGTACACATACTTCGATGATGACTTTGATGACAAATGGGAGTCTCCATTGTAGCTGTCGTTGAATGGGACTAAAATAACAACAGTGTATACCCTTTTAACAGGGCTATAGCAACTCATAATGCTACTAGTTCTTTTTTTTAGTAATTTAAACAGTTTTTTGTTTATTTGAGTTTTTTGAGCAATTATCCTGATTATTTTGCTTTAATGTCAGTTTGTGTTTTGGTGCTTTAATCTACAATCTTTAAAACTATGTATTATATACTTGGCATAAATAATTTTTTCATTGAGAAAAAATAAAACTATAATAAAAGCGAGCTTAGGGAAATAAATTGACTCTAGATTTTATAGGCTAAATTATAACAGATTTTTGTAAAGTTTGTAATAAAATCAAGAGGAATACAGCGTTGTCTATCGGAAAGATGACTGCCTTCACAGCTGTGGACTCTTATCCCCAAGATAAGTGCAGGTTTGACAGTTTTGAAGGTACTAATATCTAACACTTAATCAGACCAACTAACATGAAATTAATATAAAAAATAAAGCAGCCATAATATTGCATTTTGTCCTCCAGGCTCCAGGGTTCTTTCAAGTCCTGCTTCACACAATCTTTATTGCTTTGCCTTGTGTCGTTTTCTCAGCCATCTTCATGCATGTTACACAAACTACTGTATATAATATATATACTATATATATTATGTATTACATAACTTCCATTTCATTTGGAGAGTAGATGCATTTCATCTAGGGCAGTAGCAACGTCGCCTCTGATAGTCACTGCAGATATTGACATGCATTTCTATATTATAAGTGTTTGTTTCCTTTTCTGCATACAAACCATCACTGGTGAGTTATCTTTGCTTGATTTTATTTTATTCCTGATTTAACAAACAAAACACGATTATGTGTTGAAACTAGCGCTTCATGTTCCTATAAAACAACTGAGTGAGTTGGTGAGGTGAAGATACAAACCACATAGTCATCAAGGGCTCTAATATAAGCATGTTATTTTTTGCATCATATAACATAAAACTCAAATTATATAGCTTTTGATGGGTCTTTTTCTTTAGATAACTAATTTTATGCTAAATTATAACCTTTTTATACAGTTTTTTTACTTGGCCCTTGTATTTAAATAATTTGTTTGTCAGCCAATTTTCATCTTTAGTAATCCTATATAGTTTATAAATACATACTGTAATGCATATTTACATATTCGAAGGCTGTAATGAATGCTGCCAAGCTGGAGGTTCATGTGGAGATGCCGTGTTTGATGACTGCGTAGGCGGGAGCTGGGACTACAGAATATCCTGCTCTCCCAGCTATCACGCATGCTGTGTCCCTTCCAACCCCACGAGACCTACATCCACCACTTCACGGACCCACCCCACGACGTCTAGCACTCATTCCGCCACTCCATCTGTCACTCCACCCTCTCGACCAGACTCCCCTGCCCCCTCTCACTCTCCACCCGTTTCTAGTGAGTCATCGAGTTCTATATTTTTAATTAATCGCCTTGAATGGGTCACAATGTATATTTTCTGGTTATTAGGTTAAAGCCGAAACTCCATGTAGTGTTTCTGTTGGTATTAGTATTTATTTACTGCTAATTAATCATGTGCTGTGCTTTCAGAAGGCACAAAGAGAAGTGAACTCCATAAATGTCTTTTGTGTAGATTGTTTTGAAACACATTGTTGCTTGCACTTTTCTGGTAAACTTGTCAGGAAATTGTGGATATAAGAAAAACTCTGCACCACGTATTGTTGGGGGTGACATAGCCGTGCCCAACTCATGGCCATGGATTGCTCAGTTAGAACGAGACTATTTTGGTTGGAATGGGTGGGAGCACTTCTGTGGCTCTACACTGATATCTGACCGATGGGTGGTGACAGCAGCACATTGCGTTGCTAAGTATAACGAGTAGGTTCTAAATGCTGCCGGCTTTTCCAACAGCACCTCTGCACTGTCAGCCTGTAGCACCCCTGTGGTGTCAGCCTGTAGCACCTCTGTGGTGTCAGCCTGTAGCACCCCTGTGGTGTCAGCCTGTAGCACCTCTGTGCTGTCACCCTCTAGCACCCATGCGCTGTCAGCCTATAGCATCTCTGTGCTGTCAGCCTGTAGCACCTCTGTGCTGTCAGCCTGCAGCACCCATGCGCTGTCAGCCTGCAGTAGGCCTGCGCTGTCAGCCTGTAGCACCTCTGTGGTGTCAGTCTGTAGCACATAGCTCTTCCCAACCGCCTTAATAGCTTCTTCTTGCTTGCAGATTGCGGTAGGCGAATAGAGCATGCTCTCTCCTCTCACCCTTTGATTGTGGGAGGTCAACAAGCTCACCCAAACAGTTGGCCATGGCAGGCTTCATTGCAGGAAGACTTTGGCTGGGCTGGCTACTTCCACTTCTGCGGTGCAACACTCATTACTAGTAGATTTGTTGTTACAGCTGCACACTGCGTTGGCAACTGGTCAGTAACTGCTATTACATGCTACCCAATGATTTGTTTTATTTAGTGTTGTGTATAACTACTGCTACTGCTACTGCTACTGCTACTGCTACTGCTACTGCTACTGCTACTGCTACTGCTACTGCTACTGCTACTGCTACTGCTACTGCTACTGCTACTGCTACTGCTACTGCTACTGCTACTGCTACTGCTACTGCTACTGCTACTGCTACTGCTACTGCTACTGCTACTGCTACTGCTACTGCTACTGCTACTGCTACTGCTACTGCTACTGCTACTGCTACTGCTACTGCTACTGCTACTGCTACTGCTACTGCTACTGCTACTGCTACTGCTACTTCTACTTCTGCTACTACTGCTGCTACTACCACAACTACAACTACTGCTACTTCTAATTCCACTTCTGCTGCTACTGCTGCACTACTGCTGCTACTACCACAACTACAACTACTGCTACTTTAACTTCTACTTCTGCTGCTACTACTACTGCTATTTTGAACACTAATGCTTGTTCTGCTACAACTAATAATATTGATTGATTTATTGCATATCACAAACATGACAATACGTTGTGAAATTCAGTGTAAATACTGGCTATAGCATAAGTAAGAATGAACAAAAATGAGAGAAAAAGTCAAAACTCTGTTGCATTATTTAGAATAAAAGCTCATTTAAAGTATTTGCAAGATGTCGCAAGAAGCTATCTCTGCCCCATGCCCCTCTATATTTGATGGTTCGATATCTTCCAGAAGGGCATTGACTCAGAAAGTTATTGATGAAATGGTCGTTGTCTACTATATATTTGATATAGCATAAGCTGTATATTGCGTTTATTACTTTGAGCTTTTATATTGTAGGGCCGACCCAAATATGTTCAGAGTGGTTTTGGGAGAACATGACAGAACTGCTACTTCTGGCCGAGAAGTTATCGCCTCCATCAAAAGAATTATTGTTGTAAGTCTAGCATTAAATGGATTCGTAGAGTGTTATCATGTATATAGAAATAGAGAACTGCTAACAAATTAAAAATAAGAGAACAACCCTTAATTTCAAAATGGTGATTGATTTGCTGGGCATGACTTTATATAGATCGGGGTTCAAAAAGCTTTTCCTAAAATGTATTGGTATACGCACATAAATTTTACTTTCTTTCTTATTTGCATAAAGATTTTTTATTTTTGATGAAGCCTTTGAGATCTCTGGGAATGATGTATCCCATTTTACTGCTCAAAATGTGGCCTCATTGTGACTCCGTGCATGGGGTCAAGCCAAGGTCATTGCTGATGCCAGGAAAAGCATCTGATCATAATGGTTCCTGTGTCACAGTAAATTCTTTTTCAAATCATGTAGCTAGCATGGTAAGAGGCATAGTCTTTGGGTCTTTTGAAAACCCTAGTAATCAGGGGCTCTCACAAAAACAAACTCAAACAAGATGGGTTGAATTTCACAGCTCAAAACTTCAGTCAGTTATATTTTGATAAACTTTTGAGTATAAAATTAATGAAAAGGCATATTATGGTAGTATGTTTTGTAAATGTTGAGAGACACAGCTCATTACATGCTGCATTCACTGTCTTGTCAGCACGAAGACTGGAGTGCTGATGTAAGAGGATCGCCAAGTGATTTGGCTCTTTTGGAGTTATCAACTCCCGTTGAGTTTAATGACTACATTCAGCCAGTCTGCCTTCCAGAATATCAGCATCAAGATTTCTATCCTGAAGATGATTGCTGGATCAGCGGATGGGGAGATACTAAAGGTTCGGCATTTTCTTCAACCGATTAATTACACACTATTACAGTAGTATTGGTAATGTTATATATACTGTATCTATAATGTTGATTTGACATTTTACCTAATATATTATGTGTTCAACTAAATGTTCTGTAATCAAATTTAGCCTGTGTTACAGGCACTGGAGATAGCAACTTTCTTCAAGAAGTCAAGCTAAACATAACACCCTACGAGGAGTGCAGAAACAAATGGCTAACAGGTCCTCATTCTATAGCTGTGTCTCACTGTAATAGTTCTCAGTCTATAGCTGTGTCTCACTTTAATAGTTCTCAGTCTATAGCATGTCTCCACTGTAGTAGTCCTCACTCTATAGCCATGTCTCACTCACTATAATAATTCTCAGTCCATAGCCATGTCTCAATGTAGTAGTTCTCAGTCTATAGCTGTGTCTCACTGACAATTTGATTGTTTTCAGTCTCTTGAAAATGGTTTTATTTTTTTAAAATAAATTTTTAGGAAATTTAAAGCTAAATTTATAAAAATTAATTCAATTGAGACAAACCAAGTCAATATTGCATGGTCAAGTTGAATGCGCTGGTTCGAAATTTGACATCTGTGCATTGTCATTAAAGTACTACAATATTAAACTGCCACTTTAAATTAGTTTGTGTTTGTTTCTTGTAGCTGCAACTGATTCAATTAATAGAGGAAAAACTCCTCATTCCTGTTGTCAGGATGGCTGTCACATTTAGACAATTTCCTGCAGTTTTTTAAAACATAATTTGTATTTTATTTAGCCATCAGACATAAGTGTTGTTGCATTATATGCAAACTAATATATGTCAATACAGGTACTGGTGGTAAAGATTATGTGAAAACATCTCATGTCTGTATTGGAAATGGCGTACCAGGTGCTTGCAATGTGAGTTAAAGACTGTTAATGTGTAATTTAGTATTTTATTTCCTGCCCAAAACCTAGCCTCAACATAAAGTTTCCACATGTGGGCCATATATTGCTATGTCCCACACAGAGGTGTTATACTATTAGTTGCTGTGTGATGACTGCCAATAAGTATAATTTATTAATTTAAACAATGCCTTTGATAAAAACCTGCTAGTTGAGAGTTGTTATTAGTAAATGTTGGCTATAGTTTCTTTGCTCTATTGAACATTTGACAGAAGGCAACTGGCAACATGCTTGCATGACCAACCCAAAGTAAAAGTGAAGTTTTTTGCTCTTTTGATATGATATCTAGAATGTATAATGTGTAAACTGAGTGCGTGCGCAGTGTGTGAATTGTATAAATATATTTATGAGCTAAATAAATGTATGTGTAAACTGTATAAATGCATGTGTGTACTGTATAAATGAATGTGCGTACTGTATACATGAATGTGTGTACTGTATACATGAATGTGCAAACTGTATGCATGTGTGTGAATTATATAAATGTGTATGAAATGTATAAATGTACAAGTTTTCTCATTTCCAGGGCGACTCTGGCGGGCCCCTAGTCTGTGCCCGAGACAACAAATACACACTGGTTGGAGCCACTTCCTTCGGGGCAGCTGGTTGCCAGGAACCTGAGGCTCCCAATGTTTACACTAAGATTTCTCACTTCCTTCCTTGGATTTTGGAGAAGATCAGCCCATAATGTTACAGCAACCTTGTCCCTAATTACCTGCTGTGTCATTTATTCATTGCAGCTGAAATAAAACTGTTGGCAAAATATCATAACTAATTCCTACTTATTTAAATCACTTGGTGTATGTCTATCGTTATTGCTCTTTAAAATAGAGGCAGACAGAAATAAGACTTTGCTGCTAAATCTGGTAAAAATGCTACCTCCGCATTGATATACCTTCACATTACTGTTAGTATCTATATTAATGTGGCATTTGAAATGCGACCAATAACTCAGTGTCAAGGTTTTGTTGGTTTATATAACATTCCGATTAAAAAGGTATATCAAGATTTTATATTCTAATAGTAAATATGCATTTTCTCTATTGGTTTATAAATATCAAAATAATTATAGTGTCACATTTAAGCAATGACAGCGAGACGCGCAGGGGAGACGAAATAGTCAAAAACAATCATAAATTCTCGTGGATAGCTTTTTATAAACAACGAGATGATTATAATTTATTAATTTTTTCCAGCATCTTATGAACTATTTACTCAAATTCAGCAACTATTTGTTGTTGCGAAATGACTTGTGTAAAAATAGTTTAAGAGGATAACAGTCCTGGACTGGATTAGAGCAAAAGATGATAAATGATTGTTTTTCATTCCCGCTGCATTCCAATTACTTTTGCTGATGATATGCACATGTTTTTCCTAAAATCATTCTTAGCTTAACTTTAGAAGAGCAATCCATGACTTGGTATCAAGGCCACTGTGGATTTAGCAAAACCATAAAAAATCAGTAGAGAAATACTTTCGAAAAGACTTGCGGGATCATCTCCCCTACACAGCTTGCTCTAACGCAGTGCTTTTTACATAAAGTCATGTTACAGTTCTTTACGTATCGGCCATTATACATCTATAAAATAATTATTCTGAACTGAGTATAGCTGTACTTTTAGATACTGAAACCCGTGCACTCTTTAACCAAATACAGTACTAACTGTTGCTAGAATGGTGTTCAACCTACTATAAACAATCGAACATTAATAATATGACATTCTTGGCAGCCGCTATATAACTTGCTCAAATTAGATATTCATATATATTATATTATAGAACTGCACATGTATTACTTCTGCTGCATACAGCTACGTTATACATTTGGTGTTGCTCTATTATGTTTTGAGTTAGAGAGATCCGGGACAGATAAATGTGGTGCTCCAATCACAGCGACAGTTAACAGTATTGAACTTAAGACCACCGTTACACCTGAACTTCCCTCTTGACTTTAAGGACGATGACAAGGTGTTGTGGATGCCAGAGTAGTAAGACGAGCAGTTAGTGGTCGGGACCAGAGAGTAACTGCAATATATAATACAGCATATACAGTATACGCAATATCTGGAGATCAGCAACCCACATGATGTCTAGAGTCTAACAGAAGTACATGATGTTTAGAGTCTAACAGGAATACATGATGTTTAGAGACTAACAGAAGTGCACGATGTCTAGAGACTAACAGAAGTGCACGATGTCTAGAGACTAACAGAAGCACATGATGTCTAGAGTCTAACAGGAATACATGATGTCTAGAGTCTAACAGGAATACATGATGTCTAGGGACTAACAGAAGTACACAATCTCTAGAAAGGTAGATACTCACAAGCTGCCATAAGCCTGGCACCAATAGTCGGTTGGCACTCCATCTACAAATTTTGTTACTTCGGCTCTAGGCAGGACGGATATTTCTACAACATGAGATATTGCAATGAATGAAAGAGCAACTCCTTTATGTTGGGGTTAAAACTTTGAATGCAACAAACTGTGGCAGTGTCACTTTATAAGTCTTGCATTTACAAGTATTAGATCGGCTTTCATAGTTGACGTGACAGATATCTATTTCTATCGGTATGATTCACTTTTCTTATAAAAAATAGTTAAGTACTTTTTTCTTTGCAATGCAGGAGCACACTGTTTAAAGTTGAGCTAGCATATCTTGTACATTTAGGTTTTGGAATTTTTATAAAGAAATTTCCGCAGTGAAACACTAGACAAACACTAGACAAACACAGTAAAATAGGAACAGCACAAAAACCCCAGCTTTCACTATGGGGAGACTACCTCAACTATTGTAAGTCTATGTGATAAGGATCTACAGGCTAAAGTTTCTTAGTCCCACTAGCTTAGTAAGCTTAATGTAAAACTTGTAGACTATTTAAAATCCACCTTTACCATTTCCTTTAGAGCTTCTATGAAATGGCATGTAAATACTGTGGTCGGATGTATCAGAAGTTGCATATTAAGACTACATACACAGGGTATTAGGCAAGATAACAATGGCTACCACCTACTTGTGGTGGTCTCTAGCCCTTCACCAAGAGTAGCTGTTGAGGTTGGTGAGAATGCGGTGGTGGTTTCGGTGTCATTCCCGTCAGTTGAATTGAAGAAAGTATTATTCCCTTCAAGGAAAGAAGAAGGGCTGGCCGTAGTCTGAAAGCAAACAGGTGTGGCTTTTCAATCTATGCACTGTATAGGATTATCCCCTGCTTTCCATGCAGAGAAATAGGTTGGGACAACCCAGATGAAGTGTAAAGACTAGTCATGTTAAATGAAGTACCCACACCCTTTAGCCTCATCTAATTACCACCTATCAACTTCACCCTTATTTTAAATTATATACCTATTAGGTAGTGCTACATGGGTGAGTTTGCACTACAGTCCATTTACAACCTTAATATAAAATCATTATATCAACTATTAGAATAAACACACCCTAACTAATTAAACACTGAAATGCATGAACATGTCTCCTTGAAAGGTAACACTGCTTAATTCCTGTTGGAGCATTGTCCAGTAATAAAACATCTATAAATACAGCCTTTGTGCAAAACTTTCCATTAAAAACAAGTAATAATATAAACCATTAAATATTCAAAGAATTTCTGTGCCATAATAGTTTTGAGAGTTGTTGAAAGCTGTGTAGTGACAAGGGTCTGGAATGATATCTCTGCCAACTGTATATGCTAATTCACACATACCCAAGCGTTTTTACTATTCTAATTCACTGACGTTGATTGTGGAAAACAAGAATACAGATTAGTCTACATGAAAGTGTTGGATTGTTTCACAATTTGAACTCAAATACAAGACAGCTGCAGTAACACTGTTGGTAGATTGTACTGCTTTCTTTGTTACACTAGTGGGCAGTAATTATTCAGGGAGTGAAACTGGTTCTAATAATACACCTGGTATAGCCTATTCTATAACACAACGTGCTGTAAAAGAAGACATGATGCCATACCACTTGCAAGAATGTTCCCTAAGGCTACAATTTTTTTCATACAGCATGTATGGTGCGCGCATATTATATGTGTATATTATGTGTGTATATTATGTGTGTATATTATATGTGTATATTATGTGGGAGTGCGTGTGCGTACGTGCGTGCGTGTGTAACGTGTGTAGTGTGGTGTGTAGTGTGTGTGTGTGTGTGTAATGTGTGTAGTGTGCGTATTTTTGTTGCCAATGCTGCACATCACAGCCTAGCTGCTTGTGTACAGTAATTAGTGTAAGTGTGTATATGAATGGGTAAGTTATTTGTTTGAGATCACCACCCAGCCTAGAATTACATCACATATTTAATAAATTATTAAACTTATGAATAAATTTGCATAATATTTCACTAAAATTATTTAAATTCAAATTATGTAAAAGTGGTAGACATTTTTCACAAGCAATATAGGCATATTACGTATTTTAACAACTATTTATAACTTCATAGTAAATAGCCTAAAACTGACACCAATACCCTGATAAACGCCCTATTACATTCATAACTAAGAATTTAAGAAAGTCTAAAGCTTCAAAAAATATTTTTAACTTGCAAGTTTTGCACCATCATATAATTTACAACAAATTAAATTAAATCCCTTATTTCAACATATGTTTGAATATGTCTATAATTTTCTGTAACTCTTAAAATAATTTTCACATCATTGTAAGTGCATGTGTAAATTTTACTATTTGCTTCAAGCATAGAAGGGAGGTGCTTCAACAAAGCTCTGTGTAGGCTGTAGACCATCAGCCCTTTGAGTGATATTTCTTACTCTTACATTAACTCCTGGAAGAACTGTGTAAACCTTCACAGACCATAGTTTTACTACTATTCACCTAAATACTGGATGTTAGAATCAAAATAGACATCTTACCTGCTGGCTACCAATACTTGAGCCGGCCACCACTGTTACGTCATTCCAGTAGTTAGTCAATGACTCAGCTATCAGGAATCTTACAAAGACAAAGACATACAGTATAAATGTAGCCTCCTACATCAAAGATATAATCACCAGTTTATCATATATAATAAGCAATCCACACTTCTTCAAGTAATATGCCACGCAATGTAGTCAAAAATGGGCAGTTCAAACTGTAAAATCTTAACCTAGTAAAATTAAGAAAACATATACTCATAAATCACATTTTCATTTTCAAGGTAGAGGTAACTACCTGCATTTCACATTAGTCAAGTCGGCACTAGGTGGAATGTTCCAGCTTTGGGTAAAGACTGTATGACGTGAGAAATCATTCTTTACAATACTTGCGCTCTGTAAACATCAAGTTGAAAATATATTACAACTTTTGGTGTTCCACCATACTATAAGTATGATAATCAAGTCATGCTATGTTTTTGATAAAGCAAAAAAATGAGGCAGAATTACTGTACAGAACAAAATTTTGTAGCAATGCAGCTTTAACCGTCAAGCAACACATGCGATACAATACACTGCACAGTTACCCAATCAATAAACATGTGCAAAATAATACATTGCACTTCACATCTACCCAATAGACTTGTGCGATACAATATACACTTTACAGTTACCCAATGGACATGTGTGATGCAATACACTACAATTCACGGCTATCCAGTAGATATGTGTGATGCAATACACTACAATTCACGGCTATCCAATAGACATGTGCAATGCAATAGACTGCACAATACAGCTGCTCTATTGCGGCAACTTCTAACTCAATGTGTCATAAGCGACATAAAGTGACACTTAGTACAAGGTTATAGGAGGTGGTCTGATATGCAGACATTTCAAACTACAACAGAACTTGACACTTTGCCTCCATCTAATTGTCCTCACCCCATCATTGCAGGTGACTTGCGTGTATCCATGGAGGGGTTCGTCCCACACCCCTGCTGCATCCACCCAAGCATTGTTTTGCTTGTCAACAGGAGTAGCAACAATTCCAGCAATTGTTCCACTTGGTGTGGAAGGAGCAATTTGCACTGCAGAAGGAGAACAAACATATGAGTTTCTATTAATATTAAATATACTTCCCAATTCGTCTCCTCACACAGTCTGGCAGGTTTTCCAGAACATGTAACATTATAATATAATTTTGACAGTTTTTAGACATGGCTGCTGTTTCCTAAACTAAAATAAGTTTGAAATGACTGCTAGGAATAATGACTCATTGTGACACAGTTTACTTGATAGTCAACAAATAGAAATCAGAGAATTTTTAATACACTTTATAGCTGTATATCAGTATGGATTGCATTACATTTTTGAGGTTTTACTTTACTGGCAAACATTTTATCAAGTTTTATGTTGCTAGCTCTGCTCTCTGCCTATCATGGCATGTGTCATCAGGTTGCCACATGTTCAGGTGTGCAGCATTCAGTAGGCAACTGTAGGGTGTAGCTCTCTTGTGACACACTGACTCATTATACCACACTGACTCATTAGACCACTGTGACACAATTAGTCAGTGTGGTACAATGACTTAGTGTGTCACAAGAGATCTACATCCTACAGTTGCCTACTGAATGCTACACACACTGGGGCATGTAGCAACCTGATGACACATGCCATGGTAGGCAGAGAGCAGAGCTAGCAACATAAAACCTGATAAAGTATTTGCCTTCAAAGCCAAACCTCAAAAATGTGATGCAATCCATATTTATATACCGCTATGCAGCTATTAAAAATTCTCTGATTTATATTTGTTGACTATAAGGTAGACTAAAATGCCACACAAAGTAGACAACACGTGTGTTACGGTGCTGTAAAGTACAGTATAAAACTAAATACGTTGGCACTTAGTTGCTTGCTATAAATGATTAGGTTTTCTCTTCCAGGTGTGACTAATAGCATATGGGAAGCCCTCCCAGATATGCAGAGATTATTGCATGGATTATAGTATTAGTGAGACAGACAAGGATGTGCTAACAGATATATTATACGAATTATGAAAGATTAGCTGCTACTATAAACAGCTGAAGCAACAGTTATTGGGAGAGGTTGTTGTTAAATAACTAAATATATGGCACCATATTGTACTATGACTTTTAGACTTAACTCATCCTTATATTTTTTATGTAGTAATTGTCTTTTAGAAATAGACATTACTTGAAAGCATTTATTTTATAATTTAAATAAATGCTTGAAGTAAATCCTTTCAGCCATTACTTTTGCTCATCTTAATTTTAAAAATCAACATAATTTATTCGGGTGTATTGAACCAAAGGTTATATTTTACTAAACAGATTTATAACTGTATTCTCCAGAATTAAAGGTGGGAGGGGGTGTGTTTGGTGAACTGTTTACCTGCATTACATTTTACAGTGGATAGCAAAAACTTTCATAAGTTCTAATAATTAAATGGCGCTTGAACCAAAGGCTTGATGTCAGCTATCAACTTAGCTGAGATAAAGTACATAGTCTAGAACTAGAAAATACATTATAACAAAGTAGGTAGTTACCAGATAGCAACAGTGATTTTAACTTGATTTATGTTAGAACTCACTAATGAGCTTGGAGCCGTCAGGTGAGGGAGAGCAGAGCACTGTATAAGGCAAGGTGTCCAGAGGTTGACTTGTGGACCCAAGTGGATACCATGTAGAACAGACACTGAGACTCAACAGACTGGTAGGCTTGGCAGAAACCGTCATCGCCAATACCAAGACGAGCTTCACTGCGTGTTTAAACATCTTTCTTCCTGAAATATGTTTGAATGGAAAAATATCTTACATAAAGCAATATTTTATCATTATACTAAGTGAATTAACCTAATAATATTTTGAAATTTTGATATATAAAATATAACTAATTTTGTAGCTACTTATAGGTTTTATCAACATGTATCGATGTGAATTATATGATATTTAGGCACTCATTGTAGGTCAATTATTCTGCATAAAATATAATTGCATTTATTGTGCAAAAAAGTGTATTACAAGATCATTTGTTGATATTTACCTTTAACCAAGTTTCTGTCCAGTTCAAGCGGCAAATATTCTTCAATTACGATGCATCAACACATTTCAATATATTTATATATGCAGTGGCACATAAGTAGATAAAACTAATTAAATATTCAGTTGCCATGACAACAGAACAAAAAATAAATGTGTAATTTTCTTGGCTCCAACTGAACATAAAAAGAGCAGTTTGAGACACTGGAACGTGTGTGTCATGGCAATTAATAGCTGAAATGGAAAATTTGTGAGAGATATCACATCTTCTATTATCAGCAGCACATAGAATATTATATATATAAATATATAAATATATATATATACAAATATATATATATAAACATGTGGGTTACCAAGAAGCTTGATCAACTAGCAGTTAACTGCTTAAATCAACTTTTGTCTGATGTAGGCATCTGATTACTCAGTCCCCAGACACTTTAGAGCTCACTTACTAGAACGTTTCCGGTTTAGGGTTAATGTATTTTCTCTGTAATGACATCAAAAAGTTTTGACAGGACGGCAAATTTTTTGCTACTTGAAAGGAAGGGATTGGCAAATATAGAACCCATTAGATAGAGTTGTGTCTATAAATAAGCCATAATCATACTGATTACACTGTCAATGCAGTCACCGCATATAATTTACACCCACATAATTATACTGTGTGTAATATAATGTACATATTATTATACTGTGTATAATATACATTTACATATACAAAGTATATAATGCACATCTATTGTACATATACCCAGTACAATGTACATCTACATATTATACACTGCATTTCTATTGCTTCGAATTATGCAAATGGATTTTTCCTTCGATGTTTGGGAACAGTTGCATAGAATTAAATCACAACCATACATGTAAGTTAATGCAACCGGCAACCACAAGGTCATCCATTCAAACATCCGTACGGATCCATTCAAAGCAATGGAAACGCGGTGATACAGAGTATTACGTACAACTACAAGAGCTACATTACAGTTGCAACATACAAACATTCAACTCTCAAAGCTACAACTTTACACACTGATGAAAGGCTAAATATCAAATGTTTCTGAACTAAATTTATCCAATGCATCTTTCTTAATAAAACGTTTGCTTTAAATCCTGTACATTTTGCAGATGAGTTGCTTTGCTGAAAGACACATTGAAGTTCTTAGTCTAACGTTTAGTTAACACAGGACTATGTTGTGACACAAGAAATGTGCTGTGACAAATATTTTCATAGAAATTGTAATAAAATTTTATTCAAGTGACCATAAAGTTCAATAATAACATTGATAAGCCAAGAAAAAACAAGGAAAAAGTAAGTAAAATAAAATATTTAACCTATGAATAATTAATACAACAATGTTACACAGCTACCAAGTGTGTATAATATTTGAGTGTGTTTGTATAGTGTGTAGTCTTTGAGTGTATATAGTCTTTGTATAATTCGTATAGTATTTGAGTGTGTTTGTATATTGCACCAGTATATTTGAAGACATCTTCGTTTCTCTTTAAACGATCTCTTCAATATTTGATCTTCTCAGCTCGGAATGACCACTGAAAGCAGACAATGTTAACTGTAGTTACAACCATATTATATGATATTACAATATTCTATTATATTTTATTACACTATATTATGTTATACTACGTTATATTATACCATGTTATATTATACTATATTATATATACTATATTACATTAGATTACAACTAGCAATAAGTATATCATAATTATCTATAACTATAGTTCCATCATCATAAATGGAATACATTTCTGTACACCCAGCAAGAGCATTGTTCTAGTGAACTGCACAGCGACAGTAATCTACCCACCCTGCATGTAACGTGGTGAGGTAAGGTGAACAACTGCACAATACACAGACATATGGAGAGTCTCCCACCTTTTCATATTCGGTAAGACAATGTGCACAATAGAAATCTATTTCATGATATAATTTATTATCTGCATATAAATAATACTCCAATGCTAGTGCGACAAATTAGAGAATACATTAAGACATTATTAAATGAATATTTTACCCAAGCATAGACGACACAGCGAAATGAGCAGACGACTCTATATAGAACTATATATAGTCTAGTATACAACAGTTATATATAACCTAAAACTATACTATAATATATTATTTATAATATAAAGTTATACTATATAATATTGCATATAATATAAAGATATACTATGCTATATGATGTTGCATATAATATAAAGATATACTATGCTATATGATGTTGCATATAATATAAAGATATACTATGCTATATGATGCTGCATATAATACTACCTTTGGGCTTGATTATTAGAAAATAAGAAGAAATGACTCACTCAATGTTTTTCCCAATCTTATAATAATGTTCCACTCCAATCCTGTGGCCGAGAATCTCCACAAACTGGGTGTCGTGTGTGATGATAATGAGCTGGAAGTTACGCTGAGCTTGCCGAGAACGAGTTATACTGGAGAAAGAAAGAGAAGTTAGAGGTATCAGAATAGCAAGAGCTAGTCACTGCTGCATAAATCAGCATTACATGGAAGACAGAGTTTAGTTGCTTTTATATTACACAGTGAAATATATGAGGTATACTTCCCATTTGACGCTATATCAATAGACAGCATGTGCATAGCATCACTAAGGGACAAGATAACCAGTGTTCACCAGGCTATGATGCCCCTGTCTATGTACTGCACGTCACAAGATGAAGAACAACTTACTCAGCTAGAGCACAGGCTAGACTCTCAATATTCTCTACGTCCAGATTGGTTGTCGGCTCATCTAGAGCCAGGATACCACAACTCAGGCAGAATGTCTCGGCTAGAGCCAGACGTATGATGAGTGACGCTAATACCTGCATACGGTACAGTGTATACAGTACATTATACAGTGTATACAGTACATTATACAGTGTATACAGTACACTATACAGTGTATACAGTACATTATACAGTGTATACAGTATATTATACAGTGTATACAGTATATTATACAGTTTATACAGTACATTATACAGTTTATACAGTACATTATACAGTTTATACAGTACATTATACAGTGTATACAGTATATTATACAGTACATACAGTACACTATACAGTGTATACAGTACATTATACAGTACATTATACAGTACATACAATACATTATACAGTGTATACAGTACATTATACAGTGTATACAGTATATTATACAGTGTATACAGTATATTATACAGTTTATACAGTACATTATACAGTTTATACAGTACATTATACAGTTTATACAGTACATTATACAGTGTATACAGTATATTATACAGTACTTACAGTACACTATACAGTGTATACAGTACATTATACAGTGTATACAGTACATTATACAGTACATACAGTACACTATACAGTGTATACAGTACATTATACAGTACATTATACAGTACATACAATACATTATACAGTGTATACAGTACATTATACAGTGTATACAGTATATTATACAGTGTATACAGTATATTATACAGTTTATACAGTACATTATACAGTTTATACAGTACATTATACAGTTTATACAGTACATTATACAGTGTATACAGTATATTATACAGTACTTACAGTACACTATACAGTGTATACAGTACATTATACAGTGTATACAGTACATTATACAGTACATACAGTACACTATACAGTGTATACAGTACATTATACAGTACATTATACAGTACATACAATACATTATACAGTGTATACAGTACATTATACAGTACGTTATATAGTTTACACAGTACATTATACAACCTGTACAGTGCATATAGTATAGTAAATACAGTTTATACAGTGTATACAGTACACTATACAGTGTATAGAGTATACAATATATACAGTACAGTGTATTATATAACATAGATGGTAATAGACAGTAGTCAATATAATTGATTTGGTAAAACAAGAAGAATCAGAGCAGCAGTATTCAGGATACAACAGATTGATCTCTGCTACAACATTCCGCAAGTGTTACTAGATAATCCAGATTCTAATTACTGTATCATTTCTTTACATTATATACAAGTAGAAGTACACACTGCCCTAAGTTCACAGTCCATACTGCCTACTTGAGGGTGGAGTATGACCGACCCGAAGCATGAGAACTATTCTGGAGACGTCAGACTATCAGAAAAATGCACCAACCTTTTGTCCGGCACTGCAGCGCCCTCTCATATCCATCTGTGTGCCGTTTCGCACCATTACCACCCGGTAGTTGTACGTCTTTCTCTTGGAGATATCTACAGCCTCTCCATGATCATCATTAGCACTGTCTGAGCAGATCTCAATGTAGTCGATATCTAACCAGGGAATATATTAGATGATGTGTAGAGTTAATACAGCTGTTTACAGTTACTATATTTCCATAAGTTGATACCATGTCTCAGCATGGCGAGTCAGGTAACAAGAAACTACAGTATGAAGATGCAATTTTTATGAAATTGATAAAATTTCTTTATTTCTCAACTACATTGTAGAGAACAGGAAAATCTATAATTCATAGATATTATGTTATTGTAAAAGATTGTCATTTTGCCATAGAAAAAGTTAAAACAAAGCAAATGAGAACTGAAAACTGAAAAGTGAAGCAGCAACCCATAATGTGTATATAAAGTAGTACACAGCACAGAAATCTCACCGTGGCCACGATACGTCTCTTTCCAAAGATCTTTGATAATTCTGTTAAGGTCAGCCATTTTGTTCTGATGGTATTGCATGATGGCTCTGTCCAACGCTTTGTAGTATTTGTCCAGGTCTGTCACAACAACCTTATTTACCTGCAGTTCAACGTAGCAATGTCAATTGTTTTACCTGCTGCATAATGTCCTAATGTTAGCTACCATACCTGCAGTATAGTGCAGTAGTGTACACTAGTCTACCTGTCAGACACCTGTCATACACCTGCCACCTATCTGCCATGCACTTGTCACACACCTGTAATACACCTGTCACACACCTGCCATACACCTGTCATACAGTGTTCTAGTGACAAATAACCTACATGCACAGTGGTGTCACAACTCATCACACACCTGCAAGGCAATACTCTGCTTCATGTACACAGCCTGCGCATCTTTCAACTCCTTCGCATTGAGTTCTAAGGTGAGAGCTTTTAGCTGTTCTTCTCTCATCTTTTTCCTTTCTGTGGCAGCAACTTTCTACAGACAATTGTGTTCATATACATATATAATACTCTGTGATATACTATATTATACTCTGAGATATAATATACTCTGTGATATACTATATTATACTCTGTGATATACTATATTATACTCTGTGATATACTATATTATACTCTGTGATATACTATATTATACTCTGTGATATACTATATTATACTCTGAGATATACTATATTATACTCTGTGATATACTATATTATACTCTGTGATATACTATACTATACTCTGAGGTATACTATACTATACTCTGAGATATACTATATTATACTCTGAGATATACTATATTATACTCTGTGATATACTATATTATACTCTGAGATATACTACTCTGTGATATACCATATTATACTCTGTGATATACTATATTATACTCTGTGATATACCATATTATACTCTGTGATATATTATACTATACTCTGAGATATACTATATTATACTCTGTGATATACTATATTATACTCTGTGATATACCATATTATACTCTGTGATATACTATATTATACTCTGTGATATACCATATTATACTCTGTGATATATTATACTATACTCTGAGATATACTATATTATACTCTGTGATATACTATATTATACTCTGAGATATACTATATTATACTCTGTGATATACTATATTATACTCTGAGATATAACAGTCTCACTTCATTCACAAGCTGGTCCTGTCTGTTCACCAACTCATCTCGCTGCTCCGACAGCCGGGCAGGTTCCAGTCCACCGAGTTTTAGATTTATCTTCTCCATGTCCTTAGCGCACTCTGCGGCTTCCTCTACTTTAGCTCTGTACCGTAAGTTGTCCTTCAGCTCTCTCTCCCGCAGCTGAAGGACAAAATCGTATCTTACACATAGGAATATACAACTAACATTTACCACAATACATTGCTCTAATTATAGAAATAGAACTCATTCACTACGTCCCCATTTTTCGCATTATGTGAATTGATTTTTCACTCAATGCATGGGGACAATGTCAGTCGAATGAAATCACAACCATAGGTTAATGCAAGCCTCAACCGCAAATCCATATGCGCCATACCGGACAGGTCCTTCCGAATCATGGGTACGCAGTGATTAATAACATTCGACTGCACACAGAATTAACACTTAGTACATGTACCAACACTTAGTACATGTACCAACACTTAGCACATGTACCAACACTTAGCACATGTACCAACACTTAGCACATGTACCAACACTTAGCACATGTACCAACACTTAGCACATGTACCAACACTTAGCACATGTACCAACACTTAGCACATGTACCAACACTTAGCACATGTACCAACACTTAGCACATGTACCAACACTTAGCACATGTACCAACACTTAGCACATGTACCAACACCGTGTATTAAATCTCTCAAGTTATAAAACAAACCCTCTGCTCTGACAGCAACTTGTTAAGTTCGTTGATTTCATTCGTGTGCAACTCTCTAGTTTTCTCGCATTCCTTCGTCTTGGCGCGAACTCTCTGCAGCTTCTCTTCAACCTCAGAGAGCTCCTCGTGTTTCTTATCGGCAACATACCTGGATGAACACGAGACTGCTTAAGAACGAAGACAGAGTTTAGAAGGTCTGGAGGAGTCTCAAGTCAACTACTAGTAAGTCAAGTCTCAAGTCAGCTACTAATTAGAGTCAAGTCTCAAGTCAGCTACTAGTAAGTCAATATAATTGTGTCAAATTTTCAGTTTTATTGAGTTTTCATGTACTGATTAGTAATATTTGACTTATTCAGTTTCTCAAATAAACCACAGCAAATCCAATATTGTCTAAGAAATTATTAACACACCCATATATTACTAAACTATCTAACTCAGAAAAGAGAAGGTAAACTACAACATAAGTAATGAAAGCCAAGCTCTTTACCTGCCAATATCTGATTGGACTTTACTGAGTCCATCAAGTTGAGACGCCAGAGTTTGTTTCTGAGCAGCTAGCTCTTCCAGTCGGCTTTCTTTCTGGTTCCGTATTCTCCTCTTTTCAGCCAACTTACTCTCAATTTCTTTCTCAACAGGATGAAGTTGATCAGTCAGTTCCTGAAATACATCTTAATATAACAGTTCAGCACATCTGGTGAACATAACTTATATACTGTAACTAACTACACTGTAACCTAACTATAATGTAACCCAACTAACTATACTGTAACCTAACTAACTATACTGTAACCTAACTAACTACACTGTAACCTAACTATACTGTAACCTAACTAACTACACTGTAACCTAACTAACTGTACTGTAACCTAACTAGACTGTAACCTAACTAACTATACTGTAACCTAACTAACTGTACTGTAACCTAACTAACTAGACTGTAACCTAACTAACTATACTGTAACCTAACTAACTATACTGTAACCTAACTAACTATACTGTAACCTAACTAAATACACTGTAACCTAACTAACTATACTGTAACCTAACTAACTACACTGTAACCTAACTAACTATACTGTAACCTAACTAACTATACTGTAACCTAACTAACTACACTGTAACCTAACTAACTATACTGTAACCTAACTAACTGTACTGTAACCTAACTATACTGTAACCTAACTAACTATACTGTAACCTAACTAACTGTACTGTAACCTAACTATACTGTAACCTAACTAACTGTACTGCAACCTAACTAACTATACTGTAACCTAACTAACTGTACAGCAATGTAACTAACATTAAACATATTATTAACGTAGATTCGTCTTCTATCATACTGTAGTCAGTCTGAAACCTCTCTATTGAGAAGCATGGGTTTTGACTCAATAAATTACAAGTTTAATTCTAACCTAACAAATCACAACTCATACTTTTTTCAACTCTTCATGATTTAGATGGACAACTCCTAAACTTGTGTACCTCAACTTCCTGTTGCAGTTTGGTGACTTCTTCCTGTAAAGATGTCTTCTGCTCTTCCATCTTGTGTTTCTCCTGCACGCCCTGCTGGATCTTCAACTTGTCAGCATTCAAGTCATTCACTTTGGCTCTTAACCTCTGAACTGAGTCGTTGTGTTTGCTGATTTTCTTCTGCTGCCGCTCCGCACTCCTGGTCACAGTGTCACTACATAAAGTATCAGTAGTCAGTCATGGGTCATTTTACTTAATATAGTACACACTGGAAATCTCCAGTTTTTAGCTATTTTTCACAATTTAGGTGCTAATGCACAAGGTTTTTTTCACAAAACTAGTAAAATATCAATAAATACACCTAAATAATCAAGGATCTTCTTAATTTTGCTTGATTTCCCATGTTTTTTCTAATTTATTTCGCTAATTTGGATTGCGGATCGTTATGGAAAAAACCATAACGGCCCCCATTTGAAAGTAGCTGAATAATTAGGAAAAAACATGGGATATCAAGCAAAAGTAAAAATAACCTCGATTATTTAGGTGTATTTATTGATGTTTTACTAGTTTTGGGCAAAAATCCATGTTCATTAGCCGCTAAATTGTAAAAAATAGTTAAAAACTGGAGATTTCCAGTGTGTACTATATTAAGTAAAATGACCCTCGTGGCACAGAGACTGCCCAGCAACCTCTTATCACAGATACATGTCGGGGAAACGAGGAAACGGTGCAGTGATCGGCAGAGATGTACAGAAAAACTTCATGAAACAAGTTATTCTCTTTTTATGTGAACTCTAATTTAGAAGAGAGTACAGAGTCCCATTGTTTATGAGTATGGAGGATTCTCTGCTATGTTTGTCCATTGAATGGTGAAACTGCGTCCAAACTACGTATAAACAACAAATCAACATCTGAAGTCTAATAGCTGCAGCCATGGCATGCTGGGCAGAGATATCAAACTTGTGAAATACAACGTAAAATTATCACTGGCAATATAAGAATTCATAATCTATATAAATTGACTTTTAATAATATACTATTACTAGCAGTGAGTAGTGAATGATTAGTAGGAAGTAGATAGTAGTGAAGAGTTAGTAGTAAGTAGGTAGTAGTGAAGAGTTAGTAGTAAGTAGGTAGTAGTGAAGAGTTAGTAGTAAGTAGGTAGTAGTGAGTAGTGAGTGACTAGTAGTAGTGAGTATGTAGTAGTGAGTAGTAAGTAGGTAGTAGTGAGTATTAAGTAGGTAGTAGTGAGTAGTAAGTTACTAATAGTGAGTAGTGAGTGACTATTAGTGAGCAGTACAGAGTGAGTGACTAGACTTACAGAATACAGAGAGACAGTGAAGATACCACAGAGAAGACTTACTACTTGATTTGTATATCGTCTTCTTCTTCTGTTATGACATCCACACTCCTCGTCACCTCTACGTTTACAGTATAATATATTGAATGATACAGCTCTACGTTTACAGTATAACATATTGAATGATACACCTCTACGTTTACAGTATGATAATATATTGAATGATACACCTCTACGTTTACAGTAGAATATATTGAATAATACACCTCTACGTTTACAGTAGAATATATTGAATGATACACCTCTACGTTTACAGTATGATATATTGTATAATACACCTCTACGTTTACAGTATGATATATTGTATAATACACCTCTACGTTTACAGTATGATATATTGTATGATACACCTCTACGTTTACAGTATGATATATTGTATAATACACCTCTACGCTTACAGTATGATATATTGAATAATACACCTCTACGTTTACAGTATAATATATTGTATAATACACCTCTACGTTTACAGTATGATATATTGAATGATACACCTCTACGTTTACAGTATAACATATTGAATGATACAGCTCTACGTTTACAGTATGATAATATATTGAATGATACACCTCTACGTTTACAGTAGAATATATTGAATAATACACCTCTACGTTTACAGTAGAATATATTGAATGATACACCTCTACGTTTACAGTAGAATATATTGAATAATACACCTCTACGTTTACAGCAGAATATATTGAATAATACACCTCTATGTTTACAGTATGATAATATATTGAATAATACACCTCTACGTTACACCACATTCATGCCTATCCTGTCAGAGCTACCTAAATAACTTACTTTTATTTTAAAATCTCGCCGTTTGTGAACCTCTGATGGTAATGGCTTTGTTAAGCAGGCTAAGGATCTATTTTTACCAAATTACCGCAAGGTTTTAGTATAGCCTCATTAAAACAATGGCCGGTAAGCTTACCAAGTTGGCTGATTTTGCTCTGTTGGAGTTGTACTTTCTCTTCAAGCTGAGATATATCAGATGCTAGCTGGTCTAGTTTATAGACATCAGATAATATGGCTTTCATAGACTCCTCATCATCTAGTCTCATAGACACGTCTCCTTCCAGCTACACAACCAGATATATAACATAACCTTCTAGCTACACAACCAGATATATAATATAACCTTCTAGTTACACAACCAGATATATAACATAACTATCCAGCTACACAACCAGATATATAACATAACCTTCCAGCTACACAACCAGATATATAATATAACCTTCTAGCTACATAACCAGATATATAATATAACCTTCTAGCTACATAACCAGATATATAACATAACCTTCCAGCTACACAACCAGATATATAATATAACCTTCTAGTTACACAACCAGATATATAACATAACCTTCTAGCTACACAACCAGATATATAATATAACCTTCCAGCTACACAACCAGATATATAATATAACCTTCTAGCTACATAACCAGATATATAATATAACCTTCCAGCTACACAACCAGATATATAACATAACCTTCCAGCTACACAACCAGATATATAATATAACCTTCTAGCTACACAACCAGATATATAACATAACCTTCCAGCTACATAACCAGATATATAACCTTCTAGCTACACAACCAGATATATAACCAGCCATATATATAACATAACCATATAGATAATATAACCATATATATAACATAACCATATAGATAATAAAACCAGATATATAACATAACCACATATATAAAATAACCATATGCCTACAAAACCATATATATAAGATAACCATTTAGCTACACAACTAGTGAAACATGCTTACAGTGTGGTGTTATAATACTGTAGTGACAGTCATGGCACTGAATAGTCATCTCATCACAGCTAACTAAACCAGTACAGTGAAATCACAACCAAAATGCTTTTCTGAAGCGAATCAAAAATATACTATGAGAGAAATCCATTCCCTAACTCTTAACAATACTAAATTGCTTGCTAATACCCAATTATGTATTTATTTCTCTAAAGAATAAGTTTGGCTATTTTTATTTTATAAAAATAGCCAAACTTAGTCAACTTCATAAGGCGGTTCTAGGTAAGCATGAGTGTGGGGAGACAATTTTAATATTAAAACCAAATAAGAGAAACATTAGAAAAGAGACTATCCGTACCTTTGACATAGCTAATTTCTTGGTCTCTATCTCTTTGCTGATGTCAAACATACTTTCCCGGTGTGCAGGCAACTCCTTCTCAAGTTCACGCAGCTGTATAAAACACAATCAATAGAGTTATCTTTCAATACACATACTGGACTCTATACTGCAAATTTCATGACACAAAGTGAAAGCAATACTACAGAAATCATAGCACCTGCTGCAAAGTGTCATGCTTGGTGGATTTATTACCTGATGTATCTGTGGGACCAGGTGTTGAAGTTTCTCGTGTTTGGCCTGAAATTTCTCGAGCTCCTTCTCGCAACTCTCCAATCTTGCAGGTAACCCTTGCACTGTCTTCTCCAACTACATGCATATAGCAAGTCACGCATGTCACACAACCTGACATTGGCTGACACAAGTTGTTATTGGTTGACAAAATTTGCTAGTGGTTGACACCAACTGCTATTAGTTGACGCAATTTGCTATTAGTGGACACGCCGTGATTTTCTTTTAAACCAATAAAAGAACCAAGTGTCCCACTAACTCATAGGCAGCCAGAACGATCTTTTGGCAGACCACTACACATTTAGTGAACCCAAAAGATAAGGCAGAAATTACTAGCTAGTTGCTCTCTTGCAATGAAAAACCACCAAAATTCATCTTAAATTTCAAAAGAAGACCTGAATATTGAGAAAAATAACTGGAAATAAGAAAGCAGGCAAAAAAGGTAAAAGCAGATAAGGAAAGAGAAGAGAGACTAAGAAGAGATCAAGAGAGCTTAGCATCTGTGACTCACCTCATTGGCTAGTTCATCTACTTCCTCTTCCTCGGAGAAAGGACGCTTACACAAAGGGCACTTCTGCTCACTCTTAGGCTTGTCTGCATCTGTTAACATTCCATGATATCGTGCAAACATGTTTTTCACTCCGTGTAGCAGGCCTCGGTCACTAGGAGATATAAAGATGTGTCGTTAAGTACGAGAATACTGTTGAAATACAAAAGGGCACAGAAGTGAGAGAGCCGTGACTTCATGTTTACTAAAGGTAAGATGCCTAGTTTAGCTTATTTCACCACATACCAAAAAACATCTAAACCAAAAGTGCTACGGTCTACAGTGCAGCTAGCTAAAACAGCTGTAGATGTGAGAACGTACTGTGAAAGTAAACTGGGCATATGATAAATTATTCCATGTATGAATAACTTACTCTTGCTTGGCAGCGATTCTGTTCGCGTAGTCAGCCAACGTGTCATCAAAACGATTGATGTCGCACTCTGCTGTTACCTTTGAAGTTATCTTGGCAATGCTTGACTCACAACTGGTCACCTTTTCTCTGCCAACAGAACATACACACAGATAAAACTCAATAAATCAAAGTGGCTGACTTGACTATACAAATTTTTAGCTCTCCTAAAGTCATCAACAAATAACTGTGTCAGTTAGGTTTATCAACATTACGCGTAAGTTGCTTCAAAAATATAATCCAGTTTGCAGGTAGTTTGCTTTAAAAATACACGCCAGTTCACCTGGTGATGCAAGTATTATGTATATAATACGCATTTTATTATTTCTCCCTATTGGTATAAAGTAGGAACCAAAGAAACTCAATCTGCTGAGGATTGAGTGTACATGAAGTAAGATGATGTAAACTAGCAAATATTTCTAAAGTACACATGACCAAGGGTTAGTTTGGCTTAGTATGGACCACGTGTTTGACGCAGTGTGGCATGTGTACTTAACATAGTTTGATTAAATTCGACACAGTTCGACTATTTCTAAACTACACATGACTAAGGGTAAGTTTGGAAATGAACCATATGTTCGACACAGTTTGACATGTTTGTTTGACTTAATTTGACAGAGTTAGGCGCGTCTGTATGCAGTGAACAAGTTACCCAGCAGCAGAATGCTTCATCTCCAGAGAGCTCAGCTCCATCTTCAGTTGATTCAGCTGAGAACTTGATGACTTGTTCGACTCAATCATCACATTCAGGCAGTCGTCCACTCTTTTCTTCAGCTGAGCTTGAGGGAACTCTCCAAGATTCTCCACCACCACGTCTTCAATTTTACTCCGCCTACATTATGATAGAAATAAAAATTAGTTATTCCGCTTCAACCTTCGCGAGTTACGAGACGTTGAGTGGAACAACTCGCACTGTAAAAGTTAATAATATATAACTTCGTGACATATCACATACACTGTACTTGAGGAAATGGTAAATATCATATAAAATGTTAAGTCAAAATACTTACAGTTGTGTTACCTGACTTTGCTTGTCTTGTTTAGACTCGGTGAGCATGTCGAGACTCGTCCTCTCCTTAGTCTGAGAGTTGGCTACAGAAAGCTCTTCTCTACAACCAGACTACAGCATTGATCATATCATATCGTTAATATCAGTGTATATCACTGATATCACAGTATGACCATATCATATCACTGATATCATAATGAAACTGTAACTTCTCAACCAATGATATGAGAGTCCAGCCCAAAGTAATCACTGCTTACGTACTTGAGTTGGCGCAGCTTCAAGTCAAGCTCCGCCTTCTGCTGCTGGAGTTTGTGGACCTCCGAGTTGGCAGCGCTGAGGTCCAGTGACAGCTGAGTTTCGGCCAGATCTTTCTCCTGGAAAGAGGCCATGTGAGGTTGAACTGAATGCATAGAAATAGTAGAGAGGGGCCATGTGAGTTTGAACTGAATATATAGAGACAGTAGAGAGGGGCCATGTGAAGTTAAAGTAGGAAAAGATGTGGAGAAACACTGAAGCAAACAGTTGTGAGATAGAATAACACAATACTGCACACCCATATATCTATACAATACCTATATTAATATAGTGGCTATCCTCTAGAATTTAGACAAACTGAAGTGTATCACATATTGCTACTCACAGCTCTGCTCAGTTCCAGGAGGATAGTATCCAATCTACCAGAACTGGCCTCAACGTCCGAGAGCTTGAAGTTGAGAGATCTAACTTGGGCCTTGTTACTGGAGATCTGCTCTCTCTTCAGTTTACACGATGTCTCCAACTCACTCTTCTTCTGGCGGCAGCTGTCCAAACTCTTCTGTATTTCCTGGTCTTGTAAGTCAAACGATGCCTGCAGACAGACACATGGCATACGTGAAGAAACTCAGAGCCTCAACTAATGTCGAACTTATTGTTTTGAATCTATTTTCAGTAACTTGATGCCTTTGTATTTTATAATAACACTACTACTACTACTACCACTACTAATACTAACTACTACTACCACCACCATCGCTACTACCACTACTATTATCGCTATTACCACTACTATTATCGCTATTACCACTACTATTATCGCTATTACCACTACTGCTACTACTGCTACCGCTACTACTGCTACCGCTACTACTGCTACAGCTACTACTGCTACCGCTACTACTACTACTGCTACCACTCCTACTACTGCTGCTGCTACTACTGCTACTACTACCACTACCGCTACAACTACTACCGTTACTACTACTACCACTCCTACTACTGCTGCTGCTAATACTCCTGCTGGTACTAATGCTACCTCTGCTGCTATACTTGCATGTCTTTCAAATATTTCCAATAACTATTATTATTTTAACAATGCCAATACCATTACTGTACCTTTTCTCTTTTTATTGTGTCCATCAAGTCATCTTCTTTCTCTTTGATAGAATTGTTGAATTTCTCGATGTGACTTTGAGAAAGATCAGAGGTAATATTTTTATACCCTGAGAGCTCGTAATCTCTCACCATGGTTCTAATTGTGTCATCTCGTTTGGAGATGTTAGCCAGATGTCTTTCCTGCTGCTGCTTACACTTGCCATGAGTTTCAAGCAGCTGTTTCTCTGCATCGAGCAGCTTCTGAATGCTGCGCTCGTCGTGCGCCACCCTAGCTTGCACCTCTTGCAGCTGCTGAGTCTTTTCTGACATCTCAGATTCAAACTGTTTCAGAGCTTGCTCCAGCCCATCTTTGGAACCTACAGAGCCACCACATGTTATACTGCATAGAGGTAACAACTATAGGAGGCAAGCACCACCAGCAATCGCACTACTACCTTGCCACAAACCGTGTACTCAAAATGCTACCAAAACATAGCAACAATATGTTTATTATCTTAAATCTATCACACAAGATCCAAAGTAATTATTTTCGGAAAAGCTAATGAACTTCACGTGTTTCATGCAGGGCCGTCAACAGAGAGCGCATATGTCTATACTTCTACAATATATTTCCTGGTAAAACTCAATTTACAAGCACATGTTACAGGTAAAATATGCACACCACAAAATTCATAACAAGACTGCCATTATCGTTGTAGAAAACGGAGTTAGCATAGATAGCTTATGCTGCCACAAACCATATATTGATCAGCTGATACTTGATCAATACAGTATAATAGTAGACTAACTAAGATAAAACCCATACCGTTGAAGACACTTCCTTTAAGGCTGCTTTTAATTTCTTCTGCATCTTTAATTAACAGTCCGTGAGTATTTTTCTTTTTAACTGTTGACCAACGAAATGAGTAGTGAGCAAAACATATGAGAAAATTCAAACTTCACACATGACTTTTTATAATCTTGTGAAGATTTTGATTTGACACTCTCGAATATGAAAAAGATCTAAACTGAAAAAAAGTTTAGCTCGTTATTGAACATGTACATGAAGTTTAAAACAAATTTCTAGATACTCTACCTAGCTTTATACTGTGTATTGATACAGACTATATACTCTACCTAGCTCTATACTGTGTATTGATACATACTATATACTCTACCTAGCTCTATACTGTGTATTGATACAGACTATATACTCTACCTAGCTCTATACTGTGTATTGATACAGACTATATACTCTACCTAGCTCTATACTATGTATTGATACAGACTAGATACTCTACCTAGCTCTATACTGTGTATTGATACAGACTATATACTCTACCTAGCTCTATACTGTGTATTGATAGAGACTATATACTCTACCTAGCTCTATAGTGACTTGGTTAATGGCTTCCAACTCGTGCATTATCTTATCAATTTTTTCCTCTATGGGTTTCAGTTCTTCCACCACCTGGTCGTAGGTCGCCTGGGCCAGTTTCAACTCCTTCTCTGCGTTTTCTTTCTTACTCTGAATCTGGATTTAGATACATAATATATTATACTGATATAGTGAGAGTGCATAATACACACTGATACAGCAAAGGTGTAAAATATTGAATAACGAATAGAAAATATGTATATATATTACATATTATATATGCTGGTTATTTTTTTCTTTCAATTGTCTAAAGGAAAAAATCACAAAAAATATATGAAAACTTCCCATAAAAGAAGTTTTACTGAATGAAAACTGTTATTATATAAGTAACAAAATAAAAATACCTTGCATTGAAATAATTCCAGTAACTACAGAAAAGTACCTGGAACACACAACCATGATGTGCAAGAAAAATTCTTCTAGCTTTTTAATTATCAAGTCTTTATCAACTATACAAAACTGTATTTTGAATTTTTTTCACAAAATAATAATATTGAACTGGTATAGACAGTTTCAGTTAGTGGGTTGTGGCCCTCACCTCAGCAGCCCTCTCTTTGTTAGAACTCGCATGCTTTAGCTCAGCCTGCTGCACCTTCAAGTCTTGAGTCTACAAAAGACGGGCGGATACATTACACCACCCACTTGCACTCATTCTAGGGTATTATGCTACGCCATACCAATACAGCATCAAGTCTATATAATACAATCTTCTTGTATAACTACTACAGAAACACGAGAGTATTACTACGAAATAAGGTACAGAAAAGAATCGCCTTTCATAAACTCTGAGCACATCTGCAACAGTTGCAACAACATGTGGTGAATCACTGACGTCAGCCATTACAGTGTACAAACGTTACAGCTCACCTTCCCCTTCCGTATCTTGGATATATTATCCAGGGCTTTAACATATCTTGTCGATGCAAAGATATCATCAAATTTCTTCTTTAAAGCCTGTCCTTCACTCAGCGGCCTATTCAGCACAAGCAATAGCATATACTAAGCCACAACATCAGTAAACACAGTCTATCCTTGGCTAGTCGTAACCATCTCAAATAATTTAGTTTAACGTAAATACAAATTATTGATAAAAATGCATTCAAACTGTATATAAGCTATATAAATGTCATAGCAGAAGATGACCATACCCTAATAGTAAAAAATGAGAATAAAATTTCAAGAGCAGAAGGATTTACAACACAAGGCAGTAACCTATAAAGATATGCAAATAAAAGAAACTTTATTGCAGAGGTTATTAGTATAAAGTGAAAAAGGCCTCTTGTCATTTCCATTGCAAGTAAGCTGTGCTAAATCTGCAGTAAACTTCCACACTTGCAAACAGTTTACATGACTTTTCCAATTATAAAAGATAAACTAAATTGAAAGTCATGAACATTTCACTGCCACTGCTCTATTCATTGCTTTATAGGAAACAGTGTACCTGTGTGCAGTATGAATTGATCTAAGAAACAAGACTTGACTAGGTGAACAGTAAGCACCACCTCCAAATCATTGAGACATACAAAGCATCACCTTAACACTAAATTTCACCAGATAATAGACTGTATAACTTTTTCATATTAGGACAGCACAAGCTAATCGAGACTCAATTTGGAAATAGCACTAACCAATTAGATTCTTCCTGGTGGCAAAATATAACATTCTGTAGAATCGGAGCTGAGACACCCAAAGCAAACTTCATCTGTAATAATAAGACAACTCTAAGTAATTTAAAGAATGTTGCATCCTCCAACATCCCCTTACTTTTATACAGAGAGTGATTTCCATTTAGTAATGTGAAATTAAAAGTTACATGTTCTTATGTTATATATGTAACAGACGGAATAATTTGAAACCTGTATCCTTTCATGCAATAACCTCAAAACTAACATACATTTTAAATAGAGAAAATAATTTTTTACAGCTAAATAAGTTGAGCTTTTTTATGTCTTACAAGAACTGAACACATACAGTATATAAATATCTACAGGTATATCAACACTTACAGTATATGAATATCTACAGGTATATCAACACATACAGTATATGAATATCTACATGTATATCAACACATACAGTATATGAATATCTACATGTATATCAACACATACAGTATATGAATATCTACAGGTATATCAACACACACAGTATATGAATATCTACATGTATATCAACACATACAGTATATGAATATCTACAGGTAAATCAACACATACAGTATATGAATATCTACAGGTAAATCAACACATACAGTATATGAATATCTACAGGTATATCAACACATACAGTATATGAATATCTACAGGTATATCAACACACACAGTATATGAATATCTACAGGTATATCAACACATACAGTATATAGATATGATATATCAGAACCACTGATACTAACCTCAGAGTTTATACCAGCACACCGAGAGTTCACCGCAACTTCACCTCCGTGTTTCGTTTTTCTTTTTAAGGCAGCGTCAACCGTTTTTACTGTTACAGACTTGCCCTGTGGACAGAGAAAGTGGCATCGTAAGTATACAGTTACACTATAAGCCAGTACTTGGGACAGGGTTTTATTTAGTCTTCACATTTGCACTGCTTTAAAATGTTCCATTTCCATCCAAGTGGCTTTAAATGTTACGAAAAATGGTAAACATTGTTTGAAAAAATAATAGATTAACATGACCACAAGCACAAACCACACCTGTCAGATTAGGAAGCACAAGCACTAACTACACTTGTCAAATTATGAAGCACAAGCACAAGCACTAACTACGCCTGTCAGATTATACAGGTGCTTACCTTCCTGCTAGCTTGTTGACTTCGGCTAACCAGACACTGCTCTGATGTCACACACCGAAACTGCAGCTTTACTTGAGCTTTAATAGTGCTTTCATCACTCAACTGAAACAAACAGCAAATGTTTCACCACTAGATCTAATCTTGACTGGGAACTAATCAGACTGGGAAAGGCAACTCTTAAGAGCAAATAGCTGTGTAATAAAACTGATAGAGAAAAATAAACTGAAGTAATTCTAGGATTTGGGGAATCAAACCTTAGGGTCATAAAGGAAGGCTCCTCCCTTGGTGTTGGGTGGCTGATCTCCGGTTGTGGCGTAACGAAGACACTCAATAACCGTCTGAAAATATTAGATTGCGAGAATATCCAAATAAAAATCGAAGAGAACACTTGTAAATATTCCATTCATAACCATTGACAAATTATTGCTCATAACAATGTTCTCAATGGCCACAAATAATGCATCATCATAACAAGTATAAATGTAGGATATTTGAAATTTCAATATCCATTTTAAAACCTTACTCATCAACACAACCCAAACTGCTTGAAAATAACTACAGCTAAGGAGCTACTATTGAAAACCTACTATTTGCTGCAGATAGTCATAGCATTTCAGAAAAAAAAATAAAAGAGCTTGAATTATAATTAAATTATTCTTTGCTACTTTTGCAATTAAATTTTAAAAATCCTTTGCAATCAAAAATAAAAATTTTAAGGAATGTTACTGTGCAAATAAAATCCTGAGTAATTAAGGGCATCATATTAACTTATAACTTACTCAAGTTAAATGATAATAATTCATTGAGGTTTGCGCAAGAAAGTAAAAACAAATTTCAAATACATATACGACATGTTTTGTAATTTAACAAAGATTCAAGAGCAAGTGAGTTCTCATTTTAACTTGTATATACATGCAAAATTTGACCGAAAGTTGTTCATTTGTAGTGATGTTCTGTAATATATGTTACCGTTTTTCCTGTTCCATTGGGTCCATGAATTAAAGTCACAGGATTTATGAATTGCAGTTTTTGGGGCTCTCTTGGACCAAAGCTACGTATTCCCAAAATTTCCAAGATTTCTAAAGTTGCCATGTCCTATGCAGATATATAATGTGTAATCATAATGAGTGATTGTGAAACATTTGACCAAAAGATGTGTTATTGTCATAAATAGGTTTTTAAAAAAGGTTTCGAAAAGCAAAATACTTACTACAAATGCAGTTTACTCTTATAGCTACTGAATGCATGGTGAGTGAGTCTTGGACTTGAAGTTGCTAACTCAGTTAGTGTTACAGTTACTGTTAGTAGTAATAATATCTTAGTATGACTAGTATGAGTAAAATTATAAGTTCAAATATAAGACAGTATCTTTAAGTACTAGTACTACTACTACTACTACTACTACTAGTAGTACTAGCTGTTTAGGCTTTACTTCTATATAAGCATAAATATAACTATAACTTATAGTTATGCTTATACTATAAGTATAACTATAACTTATAGTTATACTTATAGTATCAGTATTGGCTACTATTTATTACTAATCAGTAATTGTTATAGTAATACAGCATTAGTAGCACTAGTACCACGTCTACTGTACTAATAGTGGTAGTAGTAATACTAATACTACTACTAGTACTACTACTACTAGTAGTAGTACTAGTAGCAGTAGTACGAGTACCAATAACCAATATAAATATCAATAGTAATAGTACTACTACTAGTACTAGAGTAAAACTAAAAGTAAATAAATAATTAATAATTATTAGTACCAGTAGTAGTAGTAGACGTAGTACTATAGTAGTACTACAACTATCTAATTCTTATAGTTATTCTATCTACTTTTAGTTCTACTACAGTACTACAGTTCTACTACTAGTACTCATACTCATACTGAGTATGAGTATGAGTACTAGTATTACTATTAGCCTTAGGTCTAGTAGTAGTAGTAGCACTAGCCCTGAAGTCAGTAAACCTAAAACTAAGTAAAAGTAAAAGAAAGTCAAGTAAAAGTTTTACAATCACTCTTCCTGTAAAACTAAAACTTAATCAGTAAATGTAAAAGTCAAAACTAAAACCACAGCAAATTGAAATAAAACTAAAAGTAAAAGTTAAACTTAAAACACTTTGAGTTTGACTTGCCCTTGGGAGTTAAAGTGGGGTGTGTTTTTAACACCTAAAATAAAAGAAACTTTTGTTGTTAGCCCCAAAGCAATTATTCTTTAATTTTATTGAGAATGTCAGTGTGAGTATGACTGACCCTTGGTGATTAATCATTATCATTATGAAATTGAATATCAAATACAATATCAATATGTTCAAACTCAATGCTTCAATACTTGTTTAAATTAGCTGAAGTTTTAAATAACTAAATAAACGTTGTCGGGTGGGGGGGGGGAGCGGAGGCAACCATTTTACTTCAATTCAAAGAGTTTCAAATAAAGGTTTTGCGCGCCAACGCGATGAGAAACCTGGAGTTGCTTCCTATGGAAAAAAATATGTTCATGAATTTTTTTGTCATCATCTGGCAGTTTTATTCGTGTGTTTGTGTGCGTGTGTGTGTGTGTGCGTGCGTGCGTGCGTGTGTGTGTGTGTGTGCGCGCGCGCGTGCATCTATTTGCGTGTGTAATGTGTATGTGTATGTATTATGCGCATGTGTAATATTGTGTAATATTATATAATTACATTAATTGTTGGATAGCTAGGCATAAAGATCCCAGCATGTTATTAATTATTATGTTCCTGTGCAGCGGTTATGGGCAACAAAAATGATTTTTGCTACAAATCATATAGTAAATTTCAGTTGCAAGCAATCGATTTCTAATACAACAGCATAATATTATATGATCTATGTCCATATAATTATTTTATGGCCATTCGTGGTCACCTGTGTTGACAACTCTTAATTTGGGGTTCGAGAAGATAGTTTTGTTAACTCGGAGTTGTCCAATATTGCTTCAAGTGGATTTTGTCGTGTCAACGATAAACAGCCGCATTAAACGTCGAATATTACCCGAATTTCTGCCTACTTGCCAACAAGCAGCGCCATCTAGGGATAACCAAAGGAAACAATTTTAATATGGTAATTTTATTTCAACAGTTGTCAAAAGGTGAATCATCTGGTTTTTGTTATGATTCATTACAATTGTTTTTTACTAGTTTTTATCAAAATATATATTATTGCTAGCAAAGCCTTTGATCGTGATAGTTATACGTACGATACATAGCTACAACCTAAAAGTAAAAGTTTTAGTTGACAACTTAAAAGTTAAAACTAAAAGTTCAAGTTGATGGTTAATCTCAATCTGATAGTGATACTCGTAACTCTCACAGTCAGTGTCACTCAGAGTTAGACCTATAACTACTACTACTACTAGTACTACAAGTGAACAACCACTACAAGTACCAGTAGCAATAACTATAAGTATAGCTATAAGATATAGTATAGCTGGTTTAACTTTATTAACCTCGGGCTCGTGTTGGCTATTGCTATTACTATAACTATAAGTATTACTCTATTAGTATTACTATTACTATTAGTATTAGTATTAAAGTATTTTTATTTTATAATTTGAATTACATTTACTTTTAGTTTTAGTGATTTAGCCATTTACAATTACCATGGCCATAGGTATAATACTAACTATTACTTCAGTAACTATGTAATTTTTACTTATACTTATACTTATAGTATTGATTAAAATTTAATAAATTTGTAGTTGTAGTTACACTCATACTGGTGGTGATACTGTTAAACTTAAAGGTAATCTTATAGTTATACTTATACTTATAGTCATTGTTATTATTTATAGTTATTCATATGGGTAGTGATATTGAATTATCATTATGAATATGATATTCATATTGATATTCATCTTGATGTTGTAAAAACTATTAGTATTACTGTGAGTAGTAGTACAAGTGAGTGAATATCAATAATTCAAAGTCGAAACTCTCAATGTCAAAGTGAAATGATCAACTTTACAGTTGGTCTCATGGTTCATTATGACTAATAGTAATACCATCACTATCTTTTGTCAGGATTAAATTGAATTGTATTAAGGCCAGCAAAAGCTCTAGAACTCAAAAAAAGTCGGAGTAAATGTGAAACTTTATTTTTATTTTATTCATGACTTCTATCTTGTACCAATTGACAAACGGCCGAAAAGACATTTTCCTCGGATTCCGAAAGTTGTTCATCGATTTTTAGACAAATACTTTTTGTAGTTGAAACAGTCTTTATGTGAAGAGGATGGTCATTTTTCTGAAATTGTTATAGCTTTAATGTGCTTCTAAAACTAGAACATGAATCACAGTAATTCAGCTACTGACCAACTCTCCGACAGAGAGTAAGGTTGAGGTAGAAGTGGAATGAAATTAATTCTTCAGACTGAAGTAATACTAATAATAAACTCATTCAAGTTGATGTAAGTATTAGTAATACTAATAATAAGTATTATTATTACACTTGCAGCAATACTGTTGATAGAATTGTCGTCAATGACAGTCCTGGTTATCTTAAAACTCACAGGTAATGTTATGGTAATAGCATCAGTGTGTCTATTATTTAGTTTATTTTTTAGTTTTATTTATAGTAATTAGATATTTTCCAAGCAAGACCTTATACAAAAACAGTTACTGTTCCGATTATATATTAATGCTAGTACAACTAGACAATGATCCTACACATGATAATCAAAATCATTTTAGTATTGATGTTGCTCTATAATCTATATTAATACCTATGGTATTAGCTGTTTTTAAATTATGATCATCATATTTTGAGTATTCCAACATTAAATAAATAAAAATTAAAACTTTATGTTGATTTTCTGCGAAGATAAAATTTGATTCCTACTCCTGGTTTATGGCTTCAGATTTGAAAGCCGATGGTATAATGTAACTTCTATTTAAGCTACGTTACTTTTGTCTCTAAAACTAAAAATCAGAGCTTAAACTCCTTTGAATCAAGTGTACTTGCCATAACTTCCTCAACTTATTGACCTGACCCAAAACTTTTGATTGACTTGTTTTCACTAGTCTTTGAAGTTTCTTCAATTGAGTAGTCTAAAAACAAAATTGCCAATTTCAGTTTTTAGTATTTATAGCAAACTTTCAAATAAGTTTCTTGCGTTAGAGCGATTTGATAATGTTTTAACAGAACTTCCAGCAACTACAATTTTAACGCTGTTGGAGAGATTCAATGGCAACTGCAATTCAATTGGTTTGATAATTATGATTACTGTAGTAGATATTGCTATTTGTATGTTCATTACATCAGCTAAATAGCCAGATCTAAATTTACAAAACCCATTATGCTTTTTTAGCTACTCAACTTTCATTAATTGTAAGTAATATTGTCCTTTTAAATTGTATTATTGACTAGATAGAGCACCGTAATTTATTTGCGCGTGTAAGTAGGTGATAAAAACTCTTAAAAACTACCCTCCTCTCCTAACTAGTGATAAAATAAATGAAGCGTTCTTTTGATAGCTTCTTGCAACATCTTGTAAATACTTTAAATGAGCATTTATTTTAAATAATCCAACAGAGTTTTGATTTTTTCTCTTATTTTTGTTCATTCCTACTTATTATAGCCAGTATTTACACTGAATTTTGCAACGTGTTGTCATGTTTGTGATATGTAATAAATCAATCAATCAATCAAAGTTGCACTCTCTGGGCTGTAGTCATATAGAATTGGAATATAAAACAAAATACGTGATGAAATAATGTAATATGGTAGAAAGCTTTTACCTAGTTATTTAGAGTTAGTGTTTATTACATGTATGCAGGGGTATTTTCTCTTACTTCTGTTTTACCTTTGTGCGGAGGTTTAAACTGCATATTATAAAAGTTTTTCTTTAAATGTCGTTTGACACCCCTTGGAGTATCAACCAAAATTCAGTTGAAATATTTAGGCTTACAAAAGTTTTCAGCTACCCACATAAATGCTAATTAAAGCTATCAAAGTTTTTTGATGTAGTCATTCCTATAAATAGCTGTAGGATAATGGGGATGACTGCTAAATGAAAAATTTGCATAAAATGCTAATTTGAAATACAATTATTTTATCTGAATTTTCTGATAATGTGGCGTGGTGTGTTATTGTAATATATTGTTTGTACTGCAGTATTGTCCTTTTACACAAGAGGAACTCATGTTTATCATATAGATTTGGTAAATTAGGGCCCATTTTAAATAGCTGTTCTGGTTTCACTTCTTTACATTTCTAATTATGTGGCTTCCCTGTGGAAACTTAGTAATTACTTTGTTAAGGGATTCTTCGAGCCATATTGAAATCCAAAAGTCAATAACCCTTGACAGATTGTATGTATTGAAATTTGCATATAAAATGTTAGTATATTAGCCTTACAGCAAGGGTTTTCACGTCACTTCTTTTTAAAGTAAAGCTAGCAGCTTCTTGCTTAGCGTAGTATAAAATAAAGTTAACAGGTAAACGGACAGAAAATATAAAGTATCAAGAAGTTGATTTGCCACACAAATTCAACCATGCTTAAGTTACAGAATAGTTCTTCAAATTATTGTCACAGGCAAACAAACTGTCTTCAAATGATAACCTCTGTGGCTAAAACACTTGGATCACCCACCTGTATCAACAGCAATGGCTCTAATGTTATGAAAAGAACTGGTGTCCTCAGGCCTTATTCATTTAATTAATTGCTATTCCTTATAAGTGTAGTAGTTTCTTTGTTCACTGCATGAGTCACTGTGCTAGTCCTTCTAGTATTGTTTTCTATCTTAGTTTCAATGAGCACAGCTACTCCAACACCTGAAGTATATTCAAGTGCTCCAATTCAAACCCTAATCTTTGAACTTGCATAAGAGTAGCAATCCGCTTTTTACTGGAGCCATAGGCATTTGTAAGTATTTCAAGTTGTGGTTTTCCTGTAATACTGTAGGGACTTGAAACTGTCCCATAACAATCCTGTCTTCAAAGTCAGCTAACAGACCTGTTCAGTTTTACTGGCTACAAGTTTATCGCAGACATGTTGGGCATATTAGGGACTGTTACTTGATGCATACTTGGCTAATATACAACTATGTGTTACTAATACAGCTTACTGTGTCAGAATCCGACTTAATTTGTTGGTAATTACCACCTGGCCTTTGAAGTGTCCTTGAATACGTAGTGCATTAATTAATACTGCCTTGTATTCAAAATGGAGTGGGTTGATACATTATATAGGGAGTTGGTAATCAAGGAAATGTTGACTTCATTCTACTCTACTTTCAAGTTTGTCATAGGATTAGAGCTGCCAACTGTATTCTACTTCTCTTTCACCCCCAGTGTAATCTCTAGCTATTAGTTGTAATGGTTAGCCTTAGGATTGTCTTTCAATTTATTATAATTCTAAGTTCCTGCTACTGACTCCATTACTAAGTTGTGTCATGTATTGCAAATCTACTACTAGCATAGTGTACTACTAGCATACTATACTACTAGTCCTACTGTACTACTAGTCATACTATACTATTAGTTATACTGTACTACTAGCATACTATATTACTAGCATACTATATTACTAGCATACTACACTACTAGTCATACTCTACTACTAGTCATACTATACTATTAGTTATACTGTACTACTAGCATACTATACTACTAGCATACTATACTATTAGCATACTATACTAATAGCATACTATACTACTAGCATACTATACTACTAGTTATACTATACTATTAGTTATACTGTACTACTAGCATACTGTACTACTAGTTATACTGTACTACTAGCATACTATACTACTAGCATACTATACTACTAGCATACTATACTAATAGCATACTATACTACTACTCTATCACTTTGATCTGTAAACTGCTATGTTCTCTTTTTCCTCCAGATTTGATATTCAACTTTCACTTTTAGGGAATGATTTTCGTGTAGCTGTTGGAACAGGTCACACATTGTATTCTGTATAACTATACGTTATATTATACTGAGTACTTCTACCCAGTACTTCACTAGTGACTATACAGACACTACACTAGCTGTATCAAGTCTAGCATAATTCTGATAACATGGCATCTGCTGGTAGTAAAGGTTCCAAGAACATACCAGCTGACAAGGTATTGTCCTTACAACCAGCCTTTCAAATACTGTTTCCGTTTCCATTGTTGAAGAATATGAAACTTGTTAGGATCAAAGGCTCTGTATTGATTAGCTATTGATTATTGATTATTGTTGATTGATTATGGAGAATATAACTGATGTTTTGCACAAAGTAGAGCTCCTGAACTGTTAGTAAATAGATTTCACCACTCCGAGTGCTGGTGTCACGTCATGTGACATGTTGCATGACGTGACATGTTCTGTGACGTCGTAGACATGTCACGTGTGTAATTTGTTGGCAGATAAACCTCAAGCTGATACTTGTCTCCGGGAGAACTCACGAGAATCTGTTCTCACTCACTGACTCGGCATCTGTCGTCACGCAGTATATATATGATAATTGGCCGGAGGGTGAGTATCCACTCTTTATACAGGGGGTCTGGGGGTAGGTATCCACTGCATAGACCTGTAGTCTGAGGGTGATTGTCCACTGTATATACCTGTAGTCTGAGGGTGATTGTCCACTGTATATACCTGTAGTCTGAGGGTGATTGTCCACTGTATATACCTGTAGTCTGGGGGTAGGTTTTCACTGCATATGGCTAGAGAGATAATTTGGAGTTATCTGTTTTCGGATCATAGGTTGTGGCTGCTGTCAATATTTTCCAATGGATTCATTGTAATAAATTAGGTTAAGTTTGGGAATATTAGGAAGATCTAGTTCCTAGTCTAGCTTTCACACGCAACCCTTTATCTACAGCTAATTCAATCTCTCCTACTTCCTAACACTGCTACTTAGTTCCTCAACTGTTGATGTGCTAGCCTGTGCTAGCTGTCAGAGGAAGTGCCAGTATTGTTACCAAGTGTTGGCACTGAAGCTATCTGTCTGTCAGTCTCCCACATTTCATGTCTTGACATTTAATTGATGGCCTGTTGAACATACAACTCCTAGAAGTAAAAGGTATTGAGCAGCATGCAGGAAGATGTCATGTCCTTGTTTCTATATAGCTGTCTCAAAATACAGTGTGGCTCTGTTAAGGCCTGTCCACACTATGATGTTTCCATAAACTCACAGCTGTTTTACATCATCACCCTTTTTAAAGCCCATTACATTTTGAATAATTAGACACATGTTAAAACTGGCATTAGATGAGAAAGCAAGCACATTTCTAGACAATGCTCTGTTAACTTTATTAAACAAGTACCTCCTAAAATGTTTTCCTATTCAATGCACTTTTGCCAGCAAGGGTTGAAATTTCTCCATCTCTAGGTGTGTCTCATCATAACTTAGTTTTGGTGACGGCTGCTTTTAACAGTATTGTTTTTTCACTGAAACTCCCAATGTGGACAAACTCCGATAGTGCTAGTAGTCATCATATTTGTAGTTTCACTCAAAAATGGGCACACTTATAATATAAATACAATAGATGTACCTACACTATACATGGTCATGTAGAACATGTGCAATAAACACAGCCTATAATGTAGGTACTTATGGTGTATTTGTTTACTATGTAGATTTATGCTTACATTTTGCTATAATCAATATTTTTATAGTTATTTTATATTATGCATTGAAAGTTGTGATGGCTATCCACAACTATGTGATGGATTTTAGATTGGGCTGAAGAAAATAAGCCTGAAACAAATATCTTACGGTTGATATATCAAGGGAGATTCTTGCATGGAAATGTCACACTAGCAGCACTAAAGTTAACACCTGGACGAACTACTGTCATGCATCTAGTATCGAGAGAAAACCTACCTGAGCCAAGTAATAAAGGTGAAGGTTATATCAGAATACTTGCGCTGTGGAACAAACAGCATTTATCACATTGGAATATTTTGTTATGCAGTACTACACATTAAGTTATTTGATTTTTATGTAACAAGAGATTTCTGTTCAGATCACAAATTATGCATATGTGACCTGGCACCACAAAGCAAGGGATGTATATAAAATGTTAAAAACTTAGTTATTACTATAGAGTGATAGAGCAGACTTTTTTGAACATTTTGCACTTTATTTGAAGTCTCTAGCATAAATAGAACTCGAGATATCAGTATTTAAAAACTTTAACGTTTTTAGAATTTCTAAATTACTGTTTCGAGAAAATCGCGTTTAAAGTTGGCAACTCTAGAATAAATTGAGAATTATTTGTTTACAATTTACAAGCCTTAGCAACGGGTCTTTGTATAATAGGAATAGTGACAAATTTGGTATCAAAATAATTGTGAAAGTTTGGGCTTTCTGTTAAACTAAATTTCATGCTGCCTCAACATAAAATTAGGTCAAATATGGCCGCCAAACTTTTTGTCTAATTTATTTGTCAATTTGCTTTTTACTTTGTTTAATGATTGAAAGGTTCAACAATTCCAGCAAAGAGGAGGATGTTTCAGCAAATTTGTGTGTTGAGATATTTAAATTGGGCATCTAAGTTAGCAGGAAGTCATATAAAACAAAATGGCAGCTGCTTCCTGTTATACATTGAATATCTTCCTCTCCTCTAATATATTGTGTAATATATCAAACTGCAGCTATTGAGCTGTGCTGTTTCATAGTTATTGCTTAATGAGTAGAACACTTATGAGAAAATCATTTGACTATTATGAGATCATTCGAGATTCATTCATAAATATCTTTATAATCTCTAACGGCAATTAAATTTAGCAATTGATGTTGAAAATATAAACATAAAATCAGCGATTAGAACTTTTGAGTTTTATTAGGCATTAATATTCACATTTAAAACATCAAATACATTATTTTAAAAAAAGTAATTAAATGCAGTAACAAATCGAGCCTGGATACAACCATTATGCTTGAATTAACTCTTATCAAGAAAAGAAAATTAGGTAGCTTCTACGGTTTTTGCAAAAAAGGCACTTTTCATCTTTCTACTTCCTTGGTCTTCATAATATGAGTTTACAGAGTATGGACACATAACATCATGTATGTGGCAAAAGCTTCATCACTATCATCAGCTGATTTTCTAGCAATTATAGATGCCGCTACTTGACATCTATTCTGCCAATCTACCCATCTATTGTCTATTTCAGAGCTGCAAGTACAATGTTGACTTTTTTAAATAACAAAAGAAAACGGTAGCTTGATTAGAAACTATACGCAGTTATATTATAAAAAATTAGTTGGTTAAACAGTCTTGTGGTACTATTATGGCAGCAGTTAATTGTCATCCTGCATTTTATCAACATTTAAACAGAACAATTTAAATTAAAAAAATTGTTGAAAATTTTTAAGCACATCATTAAAAGACTGCAAACCTTTTTATGAATGAAATAAGCACAAGCCATAACCTTGCAAGCCAAAATTCAGAGTGTCTACATTAGGAGTGTTAGATTGATAGGTAGTAGAGTTGTGTAGGTATAAGTCTTCACTCTAATGTTCTCATAAGCCCACTTTCTAAAATGTACAGAATATCGTATTATTCTATATTAACATAGTATTATCAGTAAAATTACACATTATGCACTTGAATATCTAGCATATCTGCAATTGGCAATTTTGAAGCAATGTCTTTCGATAACTATTAACCACTCAGGCATTTAATTGAGTAAAAAAGCTAGCTAAATGCAACTGAATATATTAAAGACATTTACTATGAAATCAATTTGAATTTAATAAATTACTTTAAAATATGAATAAACTTTTGCTCATCCTTTATAATAAAATTAAAAAGTTTAGACTATTTATGCATTCAGTTAGTGTTACTACTCACTAAATAAGACTAAAAGTAACTTACTGAAGAACTAAGTCAGTCAACTATAGAATCAATATGAACTCACATTAATATTTCATCATTATACTCATTTACATTTAATCACATTTACCATTTCAATTTGGTTATAGGTGATGCTTTTATCAATATAAATAGGATTACCAATTGAGTTTTGACAGTAACTGTAAGCCTGCATAATGTGATAAAAATTTTATCATTATATTTTAAATCAAACTTTGAGCTAATTTGAAAATCACAAAAGGAAACGGTAGCTTGACTAGTAGGCCTAACGTTAATACTAATAGTAATACTAATAGTAATAGTAATCAGTAACTGTATTCACAAAATCTAAGACAGAGGCTAAAAGTTACTAAGAATAAGTCCAAAGTAAATTTAAATATCAACTATAGAATAAATTAATAAATATAATACTATCAGTATAAGTATCAAGTTTTAAGACCGAAGGTGAAACTCAGAGTCAGACTCAAATAGTGAATTTATAATTATTAATTATTACTCATACTATTAATATTAATGAGCTACATTTAGTTTTACAGCCAAATACCTGTATCAGTAAATCATGAATAATATTCATTATGATTATCATTATGAGTAACCGTACCTCAAACTGTGAGTCATAGTGAGAGTCATTTAAATAGTTACTAGTATAGAATAAGAATAGACATACTCCAGTCCTAGTGATAGTATGAATATAAATAAATTGATAACTACAAATAATCCTGGCAACAATTCTAAGTTAATAGCGTAAAGGATGGTTTTAAGTATAATTACCTGTATTGTTGTGATTTTTAAGCTTGAACGCTAAAGATAAAAATTAAGTTTAGCATTTATCACCAAAGGGCAAAACAGCTCAGTAACTTAAAAGCTAACTTTGGATGGAGCACGATGAAAAACTAAAACTAGCCTGCGATTTTAAATACGATGCTTCTGACAATGCGAAGAAAGAGGTGTAAGCTAAATTCATTTGATAAAAAATAAATTTGCAAGATCTCACGCTATGAAAATGACTAAAATTGTCTTCTTTCTTTATTTGATAACTTCGCAAATTTTTCACCATTTAAAAAATTGAATGCCTTAGTTACCAACTTTAAATGCAATTTTGAAGCTGAAGGAATCATCAAATGCTTGCGAAAGTATGATTTTTGAAATCCTTGGATTTTTTTGTATTAGAAAAGTTCAAAACCTAAAAACTGAAAATTAATTTCAAATTTAAGTATATCCAAATTAAACCTTCATTTACTACACTTTATAAACGCCGCCACATCCCCGGTTTTGTCGCGACTGGTCACATATTTTGGGTAATTGTGTGCTTGACCCTTTGAACCCATTTGAGATGTTGCTATCTATCTCTAATGGCTGTCTATTTCAGACCAGCTCAAGAAAGACAAGAGTGGTGAGGCTGGCTGTGCAAACTGCTGTACCATACTCTAGAGCTTACCCAGTAGAAACTGCCCTTGGATGAAGATAATACACACTAGCTAACTTAACAAATTGCCAGCCCTCATCTCCACACACATTCATAGTTGCCTGAGCTGCTAAGTGAAGTAGGCGCTGCCTTTTGCCTATCCTCTCACTAGATTGAGATTTCTCCATATCTTTAGCTATGGTTATGTATTTCATCATAATGAAACTGATCTTGTGCATGTTTTAGATGACCAGTGTTTGACTAACTTGTTGTATCTGATAACATTTATCACTCAAATCATTATGCCATTATAATTAGTCTGTTTTCAAGTTTCATACAATTATTTTATTTATGCACCAATTATTTACTATATTATTTAGATCCTTCTAATTCGCAGATTAACATAATGTTGGAATGTGGCTCTTGGAGAAGCTAAACTCTGTGTGACTGACTGTGTGTGCTAGAGTATATTTGCTGAATGCATGCTTGTCTGTGGAAATATTTTTGTACATTGATCTACTAAAAATGTTTTGTTTAGTTTATCTTTCAAAACCTTGGTATACTATGCCTTCTAATGTTCTATCTATGTTAAGATGTTATTGTTATTTACAACCATACATCTCTTTATTTTGTGCAAGAAAGAGCAATTGTAATAAATTATTTTACCTATTCTAATTTTGCATGCTTGTATTTCAAGAATCTAAACCGATATTACTGGTTTGTTGAAGTTCAGTCTAGGCTGTCAATAGATTTAAATCTATACAGTTGAGATGCATTCCGTACTTTTTCATCTGAAAAAATATTAAGAAGTCAGTTTTTCAAGTTTGTACTCTTTAAACTCATGAATTTAAGCTTCAGTGAACTTAGTTTCTCAAAGTAACAAGAATTGTGAATATGTTAAGATTTATCGGCAAAACCCACAAATATGCTTTAGTGTGTCCATGAATCGAAACTTTCTGCTACTGAAAATGGGGAGATTATATTAATATTATGTAGATGATAATAGGACAAGCAAATAAGTTAATGATTGTAATGAGTTTTTTCAAGTTGTGGACAAATGAACAAATAAAGTTGTCAATAGTTGCAAACAACACTATTCCTATACATAAGGCAACTCTACAAATAATTCTAGTTGAGATCACTTGTAGTTGAAATAGTAAAGCAAAAATTGACATTTCAGAATTTGCCAAGTTCAGATGTATGTCTTTTGCTGGCCAATTAGATCAGTTTATTTTAACGAAATTATGATTTATCCGGCATACAATTTTATATTTCATTCCAGCAGAGCATATTGATCTCCAAAATTTCAAGGCAGCATTTGAAATCATGTGGACCCATAAACAATTGTCTCCACCCAATAAGGTTAAATATCTAGTAAGCTCAATATTTTTTCTCAGCCTAGGTAGTATACATCCAAGAAAAAACCTTAGGAGATATTCCTCAGAATAGCATATTTTCATAATAGGCTTGTTCAATTTATAATTGTAAACCCATGAAATTACTGCCGACAACACTAGACCACTGAACTGAAACTATAACCCTTATAGTTCAATGCACTAGACAGTCCCAGATGTCCCACAGATGGTCACTGAGGAACTTTTAGTCTGCTACTTGCAGTAGTTATTTCTATTCAACACTACGCCAATAGTATTTGTCATAAGTAAGGAGTGAAAAGCCATGTAGTACATATTTCAGACACGTGGTAATGTATTTAGCAACATATAGCAGTGGTACATAGTGACAACATAGTCATGTAGTTAAAATGAGTAATATGTATACAATTGGTAGGCAATAGTCTATGTTTTGGTGACAATAGTCAGGCCTTGAAGGACAGATGCAGAGGTCAATCCTTAAAAAGGGTGCCACCATTGTTTAGAAGTGATAGCAAGACATAACGGGCGTTAATCAACAAATATTACAAATAAAAAATAGGTTGACCAACCACAAATCATAAATGATAATCACCATGCTCACAAAAGTAATCCAACATGCCAAAAACTACAAAAAAATTCAGTCATATCAACCCTACTACATATCTGTATTATATCTGTAACATGACTACAGCGAAAATGTTAAGAAAACTAAATATAGAGATGGCCTGCAATAAATATATAATACAAAGGCCGAGTAAACATGGAGTAAAACCAAAAAAAGAAAAGACACACAATTCAGCTAGTCCCAGCACGAGAAAATGTGTCCAATAAATGGTCCAAGGGTCTTCCATTAACATATAGATTCCACATTCTAGAGAATAACTTCTCCAGATTCTGAGCATAAGTCTTGACGTTGAAAAGCATACTTTCTGTCTTCAGTATCCAGACTTTAGCTCTCACAGCCTTCAGACTAAAAATAGAATGAACAGTTCAACAGCACCGCGAATAAACACACATACTATATAATACATGTCAAACTTAAAGGCGAGCAATACCAAACACCGGTTTTGAAGTCGACTGTTTTTATTAGATGAAACTGCTACTATATATAATCCTATAGTTTGAAACCAATATGCCAGAAGACAGACTTACTAGTCTGATTCTGTGCCCAGCTTAACAGCTATGTTCTCGTAGTCTTCATAGGAGGTGGCAATCAGCTCGGGCATACCAAGGCACTTTAGTTGTGAGGAGGCAACTCTAGATGCTAAGCTCTCCACTGTAAATCACAGAAATAAGAACAGTTATAACACACAGCTTCATCCCAAGCATACATAATGACTAGATATAGAAGATTGTAGATATGGCTGCGGTGGAAAAGCTGGGACTGAACTGTAGTGAGGTCTACTATCAAACACTACTCTGTATATAAGTAGGGTTAGCGAATCCTCTCTAGATTTATCTTGCACATGTTTTTGTCCAAACAAGAAAAGGATTACTTGAAGGAGGTTAACAGGTGCAGAGAAACATAACTGAATAGCAACTCACAAGGCAGGGTGACCATTGGTGTGCCGGCCCACAGCACATCTACTCCCGTTGTATGTCCATTGCACAGAGGGGTGTCCAGACACACATCTGCCAGCTGACCCCTCCTTACATGCTCTTCCTTGGGGGCAACTGGACTGAAAACAATGCGTGACGCATCTATTCCTTTCTACAAGCAAATTCAAGGGCTATATGGTATACATCGTACAGTTAGCAAGTAACATATTTAGTATGCCTAGCATGTTGAACAGTTTAAATCTTTCAAGATATACTGCTGGTAGGATTATAAAGTATGTCACGGAAATATTGCAGTCACGTGGAGCAGCAAGATTTCCTTATTTGTTCTAGCAGAGGTGCAAAGCTATTAGAGTCGAGTGAACAACTAACAGCGGTCTACAATGCATATATGTGAAAACCAAGTAGTGCAATAATGGTAGCTGTAACACTAGTCAAGAGTGAGTCAGGCAAGTTACCTTTACACAAAACTGTATAACATTAGCTTCTCCTACAGCAGGAAACCGGAGCAGCCAGAGGACGGCGTTGGGCACCCTCTTCAGTATATTGCACCAAACAGTTAGTATCACTGGATCTATCTTGTAGAGTTGGTTAAAGTTACAGAAAACAACAGCATTCTCTGGCAGACCATACTGCTTACGAGTCGTCACCACAGGATTCTGCAACACCTCCTCACCAGTTGCAGCCTTGGTGTGAGTTTGGTTAGTAGTGAGCCCATTGTGCACGAGTACTCCATCGCCAATGTCTGCAGCTGGCTGGTTGTTGTTGATCATTTCAGTAACGGCAATTGTTGTTGGCAGTTTTAAAATGGGTGTTATCACTTCCAAGCTGTCACCTTTACCATCTTGTTTGATTGTATGTTTCAAATCCTACAAGTACAGAGCAGAAATAAATATTGAGGGTTACAGAAATAGCTGTAGCAATTCTCTAATACAATTTTGAAACAAAGTGGATATGAGCAACACAATAATAACTGGGAATCTCACATTCAGCTGTTACGAAGTAGATGTAGTGAGGTCTACTATCAAACACTACTCTGTATATAAGTAGGGTTAGCGAATCCTCTCTTAGATTAATTTGGCACATGTTTAAATCTCTTAGATGAGTAAACACCTAACAGAGGTTATGCAGTGCACCTGGTACTACCAACAGGTAAGCAACACATACCTCAACAGTCTCTGCGATGCTGACTAAGGGTTTAAGGTTAGTGGCATTGATGATGGAGACATTGTCTTTGAGATCAACAGCAGCAGCGTCACTGGTGGGAGGTATAATGGCTCTCTCGACCATGTGGGGGAACATTTGCCTGAAAAATAGATTTAGCAGCATGAAAGGGATGACAACTCCCTGAGACAGATTACTTGATGGCTACCCAAAGGACTAGTGGGAATAAAAAGACCTGTACAAAACACAAACATTATTGAATGATCATGCATTTGAGCACTTACCTGTGCAAGATAACTAGGCTTGTAACATTATAACAAAATAGCTTGTTAGTTGAGACAAACTCCACTCAAATTCTTACCAGTGATCTCCAATGAAGAATGTGTGAGGCATGTAGGCCAACTTTTCACTATAATGTTGTGCATGCTCTATGGGAGAGGTGGTGGAGTCTGTGATGATGTAGTCCATATAAGAGGCTCCACTAGTGCCGGGATACCCCAGCCACATCACCTGTAAGGAAGCAAAGGCTATACAAAACAGGACTAACAGGTGAGCAGAACATCAGATATATGTAAACAGAGGGGTAGAGGTGTGGTAAAGGGAACATGTGGCAGTAGTTTGAACCAGCAGTGCACATACGCACAGCTGGCTTGATTACACAGCCAACTTACTTTAGCTGAGGTTTCTGAACGTTGAGAGGATATTTGCCAATCAAGATAAAAGGTATTCTCAGCAAAAAAAATTCAACAGCGGTAGAAACATGACATTCTAATGCAGGTACCTGAATAGGTGCCGGTTTAAGAGCAAACAGCTCATTCCGGGCTCCTTTAGTGTATCCATTCATATTGACAAGAATGTGGATGCCATCAGCATTGATACGATCTGCAGCTTTACCATTGCACGGTATTCTTGATAAGTCCACAAAGTGTTCAGCTTCTTTCGTAATCTGCAAGACATGAAATATTGCATTCAAAACAGAGCCAGTATAAAGTGGAATTCAAAACACAATGATAAACATCACAGAAGTATTTACAAAAGATCTTGACCGTATAAAACCAAGTGAATCCAAATGGCTGGTTGCAGGTAAATTTAAAAAGGTTTGAATTTTTATTTGACTTTAGTGTGCAAGTTTAAACACGACTACAATCCTCATCCTGGAGGGTTAACATACCTTGGACCTGAAAGTGGTGCTGTCATCAGCTGACAAGGCATAGCAGAACACCTCCACCTTACTTTTGTCATGCATGCCCGGTATACTCTGCATCAAATGTGATGTCGGGTGATTACCAAAGTCAGAGCTGACATACCCAATTCTCAGACGTCCTGTTAATAGAGATACGAGCAATGCATTAACTACCCACCACAGTGTGTCACAGGGAGTATTGGCAGAGTTTTTGAGTGGCAAATAGGCTGGAAACACAAGTTTTAGGCTGGCAGAAGTGAGCCAACTCGAGAGTCATACCATGAAATCGAGCAATAAACAGAAAATAACTGGGAATCTCACATTCAGCTGTTACGAAGTAAATGTAGTGAGGTCTACTATCAAACACTACTCTGTATATAAGTAGGGTTAGCGAATCCTCTCTTAGATTAATTTGGCACATGTTTAAATCTCTTAGATGAGTAAACACCTAACAGAGGTTATGCAGTGCACCTGGTACTACCAACGTATGACTAGCAATACATACCACCAGGAGATGCCAACTGAGTGGGGTGTGTATAAGCTCCCCTGCGGAGTATGACTATCTTTTCCTGGCAGAGTGTGGCATGCCTACTGGCTATGCCTTTTCGCTGATCAGCTGTTAGTGGGTACAGCATACTATGGTGGGGATGAACTGAAGGTAGCCGGTTCTTCTTCAGCTGGTCAGAAACTATGTCAACGAGCTTCTGCATTCTCTCATCATAGTCCGTCCAGTCACACACAATCTACAAGGCAGGTAGGCGTCAGTTTACTGGTGCTGACAGATCATGTGATGTAAGATTCAACATTACCATTGTTCAACTGTTGGCACTGTAGCTAACTGGTGCTGTTAGTATTATAGCCTCACTGTAACACAGTTCAAATCATACTCAAACCACTACCTCATTTAACTCACCTGCAGACAGTGTGCCAGATTGCAGAAGGCATCAGGGAAGTCCGGCTTGAGTTTCAAAGCCATGCGGTAGCTTTGTATGGCATCTTGCACGTTGCCACTGTCTTTGTGTATGCTTGCTAGATTGCTGTGTGCATCAGCAAATGCTGGGTTAATCTGTATAGCCCTGGTATAGCACTGCATGGCACCCTGGACGTCCTGCATTTCCTTCAGCGTGTTACCCATGTTAGAGTAAGCATCAGCAAATGTAGGCGATATCCTAGTATACAATAACGACCACGATAAACTCAGCAAGTCACAACATCTTAGAACAAGGATATGAAATGTTAATAGGTTAGAATGTAAAGTTATGCCCAGTTCAATATAGCATGGAGCACCAAGGAATACATCAATACTTTATGATAAACCGCCATGCAGAACCAGTTGACAAAAAGGACATGCCAAGCAAACAATAAAAGCGACAGGAAATGACAGCTACAAGAGAATGTGTGAGGGGCAGTTACCTGATAGCTTCTTGGTAATGTGCTAATGCCTCTTGCAACTTGCCTTGCATTTGCAGGATGCTAGCTAGGTTAGAATGTGCAGCAGCAAACTCAGGAAATACCTAAAACCCAGTGGTTACAAGCATAACTGGAAGTGAACACAGACGCCCACAATGCACCTCAACCATGCCAGGTACCAGGGTAGGGACTGGCTGCATGTAGCCAACCCTTCCCGGCAGTCATAGCGCATGCTAGTCAGGCGGAGATGAAGCCAGAGTATAGCAAACTATCACAGGAGATAGTGGTGACAGGTAACAAGGTAACAGTGAATAGTACAGGCCAGAATAATGCACATACATGAACTGTAGGCTGACCAATTCAAAGGACAAGACAGTTAATGTTGGGAGTAAGCATTAGCTGGACCAGCACCCCTGGGCTAATAGCACAAGCTGCATAGTGCACATGCATGCCCTACGATGTTGCAGCACTGGTATAGTATACTGATCCAGTAACCAACCTAATAGCCTCCTTATAATGCCTCAGTGCATCGTGCAGGTTACCTTGCTGCTGCAACACACTAGCTAAGTTTGAGTGTGCAACAGCAAACTCTGGGTACACCTGAAATACACATTGCCCATGATCTACAGACCTTACCATATCACAGAACAGTGTTTCGAGGGCACTCGGGGCCCAGTTGCACATATTGTTTTATTACTAATAGAGGGAAAAATATTTTAGTAAACTATTTATGTTTTTCTATATAAAAAGAACTTGCTGGGAGAGTTTACTAACAAGGCCAGTTGACTTTACCTCTAAAGCCTTCATATACAGTCGTACAGCTTCTTCAGTGTTGCCTTGCTCCCTTTTGATATTGGCCAGGTTATTAAGGGAGTCGGCGTGTGTAGGGCAGAGCCTCAGTGCTGTGTTGTACATATCTTCTGCTTCTTGAACCTGTTCAATCATTGTATTATAGCTTATGTACTACTGGAGCTCAATAGTTGATTCACTTAGTTATAGTTTCCTCTATACTTTTTATTCACTCAATAAATTAGCTGAAATAGAGGATGATTTTGCAGTACAAAATACTAAGCCTTTAAATCCTATCTTTCAATTAGTGAAGAGTCTCAACAGATAGTTTCAACAGCAATATAGCAGATTTCTGGCAGCTCATTAGTTTTCTAAGAAGGCTAAGCATATTAATATTTAGACATATATAATTGTATATAATAGAGATGTGGAGACATAAATTCATATGTGTTGGTGTCAAACAATACAAACACAGAAGTAAATTTAAATGTTTCAAATGATATAGCAACGTTTGACACCCATATTGCTAGTAGAGTTGCAATATGGGCTCTAATCGGTGCATACTATCTAATTATTACCTTAGTAGCGCAGCTTACCTTGCCTTTCTCTTTCAGGGCATTTGCCAGATTGCAATATGCATCAGGAAAGTTGGACTGCAACTCAATGGCTCTCTTGTAGGTGTCAATAGCTAAATCAACCAGTCCTTGCTCATAATACACACAGGCTAGATTTCCATGAACCTGCAATGACAATGCTGCCTAAATGTATGCGGTGTATTAGCAGATTTGCTAGTAACACACTGGCAAAGTTGGCAGCAGTTTTACATAGAGCGATAGAATACTTACAACAGAGTGGTTAGGAGACAGATTTAGTGCCCGGAGATATGATGCCACAGCCCTTTCAAATATCCGTGCTTCTTTCAGCACATTACCCAAGTTGATGTATGCATCCAGGAAGTTAGTATCTAAGGCCACAGCCTGTAGAGAGCACAAGCTTTCAGTTATCACAGGAAAATACATGACCAGGAAAACACATGACCATCTAATTTCCAAGTCAAGTAGGAAAGGCTAAATATTGACCTACCTTTTCAAAGTGATGAATTGCCAGCCAAATCTCTCCCTGTGCATTGAATACACAGCCCAGGTTACTCCAGGCCACAGCAAAGTTAGGCTGAGTTTCTATAGCTTTCAAATAGCATGCCTAAAAAATGCCCAGGCAAAGCCCAAGGGCAAACAAATATTGTGTTAATATGTGCATCAAGTTGTTCCACTTATCCATTTTATCCACTAGTTGAGCCGACCAATGTGCGCCGCTTCCCGCCTGTGCGCTCGCTTGCGCAGACATGACTACAAGAACATCATCGAGTCAACCACTGCATTCCAACTAACACAACGGTTAATCAACTTATACAATGAAATGAGCAGTTGACAGTGGATGTACTTGCAGTGAAATCGTTACTCAAACCTCAGCATTTTCAGCTACAAGGAATTTCATTTCAACAAGACCCAGTCATTTATTAGTGAGCCAAGGCCTAGCAGACTGAACAATTCAAGATTTAATTGGCTATAACTTGAAAGGAAAGTCCTTGCACTGAAAATTAATCTGAAGAGTTTGAGATGCGATGTTTTTGCCAACTAGTAAGATTGCAAAGTCACATAATGCAATATAGAATCCCCTTGTCAGTGTAAAGTGAGTGTGCAATCTAGAATGCTTGCCTTTCGCTTTTATTCACTGTGCCAACACCAAAAAATATTAAACTTACTCCAACTGGCTGTGACTAATAAAATAAAGGTTTTCAATTTGGATTGATGAGATGACACTAAATTAGATTTGATGAAATGGCATGGCACAGAGAACAAACTGACTGCTGGCTTAGGCAATACAATGGAAAACACAAAACAGCGCTAGCGAAGTCATCAAAAGTAGAGACACCTTAAAAATCAGCATAAATTCATGAGCAGCGCAAGTGCTTTCTCGAGAGCTGCGCCTACTAGTAGTTGAGCCAAGTTGGAGCGTCAATAAATTGTTTCACCTACCGAACCTGGTGCCAAAGTCCTGTAGACATCTGTAGGAATGACATCTGCCAAGCTGCCAGTGATGCTACAGAACATGAGCAGGAACCATTAACAGCACATCTTAGCTAAATCAAAGCAGGTGGTGACAGGCAGCAACACAACCCACATAAATGAGTGTGTTTACTGAACGTGACCCAAACAAGCAGCCTGACTACTGATTAGGAATGTGGAATTACAGCCAGAAAAGGACAACTTGATTCAAGCTAATAATATAGCAGAAACCATATGCGAAATCGAGTTTTCCCAAACCGCTTCCCTCCCCAAGCAAATTTTTTCACACCCAACAACCAAATCAACATATTCCCACCTATAAAGATGAGCGCTCTTCAAGAGCTAGGAGGTTTGAACCATTATGTTGACAAGCATACAAGTGTCGGCCTGAAACAAGACTGACTACCTGGTTGTTTGATAACACAAGGAAACAATGTCATTGCAAGGTCTTCCCAGTCTAAAAATTAGTGAGCTGGCATTGCAGGCACCACCAAGCACACCAAATGGGTGGGATCGCCACACTGCTAATAAACAGCAAAACCTGCGCACAGGAGAGTTTTGCTTAAATGAACATGTCAGTTGATTGAACATGATCACTAGAAACTTTTTGAAAAAAAAAGAACTGAACTTCTAACTATTCAAAGAATAAAATGTTCAATCAAGTGACGCTGAATCAAGTTGTCAACAATTTCTACTGATGGTGAATCTGATACAACTGGGAATATTTGCCAGGCTGCTTGTTTCGAGGATCTCCTCCTACCTTAGCTTCATCCAAACGACCCAGAGCTTTTAGAAGGTTTCCAAGATCACTTCTAACACAATACAAGTCCTAAAAATACGAAAAGACACCGTTAGAGACCACAAAGTTTATGTAGTCAACAACCATTAATAGTTCAATGTTTAGCACTTACTGGGTTATACTGCAAAGCTGTCACGTAAGCTTGAACAGCTTGCTCCATGTCACCAGCTGATACCAACGCAGCAGCTAAGTTAATGTAACCATCAATGAAATCAGGCTTCAGACTGACCGCATATTTGTAATTATCTAAGGCTTCTTGCAGTTGGCCTGTAAGATGGAGCAAAACATGATATGTCAAAGCCCCACATATTTTCTTAATATCTACAGGCATTTCACTTTGGGTTTTTGAAAACTATACACAATCGTCAAATACAATGCAAAACTTACCATTTTCTTTGAACACATTGCCTAAATTAGAATATGCTTCAGCTAGCATAGGATTCTGTTTGATGGCCAGCTGGCTGAAATATGCGGACCTACAATATGAATATACTACATTTACAAAGCTAAATAACTGTGACAAACAGTAACAGAAAAGAATTAGTTGCATGTACTTCAAGTTGTAAATGCATCTCAAATTTTGAAGGCAACAAAACTAAACAGGGCAACAAAATTAAAGCTTACCTATCCAGCCTTCTGCACTGAAAATGAATAGAGCTCAATAAAAGCAGCACCCCTGTGTTCTCAGGTTCTTGTTTCCAAAGTTGCATACAATGGGCTTCAGCACGCTCATAATCACCAGCTTGATACTCTCGATGAGCTAGCTCAGCCAAACTAATCATGGTCACATGGGCGTGGGAAGTAGGAATGGCTATCAAATCAAATTGAAATTACAATGATTGTGAAATAAAAGATTAATTAGTAAATTACTATTGAAGTATCACTACAATACGAATTAACTTCAAGTGCAAATAACAATTTTAATTCAACTTCAAGTAAGTCCATAATATTAATATTAATTATAAAATTAAATGTGTTACTTAGAGTTACTGTTAGTCATACTCGGTCTGCCTCATACTCATAGTTGAAGTTAATCTTATAATTATTATTATACCAATGGCAATACCGTGATAATAAGGCCAACTTTTACTTTGGCTATTGCAAAAGGAAAAGCGGCTTTGGTCTAACCAGGTTTAGTACTAGTACTCTACTACAACAACTACTAGTAGACTTCTACAAGTTGAAGTTGAAATATCAAATTCAATATCGATACGGATTAAAATAACTATAACTAAAAGTATAACTATAACTATAAGTGTGCATACCAATATTACTATGAGCTCCCAAGTTTGCTCCAGTCATAACAAACAAAACTATGTTGCATTAAAGCGCCAACAGCTGATTACGTTGAGCAGTCGCACAGTCGTGAAAGAAGCAAACCCCGATCAACAAGCAGTAACAACATACGACTTGAACGGTTGCAATCTTCTCAAGAAATAAAAATGGCGAAGCGTGCGCGAACTAATATTTACTCACACGTTTTATCCTCTTTTGTCTTTATTTTATTTTAGATAATTTTTTATATTTTACTATAGTTTTGAAACATATTTGCTACTTTTAAACGTATTTATTTTAAAAAATACAGCATTAAGCAAGAAGAAACTAAAGATTTATGCACCATGGCAAACAATTTTGTCGGAGGAAAATATGTAAAAAGTTGATCCCGTGACTAGTTTTTACAAGTTGGTGTCTTGATAGATTTAACTCCGCCAAACCTCGGCGCACCCCGGCAATTATGTTCGCGCTATAATAATATGGCCATGATATAAATCCGATGTTATACGCTTGCGTATGACCATTATTATCTCTACCTTTTTACCGCCAAATATTAATATAAAATACCAATAAGAATATGTAATACTCCTACTGCAAGCACGCTTTGCTTACTTGCCGTACTTATTTCGCACATTTATTTTTTAATGATATGATAAAATTAAATGTTGTACAGTTCAAGTTGCACTATTCTTATATTTATAGAATTAATAATATCTGTTGAGAAACAATCATGCGATCCTATCGCTAATTACATTCATAACAATCACGTGACAATATACTAACTAATTGCTGTACTACAATCGCCGTATACTTGTTTTACCCCTTCTCTTCCGTTTTATATTATACGAAACCATCACGCTGTTCTTCATTCTAATAAATATTTTATTACCAAATAATTAAATCAGTCAGTCAGTTTGCTCGATAAGTTAAATCAGCAATCAATAACGTATTTCATAATAAATACTATACACAATGGCCACACATTCAACAATATCAATTATAATCTTAGAATTTAGATCAATATTTTACAAATATAATATTATTATTAATAATGACTATATATTATTAATAATGCTATAATACCTACTAGCAATATTAAAAGCAATACCTAGTATTAATTATAGACTTTTAGTATTACTTTTAGTTTTCTCAGGTAGGTAATCAGAGTTTTTAGAATGGTAAGCCTACTGTCTTATACAAAGAAAATAACCTCAGAATCAATGAACACTGATAATTTATATTGTCTCATAGGTAGGAAGCTGGGTAGAACAATAATTGCATGGTGTCAGCTAAAAATGGCAGAGGTAGTAGTGACACAGGTAATAATGGCAAAAATCGAAAAAAAAGTTGAAAAAGACACATTTTCAATATTCATATTGAGATTTGTGTTTAGGTTGGGGGTAGGAGTTTGGAGTTTTGAGCAAATTTGACATCAGTGTACCATTTTTTGTACCATTATTACCGTGCCATTTTTACCTGCACCATTTTTACCTCTAATCTAATTGCACAGCATATACTATATAATATAGCACAATATCAATATGTTATATAAGTTGACTTTGATATAGTATTGTCAAATTTGAGGGTGCAAGACCCTCACAGGGTCTGTATCATCCCTGGCTAGTGCGATTTACAATACCACAATATACATAATATTTCCACAAGTTGCATTAGAAAGTCTATATATCATGTTATCAGTTTATTGATGATTTCATATATTGATATAATGTTAATATGCTAAACTCTAGTATATCATATATTATATAATCTATGCAATGTATTCAATTCAGCATGTAATACACTTGTTGCACTCACAAGAACTGCTCTGCACTAAAGTTTATAACTCTTACTACACATACAGCACCTACAAACTTGATAGGCCTACACAAAAAGCATGGCATTTTTTCCTGAAACTTATGATTTTTGATGGATGCCACGGGCATGCATAGCTATTTCCTATTCACAACCTCATGCACTAAGGCGGCGTGTCCAACTTTTTCAGAGAGAGGGCCACAGAAGGGGAATATTTCTTGGCGAGGGCCACATTGTAAACTTTAGCTTGTGCTGGGGGCCACAGCATCAGTATTTTTCAAGTTATTCTATTCCCAATTCTTATGAATCATTACACAATGAAGTCCCAATAGTCAATGCAGGCTGCATGTTTTGTAGCATGTATATAGATAAGACATTTAAAAAGTGTTTTTTACTTTTATTTATGTATAATGTGAAAATTAATTTTAGTTTTATGCAACTGAGGGCCACATAAATGTAGGCTGGGGTCGCTCTGTTTGATCAAAGCTTTCTCATGCTATTTATGGACACAATGAACCCTATATGCATATTACATATATGTTGCTTTTTAAGTGATCGTTCATTGTTAAAATTTTCCAAAAAAGGTGACATTACTTAAAATGAAATGTATGGAGAGTGGCAATAAAGTGTAGGCATATACATGTACATGGAAACTTTAAAAACTATAAATGACATTAATTAAGAGTTATCTTTCCTACTTTTAAATCTTGAAGTTTTGGGCAAAGTATCATAAATATGTATGGTTTCAAATGTTTACGCTTTTTAATATGTTTTACGAAAATAAGATATTCACAACAAGATCTGTGATTGCATGAGTTGACTAGATTTCTAACAATTTGAAGTTATTTTTTCAATCAGAATAATTTGTGTATGCAAGCGATTTTTTCTGAATCATTGATATATGTACATGTCTCAGCTGTGTGAATACATGAATTATAATTTAAATCATGATTTTCAAGGTCTCATTTTTCAGACTTTAAAGCTTTTTATGATCCAACCATTTATGTTGACCTCAGCACAATTAGGAGTGGGTGTACGTTTGTTTATATCTATTTCACTATATTTTATGGTGCATATAATATGTATGTATATAAGCGTATTACTATATACATTTAAGAAAAACAGATACTATTGTAGCAGTACACGGTGTATTAATATTAGCTTTTTATAATAGTAAAATAGTTGTATAGCAACAGCAACTTTGTTTCACATTCGCTATTATTTAGTGCTCTAACTTTGCTAACACCTGTAATTGTAGTTTAACAATGATGTCTTTTGATTAAAATAATTTAACAACAATAATAGAATGCAATTATTGTTTCTTGTATTTGTAAAGTGTAGATTTGATAATATTTACTCATTGTTTCTGTTGCTATAAACTGGGTCACCTCTCTGTTCACCAGTAAACTCGTCAGTTTCATAACAGCCCGACATTCTTACCCGCCCTTTGATCAATTGGAGAATCCAAAGTGATAATCCAATTAATGTTCTCATTAATTTTTTTGCTTACAGCTGTTGTCAACATCTGAGTGAGTACATATTTTCTATTGTATCCCTTAGCTAATCTCATTCTATCAGGACTTATAGCTAGTAGTTGGTCACATGTTTGCTTTGTGTATATCATTATTAGTTCACTCTAAATTGTGTTTTAAAATAATGTAGTCTGTTTAATATTTGCTCCTAATTTTGGTAAAAAGCATCTTTTCTAGAAATGGCAGGGTGAGATATATGTTTTTGTTTCCTAGCCTGTGATACTTTGCCTGTGATACTCAATGATTGGGTTGTCAGGCTGCCACACTAGTCTTAGTAACAGTTAGTCTGATGAAATTGGACTATAAATAGTGGCGCTTGATAAACCCATTCATTGAACTGTCAAGCTCTAACATGTTATAAAATGTAGTATTAAGGTATGTCCACATTGGCAAGTTTATGTGAATAACATGGGAATTAAGACTGGCAGTTGTGAAAACATGATTACGTATAAAATTAACACAGCGACATTTCAATCAAGACAGTTGCAAAAAATTGCGATTTCAACAGAAATAAAGAAATATTTTGTGCCACACATTTCATTATAAAGAGTATTGTAGTAAAATGTGTTTATTTATTAGCTATAAATGTGTGAAAGAACAATGTAACTGCCCAATCGATCCGAGCACTCCTCTGGTTTTGAGAAAATCTGTTATACTGAGATTTCTGAATAAAACAAACATACATTGTTTAAAACATTGATGGTCAGGAATTTCATGTTGTTCACAGAAATGTCGCAATGTGGGGCAAACCTTTATCCAGGCAGAAAATATAAAAGCTGATTTAAATATGTCAGCATAGTATGCTTTCTGCCTGCACAAATTTCTGCTTGTAATTAATAAGTAGGAAAAGCTGTGTGATAGTTCATTGTATGTCTTTTTGCATTTATTCCAGCTAGATGAACAGTTTTACTAAAAATGCCAGGTAACAACTTTTCTTATGAACAAGCAATATGCCATGCAATGTGCACGTCTCCGCGTCTTTTTTAAAACAGATTAAACCTGTTTTTGTAATTTGTACATCATATATAACATTGATTACTTGCAAACTAGTTTTTATTGTGGATAATTTTCTTGCACCTTGCAACTCTGTTTTTCACACCTATCTGTCTATAGCTAGCATGACTTGAGATGCAGTACTGCTTTTGTGACTGGGACTTTCTGCTATTATGACTTGGAACTTCCTACTATTGTGACTTGGAACTTTCTGCTATTGTGACTTGGGATTTCCTGTTCTTGTGACCTTGACTTACTGCTACTGCGATCTATAATGACATATGTTCTAGTGACTTGAGACTTACTGTGGTGGCATGTAGTACCTGGACTCTGTCATAAAAGCTGCTTTTGTTAAACTTGTGTGTTTCATTCGCAAATGATGACTGAAGAAAATATTAAATACTAAAATAGTTTCTCATTAGCACTCTGTAAATATTTTATCAAGTCTTTTGTTTATGTAGACACATACTAGTTCACTTAAAACTGACCATGTCGATTATTAGACCTCTCCTCCAGCCCACCCATATTGTCTCCTCTGACTACACTAACTCCTTGCATTATATATACTGGGCAGAACTTTCTGTGACAGCTGACAGTTGACCTTAGTATTCATTCAAAGTCACTCTTGACTATTTACTAATAAGATGTAAACTGTACTGTACGCTTTGTGTTTGGCTGTTATTCACACGCTACAGTTCCTGCAACCTCTGGCTTGGAATATGTAAATGCTGACTTGTATTAACCAGTTTCACCAGGTGCACCGCTACTGTAGGACTCAACATTCTATGTTTTAATATAATAAAAAATACATGTGTGTGAATTCAAAATGTTATTTTGTGTCTGACAGTCATAATTAATCTAGAATGGCAGCAAATTTAAAGAGCAAGTAACTTCAAATGATATCTTTTTTCTTTTATAGCTGTAATAAAGTTGCTAAAATTAGCAAGTTGTTATGAAATGAATAGAAAATGTTTAATAAGTTTATTCACTTTAATACTTACTTTGTTTAACGGATTACAACTTTACAATATCCTAATATGATGTAGGTGAGCTATATGATGCTGTTGTAGGGCAATGTCGTCTTACGGCGCATACTATTACAACAGCGCTAAACCAGATGCAAAGGCAGATGAATCTAGGTCTCCAGGGTATGCTAAAGCTGATGACAGACCTGTGACAGCAGCAGCATCTCGGTATCAGAACAGAAGACGTTCTATCACCCCTCCGGATGGTGAGCGCAGAGTACCATACTACCAGGAAATGGAGAGACCTCGAAACCCCGGAGCTAATGATGAAAGATCTCGGCATGCGTACTCGGATAGACCCGGCACTGCTTACGTACCGCCCAATCAGAGTGCGGTAATGCCGGCCAACTCTCCTTCTGCTGGGAGAAATCAAGAGAGAAAGAGAGTGGACAGCCCTGACCCCTCCATGCTATCCGATATATCAGAGCCAGAACTTAGACCTGAGAACTCAATTGTTGACTATTATACTTACAGTAAATGTTTACAAAGGTAGAGAAAGTAAGACAGTAACTTTTAAGTACTTTCCTATACTCTTTTTCTTTTACATTCACTGGAGATTTATTGAGTTCTGTGCATTTTAGAGTGATTTCAGACCCTAATCTGTCAATGCCCGTTAGACTGGGTATTATTGGAGAATGGGGAGCTGGAAAGTCTAAGATTATCAAAGGTGTTCTATGGTGCCTACGGCAAGCATGTGACACAACATGTACACATCTCAGTATGTATTCAGCGTTGTGTAAATAGCAAGATATTTCTTTATTCATAATCTTCTTATTTCTGGTATGTACTGTAGATAGAAATTAATCTTAACAAGTGTATAGGTTTTTATACGAGTATGAAAAATCGTAATCAGGTGATTAAAATACTTCTCGTACAACTATTTTATATACTAAAGTTACTTGTTTAATCTAATGGAGGTGTATGGAAGCATTTTATAGCCCTAGTACATGTTGGTAGTATAAGCAGTTGTCTGCTTGAGAAATAAAGCATTCACGCTTCAAATTCGAACTAAAATAATAAATTATGAACCCAAACTAAGCAAAAATCTATATCTACCAACACCTTAGCATGTATTGAACAGACATCTGCACATGCCTCTAGTGATCTAGTCTGATGTGAACATCTTATCTATTCGTGCGCTCTAGCACCTTTTACTTCAATATGAATCAGTAAGTGGATAAACACTGAAAATAAATGAAATATTGCTGTAAAAAAAAGCTGTGTATGCTTTCACAGTAATAATAGATAGCAGGAATAAAGCATTAGATACACAACAAGCTTGAAGGAGGTGGGGAAAAAGCTCTAATATACAAAGTTATGCATTGTGCAAGCTATTAATTCAAAGAAAGTTCTATTGCATTAGCTTGCTATAGCTTATGTTTTGGCTGTAACAAGTTAATGCAATAGACCAGAAGTTGCGCTTTTTTAACGGTTTATGTCTTCTAAATAGTTGGCTTATACAGATTTTAAACTCACAAGTATTGTGTTAACACCAGGTATATTTTACAACTGCCAGTATTACATTTGTATAATTCCAGCACATTTTAGTAAATGTGATGAGTGTGACATGTAATAAATAGTAACTTTTCAAGTGTAACTATTGCTTCAGGTCTTTAAGGAACATGACTTAATGTAATTTACAGGTGAGCCTGTAGACGCCCCGAGACATATAAGATGGATGTTTAGAACCTGTATGTGCTGTGATATGTCCTTCTTTGTTTACCTCTTCCTACTGCTGCTTCTCCTTATAATAATCATATCCAGTGTGCTGCTGGCATTCAACTTTGGTGTAGGTAAGTGAAGTGTGAGTAAGTAAGGTGTGAGTGAGTAAGTGTAGGTAAGTAAGGAAATGTAAGTGGAGTGTAAGTAAGTAAGGTGTGAGTGAGTAAGTGTAGGTAAGTAAGGAAGTGTAAGTGGCGTGTAAGTAAGTAAGGTGTGAGTGAGTGTGGGTAAGTAAGTAAATGTAAGTGTCGTGTAAGTAAGGTGTAAGTGATGGTAGATAATGTTTGTACTTGAGTGACTGTAGGTAAAAATAAACATGTAGATATTAATTGATATATAAGCAGTTTTCCACAAACATGTATGTATAATTTTATATTTCTCAAATGAACTACAACGATGTGTTGAATACTTTCGTAACTAATTTATGATGTGCTTATGCTAATAGTAAAGAAAATATAACACTCTTTGACATAATAGTTCTATTTTTGGTAAATGTGAAGCAATTTTCTTTCTCTACCCCTCTCTTCCTCTTTTCTTCCCCTCCCCCTCCCCCCTTTTTCTCCCCTTTGCCCTCCTCTATATCTCGTTCACCTAGCTGTCGAGTATAGAGCCCTACATCCACCACTGTTATCGTTTATCAACATGGCTTTTTACTCTTGTACTCTATCTCAGTGTTTGTTTACTTTTAGCTCCGTATGTGATTGCCAATGGAGAATCTTCTAGACTGAATAGAACTAGCTCAAGCACCTTTTCCAGTTCTCTCTCTTCCAATGAGACTATAGCACTGATAGGTGGGCGTCTCTTATTCGATTAATTTATACATAAGCTGGAATGTCCCAGTACCAATTTTAATACTCAATTAAGTAGAGTTATCAACCCTTGAGAAGAATTACTCTCTTTTCTCTATCTCCACATGAGATTACTTGGGGTAACCAGTATCGGGAGTGAGAGCACAATTCCAAAGTTCAAGATGTGTCTCACTATACTATTTATAACAATTGTCATGCTTGACTAAATATAGAGAAGCTGCAGAAATAATGTCAGCAGTGTATCTAGGCAGAAAAGTGTAACTCCTCATTCACACTTTGCCATATCGTAAGCCATTTTTACAAATGTCTGAGCTTCCTATGCGATGTTACGGTATGTTAGGATCAAGCACTGCTTGATTCAAGCAAGTTGCGGCAGGCTCCTATTGGACAGGAAGACATTCATGTCAACTCATTGAATATAAATGTCCATTGAGGTGTCATAGATCGTACCCAATAGCGTACTTTGAGAACTTCAGCTCAGACAAACTAAAAATGGTTGACATTTTACGTTACGGCCTACGATACGGCAAAGTGAAAATGAGGGGTAATATTCAGGAGGTTTGAGTTAGTTTTGTGCTTGACTTTTAGACTCAGCTTTATCTAACTCGTGTGAAATACACAGAATAGACATTTTATAGGTGCACCCTGCCGTTAGAGATGTTTTATTAAGGGTCTTGATCAGTCATGTAGCACTTGCTTATGTCATCAGACAAAACTGGACTCATGTTGCAATTTCGACTGGGGTACCTGTTTTGTTGTATCCATTTTAATTGTGCTATGAGAAAAAACTTGATAAAGTTTAATTGCACTGTAGATTTTGTACCATATAGCATATAACAAATCAGCGTGACTGCGCTGCACCCCAATTCTCATCAGCAAGCAAGCACTAAGGAGCAGTTATATCTGCACAGGTGTTTTTGTATTTTACAGTTACACTCTCCCTTGTGACTTGCCTACTCTTGATCGTATGTGTAGCTGGGGTACTTAAATGTGCTAAAGACAGATTTATGAGGGGCGCTGGTGACATGCTCGCCCACTTCAGGGCTTTAGTAATAATGGTACTCTGCGACTCTCCTCCTCCCCCTATAGACCCAGTTGACAGAGTGGAGATAATTCCTATTTGCTTCAACGCATCTGATTACGCAGGTTGGTCTTTTTTTCAGTCTGGTGGAATACTTCGCCTTGCTGGTTGTTTCTTATCTATATTCTAAAATGAAATATTTTGGTTCCTTCAAGTCTACAGGTATCAGATTTTTTATGACATTTACTAAATTTTTCTTTACTTGAAATTTATGCTGCATGTTTATTTTAACTATTACTGTAGTTTTACTTTAATTAGACTATCCCATTCATATGGTTCTTTTGTTAGCACTATAAATTATACACAATTCTGTAAGCATGTGCTAGTCATACATAGGAGGTTTACATTGTGAATTATATTCTGTTGAACTGCAGATTCAGATGACCCTTGGTCAGCTCTCACTCAGCACATGCTCGTCCAATGTGAGTCAATGTTTGGATTCTGGAAAAGTCGCTTATACAGAATCTGTTCCAGAGACTTGGAGGTTAGTCTTTATCATACAGATACATCAACATCTCTTCACATCTCTTTTTGTACTTTCTATACCTTCAGTTTCATAAAAAGCTATAAGTTGGTTGAAGACCCATTGTTGTTAAACTTGAAATAATTATAATGGCACATTAAAAGGTTTCTATCATTAGTTGGACCTACAAAATAATTTTATTTGTAAATGCATTAGGTATGACAGTAATCCATGTATTTGGTAGTTTAATAAAAAGCAAATTTTCATTTATATGAATGGTCTGATAACTTGATAAAGACAGGAACTCTTTCTATATTGAGCAAAACAAGTGCTGAAAGGATTTAAGCTCTTCCACTGACAGCTGGAAGTGTTTATATTACTCGTATTTTCCCAGTTGCTAATTGTGATTAATAAGTTACACTTAACATGTACATATTTTATTGAATGGTGGTGATCTTGTAGGACTTGACAAATCATGGTTCCTTCTCTTTTAGCATGAACATGATTATCTGATAGCTAACGAGGAGAGATGGAGACAATCTGGTCACGAGAAAGTGACACGCAGAAGTCGCCATGCTTTGGCATCTGCGTCATCCAAACTACGGGGTGAGGGTGGAAGCAGGTCAGCACGTTCTCGAAAAGGCTATGAATCAGACCCTAAAAGGCCTCTCTATAAGAAATCAGTGCTCAAAACTAAATCCAATAAAGGTATGTAGGCTAACCTGCAGCCCCTACGGTCTACAGTTAATAATATTATTACATAGTCTTCATGCAACTATGCTATTAAAAAACAAACACTAGCATGTAGTTTAATATTATAGGAAAGTGTATAGAAATAGTATCGAAAATTTGAATTTTGTAGTTGAGCTTTTTTGAAATAAAGTCTAATAAATCCCTAAAGCACATTTAATATGAAAATCACCTACACTATTAGATAATTGATATAAATGTGCTAAAATGTTGCTGTCTCTTTTTCATGACTGTCAGTTGTCGCCACTGAAGATAATTATGGGAAGAAAATCAATGTTATGGTTAGAACAGCTAATTGGAAATGTATCGGCTACCCTATGCTCTCGACTATTGGTTTGTAAATTTACTTTGTATAGTCTTTATATTAGAGTGTATATTTGATAAATATAAGAGTATAATCAGTATAGCAAGTTGAAAATATTCATACTCCTAGAGACATCTCTACAAGTGTCCATTTAATACCAATTAATTTGAATGCTTTATCTAAATTTGTGCTTACACAAATGTTTTTGAATGATAATGGTATGCATCAATTTTACAAAACCCTTTTTATAAATTATCTTATTCACATATACAGTATGTTGTGTAAATTGTCTTGGCAGATTTTATGTATAGCATTTAATCATTAAATATTTATTTAAGTGAGAGTTTCACTAATCATTAGTTGGGTTGGGTTTTTTAATTGTGTATTGTACGTTTCTACTCACTATTTCTGAAATTGTTGCGAGCAACTGCTATGTTGCTCAAGTTTAGATATTTTTTCGAACAGAAAGGCTTTCTAAATTACAATACAGCATAAGTCAATAAAACTTCCACTCATCTATTAAAAAGTATAACACTGTTTGCCAATATCAATGCATCCGTCATCATAGTTCAAAGGTTCACAAGGATTGGATTTGACTGTACAGCCACTTTATCACAGGCTCTCGAAATGTTGCACCAATTTTAGCAGATTTTATTCTTTTTGTCATTTGAACATCTTTACTCTAAAAATCAAAATTAGCTGTTATACAAATATGTTAATTTATATCACTCAACATTATTCATTAGAATTCTGTAACTTGTATTTACTAACTTAAGTAGTATGAATATGTTATATCTTCACCTAGGGTTGGCTTCCTTTATCTCAGCTACAGTAATACTAATTATTATCAGCCGAGGGGTTGACACAGCAGTTCTGCAGATTTATCACTACATCATACTGGCTCTATCCGCTACTATTATATGTAAGTATATCTGTTACTATTATATGTAAGTATATCTACTATTATTATATGTAAGTATATCTGCTACTAGTACATGTAAGTATATCTGTTACTATTATATGTAAGTATATATGTTGCTATTATAAGTAAGTACGTCTGTTACAGCTGTTATATGTAAGTATATTTGCTACTAGTATATGCAAGTATATATGTTACTGTTGTATTTAAGTATATCAACATACCATACTTTATAAAACATGGTGCTTGTTTTCAAAGCAAATAAATTACGTTGGTAGCTAGGTCTATTGTATGGTGTATTTCTCTTTTTCAGTTATGTGTATTTTGGTGATGGTGAAGCCAACTGTCCTGCTATTGCACAGTGCTTGTAATGGACCTGAGGCTAGACTGAGCAAAGCCAGAGAGAAGTCACTTAAGCGCAGAAAGCTCTATTCTACTGGCTCAGAAGGCTTTTTGCATGTTGTAAGCAGGAATGGCTGTTATTATTCTGGTGTTGACCTTTGTCTTGCATACTTGTAATGTTGTCAGTTTCATCTAACAACCTGAGTTGTACCAACTTCTTATTCTTCTACTTGATAGGTAAAAGAAGAGGTGATGATGTTAGTTGGGTTTCTCAGATATATGGAACATATTTATCAGCGCAGGTTCCGAATTCTCCTTACTATTGATGACTTAGACAAATGCAGTGACCAGAGGGTTTTAGATACTTTTAATGTAAGGAGTTCAATAGTTATTAGTCTGAAATATTTTTAGCCATTCACACAATAGCCTACATAGGAATGTAGACATATTTTCAAGTGATTCTGAAGTGAAAATTGATAGGAAGTTACTTGGTGCTTGTCGTCTTGTTATTAAAGAAAGAATTGTTTCTTGTGAATACTTATGGCTAGTCATAGTTTGTCTGTTGTAATAGATTAGATAAATCATTCTTATTTAAAGATAGAAACTAAAGCACTTTGTAAGACTGAAACCTCTTGTTCGTTCGGGAACATCTTCCAAAATTGATCTTCTAATTAAGAGAGTTGTATGTTATTTCCTTCAGAATGCCAATGTGGCCACATGATATAAAAACTAACAATGTAATAGAAATTGTATGCTGTTCTTACGATGGTAATTACATTGGTGATTGTAGGCCATTAAAGTGCTGTTTGGGCATTCATCTTTTCCGATCATCACAATGATAAGTGTGGATGGAGAGCGAGTCGTAGAATCTTTGAACAGATTAGGAATCGGTTCTGCCCAAGACTACATCAACCAGCTGCTAAACATGAAGTTCTGCTTGCCTGACTCTAATCAAAATGATGTTCGTAAGTAGCAATTAGTGACTAGTTGCATTGCAGCTTTTCTCAGCTTGACTTCCAGCTTCTTGACATACAGTAGTTCAAATACAGGTTAAGTATTACGACCCTAATGTATTCCTAATTTACAAATTCACATATTTTCCTGCTTAACTGTATTTTACATCATCCCTCATCCCTCTTGCACACACCTTTTATATACCCAACATATTCTACATATTCATATAAGCCACACCTACATGCATCATATTCTATAACTCTGTGGCCAAGTTTATATATTTTAGAGTTGTGCCCTCTTTGCAGGACAGCTAGAGAAGGGGAAATAACTGCTCTGTTATAAATTTCTAAATCCTGATATAACACATTTATCAAGGCAATGATAAAAAGCCATTCAAAATAAAAAACAGAGGAAAAAGCACAAAGCTATGCTTCTAATGCCTGTCAACGTCTGATAATATAAATCTAAAAATTGCTTATAATTTTACTTATTAAAATAATTTTGTTAAATAATACCATTCTTTTGAACTGTTGCTATTTTAGGATTCTAATTTACAATAGTGTTTGTTAATTTAGAGTACACATTTTTCATATGCTGATGCTTAGATGAGAATTGTATAGCTACAATTTTCACACATAAATCACAAATTGTAAAGGCTAAAAATTATGAGTAAAAACTGCTTTTGAAACAAAATAATATTAAGGCACGAAAAAGTCAATTTCAAAGTTAAAGTTTGTTACATTTTTGGTTTAATACATAGATGCTAAAGCTGAGATCATTCAAAATGCTGAAATGAACTAGATTTGAAAAAACTATTTTAGCATATTTACTATATAATGGCTACAAGTTGATTTGAATTTTTAGTGAAGCTGCTAGAAAACCAGGCTGAGCATTTACTCTGCACCACAAGTGTGAGAGTAAACCGGTTGCGAGAAGTTTCAGATCAGCGGTACAACCCCCTTGCCTACCAAGCAAGCAGACGTGAAGCTATTCGTCAGCTCGACCTTCAGCATGACTACGAAGAAAAACCTAAAGCTATGACCTTTGAACACGAACACTATTTTACTCACCCCGTCTCCGTAAGTGACAATTTAGTTTATCTTGCTGTTTCGACATTTAATTTGGTCAATTGCAAAGATGGTACCAGACTGGGTTCTGCAGCTTATTTACTACATGAACAGCTTAAAACCTCTGTACTTTAGCTGATTTGCAACACTTGACTAGACTTAACTCACTAATCAACTTGTCTTTAATTGAAGATTTCAATCAACTTACTAGTATGAAGTGCCAAAAGGTCAAAAATTCGCTTATTATTGTATTATTATATGCTTATAATAAAGTATCTAACTAATAATAAGTGAATTTTTGACCATTTGGCACTCCATATACTAGCCACTCAAAACTATAAAACACACAGTTTCACATCTAACATTAGTAAACTCGTGTTAAAAGCAGCATTTGAGTAACTAATGAAATGGAAGTATTTTTATTTTCACACATTTAGCCTTAGGTTTGGATGTAATATATATATATATATATATATATATATATATATATGTATATATATATATATATATATATATATATATATATATATATATATATATATATATATCTCTTTTTACTACTATAAATATGAATTATTTTAAAAATTGAATGCTGCTCATAAGCTTTCTTATTAATTTTTTTTATTTACTATTGATTTCTAATCTTTATTTGAAGCGTCACTATCATAATGCTTTAACTGCAAACAATTGTTGAAACTTGAAGGTTTTCTTAAATGACTAAAATTCTACCTTAATTTTTGATATAGCTTGAGCTACAAGCACAGATCTCCCCTTAAATGAAAAGTAATTAAACAGTACAAAATGCATTTAAATATGTAGTAAGTTCAAATATTTTTAGGCACGGCATGTTTCTACTGCTAGGAGTAGGAGATCTAAGTCTAGTAAAAGTAACAAGAAGAGGGTTGTCTTCACACCGCTGCGCAGCACTTCAGGTAGTATATTCAAGTGGAATTTGATTACCTATCCTTGCAAAACACAAAAAAGAAGTAATATGCTTATAAGTGGAATTTAATCACTCATCCTCAAATTAAAAAACTAAACAAATGTTTACTGTCATTTAGTTGGGGTGTCAAATAACCTCAACTACCAGACTTTGTTTTGCGCTGATAAAAACATAATATCTTGAAGCAATTCATTTTAAACTACAAAATTAAATAAACCCATCACTGCTGCTGTACCTGTATAATTGCAGCTAAAGTTTTGGCTCTTGCCGCTATAAACACATCAAGTAATATTCTCGTTACCATTATGGCAGTTTTCAATTGTTTAGTAATATTGTAGTACATCACAGTTTACCGATAGCTCAAAAGTTTTGTCATGTTGAATTACTGTAGAAGATGGTTTGGGTAACCTCCCCCAAATCAATAGACAGTTACCTACAGCAATGAATCAGGATGTCATTCCTCCAGCTGTGACTACAGAAACTCTCCCCACTGAGCCTCTAGAGGACAGCAGGTTGTCAGCAGTTGATAAGGCAGCGTACTCTGGTGAGAGGCCTGACAGTCAGCTCAGCCAGAGTAGAGCCAAACTCCCTGCCAACAGCTTACTCAAGAGTGACGTAAGTTAACTAGTCAACTGCTACAGTCAAGTTAATGCTGACTGCTAAGGCTGATAGGTGCCCAATAAAAATAGCACAGGTGAAAACAGCGCAGGTAAAAATGGCACAATAAAATGGCACAGGTAGTAATGGTGCAAATTGAAAAGCAGCTATAAAAAGGGCACACTGATATTACGTTTTCTCACAGTGGATGTACAACACATATTGTATGGCAGTCGGTTATGTTGATCAGCACTTCAATATATTTGCAGATGAGACGTGAAAACTCGATATTAGCAGAAGAGAGCTCGGATGAAGAACAAGAAGAAGTGGAACCTGACTGGATATTGGCGATGAGCAGTGGTGAAGCAAGAAAAGACACGTTAGTACACTTTATAGGAGCTGACATGTAGTTGTAGTACTATAATAGTGTCATGTGACCACGTAGTTGTGGTACTCTGATATTGTCATGTGACCAGTTAGCTGTAGCACTATATTAGTGTCATGTGACCATGCTCTATCATACTTGGTAGCACAAAGATAGCGGTGTCCCGGAGGAGACCTCAGTTACCAGAATCAGAGAAGACTGACCAGCAGCTAGCAGATCAGCACATACAAGCTGTGGCGGAGATGAGGGTACTGCTGGGCGTGTCACAGGGTCTCATCACTGCCCTTGTCAACAACCCTAGGTGAGCTTTTCTACTCCACTTATCTCACTCGTATTGAGGACGCAACTCCTACAAAAAAAACACAATTTTTAAAATTTTTAGTGGTTGAAGCTCTAGTAAGTGTAGTATAAAATTATTTAGTGTAGTAAGAGTTGTGAATGTACTGTAGTAAGTGTAGTGTGTGTAGTGTAGTAAGAACAGTAAATGTTGTGAGTGTATACTGTGTTACGTCGGAATATAAAGTGGCTCCCTATATGTAATATCCTGTTACAGCTATGAGCTATCAGTATCAGCTGACTCTGGGGCAGCGACTATAAAGAGTGCACCTCTGCATGTTAATCTCCAGGCTCTCTCTAGTGATGAACTGAAAAGACATATATTAGCCTATGGACTACGACGCAGGATGGTGAGGCGCTTATTAGCCTAAGATTCCTAAAACCGACTTTTCATATATTTGCTTCTCACAAATTTTCTTTCCACATATTTTTAACTTTCTCACGCTCAACCTGCAGTAGTTGTTGTTGATATTGTAAAATGAAACTTCGTAATGAAGATAAATTAAAGACAATGTATGCGTAAGAACTATAACACTAAAAAGAAGTCATAACAATATGTATAAATTAACAAACTATTATTGCATAAGAAAGAAAGCTGCAGTAGTTATAACTTACAAGCAAACTAACAATATTAAGTATTTTGTGCTCATACCACTTGTTTTCTGAAGGTGTTTTAAAGCCACTCTTCAACTAACTTATTGAAGCATGTAAATGGTGAATTCTACAATAGTATCACAAATTAAAAAACCCATAAGTACAATGCAGCTGTAACTGGTGTTTACTATATATAAATACTAGCTCCATAATATAATGCAATGCAAATAAACATATTATATTAATAATTTATTTTATACCACAAATTATACATTTATGCAGCAACATAAAGCAGTTATTTCTATAGCTGCAAGAGCTTGTAAAAGTCTCACAATTATTGTAACTTCAAGTCATGTAGACCAGAGGTCAAGGTTAAACTTGTGTAGTCTCGAGGTAAACTATTTACTCAGTGTCTCTTAGTGAATTGCTGTAGAACAGACTTTACATCATCAAACTATAATGAATTAACTTATCCTCTTAGCAATTATTCAACATAAATTTATTATTAATTGGTCTGTTACAACACTTAGTCACAAGATCTCTTAATCATGGTCAAGGTGAAACCTGGAAGTGAACTATTTACTCAGTGTCTCTTAGTATATTGTGGAGGGAGGATAGAACAGACTTTACATCATCAAACTATAATAAAACAATTTGTCCTCTTAGCCATTATTCAACACAATTATAAACATTGCTATAATCATTTCATTAATAGATGTGAATTTGTTGATATAAGCTATTTCATATAAACTCAGACAACTGTAAAAATTTATTATTAATTGGTCTTTTACAACACCTGGTCACAAGATCTCTTAATCATGTTGCTTAATTGCTCACTTATATTATATTGAGAAGTTGATCGTTTTTTTATTGCAAAGTGTTTGTTATAATCTTAGCTTTCAGTTAACCCTCCCATTTCTAGTTTTCTGTACACTTGCTTTAAATATTTGTATGATTTATTTTGTAACCTAGCTGGTACATTTAATGTACACACTTTATATGCTAAAAGACCATAATAGAAGTAGCTACTCATCAGTGTACTACAATTGCTCTGATATAAGCATATAATGCTGCAAACATATTCTTTGGCAGGTGTATGTAGCCCTAGATGAAGTTAGACACAATATAAAAATGTTAGACGGTACGTTCAACAGGATGTCCCACCTCTTCAACACAGTCTACCTCAGTGTCTATATCTGGGTGCAAAAACTTAAACAACTCGGACTAGTTGACTCTGTGATGGATGAGAGGGAGGTTAGAATTATAAAATTTCTTAGAAACAAAAAAAATGAAGTAGTTTTGTTTTTTATTTCATCTTGTATGCAATTTAGTTATAATTTGAAATAAAAGTTTTTAATGTTTTACTCCTTACCGAAAGACAGTTTCATTCCCATTTCCTGTAAAAGGCTAAACGTTTCGGCTATTTCTGTGCATTTATTTTCCCTTTGTAATCTTGATGATCTTTTGTATAACCAAAATAATATTGTGTAGTTAAGATTTATCTTCTTTTTGTAGTCTGACAAAGCCATAGTAAAGTTGGTAAAAACCTGCCAAGAACTTACGAGGTGGATTATTCTATGTGAGCTGTGGCCGTACAGAACCAGTTGGCTGATGTACAAAGTAGAGAGAGTCCACCGCAAGATGGGAGATTTTCCTGCATGTGCGTATTCTAGGGTTTAGCAAATTTATTTTACCTTTTTTACATTTCTTTTTCTTGCGCTCATACAGACTCTTTATTGTTTACTTTTATTTTTAAAAATGCTTTCTAGTGTATAAGGAGTAGCGTATTTGACTAAAATAATTATCATTTTGTTTGCCAACATCAAGTCCAAAACAGTGCTATAAGTATATATTTTAAATGAATATTTTAGTTATAACAGTTTTGAATGCTAATTTACACAAAATAATTGTTATTTTTATTAGCCAACTTTTACTTGGAAGCCTCCATCAGAGACATCTACAAAGACATCAGACCAGATGTTCGCGCTGCTAGAGAAGATGGAGAGTTTGAAGTGTGGCGGCAGCAAGATTATTCTGACACTCTTTTCAAAAAGTGTTTAGAAAAGTTTAAAGATATTTCTGGACTTTCTATTTTACGTTACCTACCATTTACTGTAAATGTTGACAGGTAAGCATCTTACAACCACTACCTTCAACATCAACATCAATACCACCACCACTATAATCACCACCATCGCCACAACCACCACTACCACTACCACCACAACCACCACTACCATCACCACCACCACCAACACCACTAACACCACCAACACTACCACCAACACATATATACAACTAACTGTTGACTAGTAACTGTATAACAATTCACAATTAACGGCCTGTGTTAGCAATGTGCAAATAAGAAAATACAGACATACAAACAAAATTGTACCCTGTTTTTAGAGTAGCCATAGTATCTTTCATAGTTATATTTTAAAGGCCATGATGAAGCAAAGTTTATGGGCTAGTTTGTGCAGAGCCACCATACTCTGGCTGCTCTGAATAAATTTATAAATGTACTCTCTCCCTAATTCATTTTAACAGAGATAAGACAAACTCTATTACACATATTATTCTTGCATGCACATGTGATATTGTTACTTTAGAATATACAAGAATGCAATCAAACATTACATGGCCACTGGAGGTGGTCAAGCCAAGACCTTAGAAGATGAAGAAGAGGCACAAAGAGAAATGTCATTTGCTGACAGAGCAGTTTCAGTTGCAGAGCAAAACTAGACATGTTTGTATTTTGACTCAATACTCAACAAAAGAGAGGATAACTCTGACAATCAAACTCGCGTTACTTTCAATTATAATTTCCTTGTTTACAGCGTTCTGTGATATAGAATTTCTTATTATTTTCTACAATACTTTTACATGGCTACATGCAAACGGTTTGAACATAATATGCAAACAGCGTGTAACAGTACTGACCTTGTTTATTTCTACAATTACATGTACATTCTTGTCTCTTAGCTATTATAGTACATATACCTGGTTGATTATGTTATGCTGTTTTATATAACATGTATTACTTTCAGTTGCTGCATGCAGAGCTCTCAGTATTATTAAGTTTTGTAAATATTTTTATTTTAAATTGATATTCATAATAGATTTTTAAAGTGAATGAAGTTAAAATTATGTACTCTACATATTTTTTCTATAATGTTATATAAAATATAGACCATATAAAAATAAACTATATCTATGCAGCATGTTTGTAATATTGATTTTATGTAATGGTATTGTGACACTTCCATGATCTCTCTTAAATCAACTGGTGATATGATTATTGGGTTTAACCAGGCTAATGATGCAGACTGAATGCAATTACTTGAAGGACTGGTGGTAATTAACCACATTACAGCTCACCCACTGGACTAGGACTTGAGCAGTAAGAGAGTCTGCATCAGAAATTAGACAAGATTAGCAGCTCACTAGACAACACTAACAACTTACATATATGCTTCTCATACAATAACTCAAGTTGGTTATTTTAATAATCAGCTATAACTATATATTAATTTTTAGGTTTTTTCTTTTGTAATAAAAACCTTTCACTTGTCAAGTCTAAGTGAGGCTGGGAAAAGATTGGGGTAATAATTAAAGTATCCTAGGTGCAATTTAACATGGAACAATTGCTTTGTTTACTGCTATTAGTCAACAGAGTGACTGCCCTTACATCCAGTCAACTGCCTATAGGTGAGTACTTCTACTGCATAATAAAAGCGTCACTCTTACTCCTAGGAACTTGTTAAATAGTGTCATAATGACACAGTGTCACAATGACATAGTGTCATAATGACATAGTGTCATAATGACACAGTGTCAAAATGACAGTGTCATCATGACACTATGTCATAATGTCACAATAACATAGTGTCATAATGACATAGTGTCATAATGGCATAGTTTCAATATGCCGCAGTGCCATTGTGACACTGGGTCACATGTGCACATTGGTTTGTGACTATGTAAATGTAAAAGAGACTGTTATTTTTTAACAGCAAGTGTTACACTGAAAGTTGTTTTATATCTATTGACTCAATTATAAATAACTATATGTATAAATTTGAAACCAGCACTCAAATAGCTGTTTTATACAATTTTGTATTTCTGACATTTTGAAAACATTTTTACTAGCTATACTTTTATAAAGGCTATCATAAAGGTAAAGCTATTGTCACATTCAAAAGTTTATATAATGCAATGGTACAACATAGTGCAGGAGTTCAACTATTTGTTTTAGAGCCTAAATTTATACTTTGCAATTTATATAAGAACGTTTATGGATATCCTGTAGCACAGGCTATGCAAAGTTCTGCTCTGCTACTTGTAGGTGTATTTTTGAATGCCAACTCTACACTAGATGTAATAATGAATCGAACAATTAAAAATTTGAAAGACACCGCTTACAACGACTTTACACTGTACCCATACTTTACTTGGACCAACATATCTGGTGCATATAAATACAAGACAGATGGTGAGTGAACTAAAATAGCGCATACATTGTGCTGTAAATTTTTCAGGCCATAAAGTAATATTTACTGCTATTTAAACAAATTATGTTTAAGAACTATTTATCAAAATGTTTAACATGAAATCTTGAACTATAAAATTTTCATTTTCTTTCAAGTCAAATACTTGTCTCGCTATGTATTTAAAGCTGCACTGGAGCTGCTAAATGACCCTTTTGTATCCTGCTTGCATCCAAGGACGACAAACCTGCAAAAATTCCGGTCTATGACAAGATGAATATTGGGTTGACTTATGAAAGACTCATTAATTTAATAGACTTTTCTTAGGAATGTATGGCTATCAATCCTGACTCTGTGATATATTATATATAGCATACCATTTTAGTTCGTTAAACAAGTAAAACCATCTTTGCTCACTTTTAGTTTGCGATGTTTTAAAAACTGGTGTTTTTGCGGTGGTTGGTGCTGAAAATGCCACAACTGAAGGCAGTTTGATGTCTGTGTTTGAATCCCTCAACATGCCATTCATTACTTTCTCAGACCAGGTAGTAGTCAATGACTATTTATTAAATAAAGATAGTGCATCTTATTAATACTTTAATTATTTTGTTGCTTGAACTATAAAAAATTTAGTGGAAGGAATAACTCAGGCCAGACACTTCTGCATTATTTAACCCCATAAAAATAAATTTTATAGAGTTGTTATTCCTTCAGACAATGTCACCCCAAACATATGCATAAAACATTTAAAATATGTAATACTTTAAGACAATGTATATATATAATAATATATAAAATATATAATATAATGCATAATATATAATAATACCATCGATCAGTGAATGAATGGTGCATTATTATGATGAAACTTTGATTGACGAGTTACTGTGTTTTAGGATATGTTGGATAATAGATGGATGTATAAAATATCGATGGTTCCTTCATATGTGGAAGTATTGGCAGCGTTAGGAAGATTTTACCAGTGGCAGCATGTATTTTATTTATATGACAACATGGCAGGTGCTTAAAAGAAAGTTTCTACTATAATTAGAATAAAACTTACACAAGTTTATAGCCATAATCCCTGTGAGAAACCCCTGATAGAAAGGGCTTTTATTAAATTGGATTAAGGACTTATTCAAATGGGGCACAAAAGCAACTATGGCTAGATGCTCTTCCTAACATCACCAATAGCTTTTGTCGGATTCGAACCCATGACTTTGTGTTTACTAAGCAAGCGCTTTAACTCCTAGACCACGCCTTCTCCCTTCCCACTATGATTCTGTCATTTATTGCATTTAGTTTGGCTGCTCAAAAATTAATACAAAGCGAACTGTCAAAGGAAGTAATAGTTGCAATGGTGTTAGATGATAGAAGTTAGAACTCTGCTGAAAATATAATATAAAACTACTTTGAAAGTAGTTCTAGTCTCATGTTAGACTCAATGCTGAGATAAAAGATCTATATTTGATATCTGAAACTTCAGCTGCCTATTTGGTTAGCCAGCTCCTTCTGGTTTCTTCTTTTTTAGGTTTAGCACGGTTTGAGAAGTTCCATGACAGCCTTGGCTCTTCCAATAGTGTTATTGAAGTGGACCTACGCTACCTGGACTCCTCTCGACCCAATTTCTATGATGAATTAAGAAACCTTGACCAAAAATATTCAGATAAGAGTATGGAGAGGTTTTCTGAGAAAATATTAGTTTTAGATGTAGCAACAGATGAAATGACCCAATCAATTTTAGATCAGGTATACATAGTTAATACTGAATCAAGTATATAATATATACTTGATGGTAGATCAGGTATACATAGTTAATACTGAATCAGGTATACATAGTTAATACTGAATCAAGTATATAATATATACTTGATAGTAGATCAGGTATATACTGTATAGTTGGCATAGTAGATACTAGATCATGTGTATACTGTATAGTTGGCATAGTAGATACTAGATCATGTATATACTGTATAGTTGGGGTTTGGTAGATACTAGATCATGTGTATACTGTATAGTTGGGGTTTGGTAGATACTAGATCATGTGTATACTGTATAGTTGGCATAGTAGATACTAGATCATGTGTATACTGTATAGTTGGCATAGTAGATACTAGATCATGTATATACTGTATAGTTGGCATAGTAGATATTAGATCATGTGTATACTGTATAGTTGGCATAGTAGATACTAGATCATGTGTATACTGTATAGTTGGCATAGTAGATACTAGATCCTGTGTATACTGTATAGTTGGGGTTTGGTAGATGACAGACTTTGAAGATATTCGCTGTTAAGCAGCCATTGCTAATTTTTCTTCTCTGCAGTTCTATTCTGTCTGTACTAACAAGTCATTCTTACCTGTTAGTTAGTAGACTTGGGGATGCACCGAGATAACTACCACGTTGTGGTGGCTGCATTTACTATCAACAACTTGGACCTGAAAAAGTTGAGATTTGGAGGAATTACAGTCACAGGGTTTCAACTAAACGACTTCTCTGGAGCTGATGTCAGTATATAATTATAGTATGTTGGGAATATAAAGAATATAAGAAAAAGCAAAGGCTTGACAAATTTTGTTATCTTTTTAACTATTGCTGTTTATATACTTTAATCAATAATTATTATTGTTGCTTACATTCTCCTATTCTGTAGAAAGAGCAAAATAATGACCTTTAGAATTCTGTTTGACTGTTTTACTGAAATGGTGTACTCTGTTCCGCTTGAGAAATTTTTTTGTTTGAGAGAAAAATGTTACTATTATGTTGCAATTTTATTTTGTTTAGCATGAAATAATTACCACATTGTCGTAGTTTGCAGCAGCCACAAGGCTGTATAAATAATCCGCAATTATTAACAACTTATTACTGTAAATACCAATTGCCAACTCATGGTTACAGATAACATCCCAGCTTGCAGCTGACAGTATTGAATTGCTATGGAGAGCAATGGCGTCAATTTCTAACAGGAGTCGGGAGTTTCAGCCGCTGTACAGACACAGACAGATCTACAACCTTGACATACTGGGCATGCCGTGTCACAGAACTGACAAACCATTTGTGAAAGGCCAGCTCATCATGTCAGCTCTTAAGCAGGTGATACTCAGGTGTTTGCAGCTGGAATAATCTACTGCTGATAAATACGAAACACTCTTTTCTTAGGTTGTGAATTGTTGATGAAAAGTTAAAGAATCCTCGACACATTACATTTATTTTGTATTAAAAGTTAATACTACATAAATGTAGCCCGTCAGAAGTTCTTTTAATTCTGTTTGAATAATATTTTCTAGAATAAAAAAAATAGTTAAAATCAAAGTCGTTGCCTTATTGTATCAGAATAAGCGCCAACACAATACTTGCAGTATTAATTGCAGCAGCATAGAAACTGTTGGGAAGCAAAATTTTAATAGGTAGTGGGAAATAGGTTTTGAGATGTTCTTGAAATTATTACAACAATGTATAATAATAGTACTAGAATATTGTTATATAATATTGTAATATTATAATATTATTGTGCAGCTAGTATAAGAATTAAAATTTAGTTGATATAATTCAATAATTAACTGCTTATGATAATAGGTGGAGTTTAATGGCTCTACTGGACTTGTGAAGTTTGACAGTTATGGTAGAAGGGCACACACCACATTCCACGTGTTCCAACAAGTCCGAGAAGGAACTCTCCAAAAGGTATGTGCTCTGCTACATCTAGTCAGCTACTGATTGCAGCGAGCCTTCACAGATCAACTGTACGAGAATGGCTAATCATTTACAAAATTAGTAAGACAAAATTTATTGAAAGCAATTATTTAGGTCACATGGTTGCCTAATTTGTGTATCATTTTTTAAGAATTTGAACAGGTTCTTTTTAGTGACTTGCATGTGCAAAGCATGTACTTTAAATTTTGAAACTTAGATTTTCTATTAGTGTTTATATAGCTATGCGATTTAAGCTGTTTCAGAAATTGTACATGTCTTTTCATAATTATTAGAATCTTCACTAATAAGTTTAAGTTCGAAGTCTATGATCTGGGACTATAATCTTTCTTCTAGTCATTTTGCTATTAGATTTACTAAAATAACATGTGTAGTTTTGAGATAACCCAGTAGTCCCTGTGGTGCAATAGTTAGCACACCAGCTTGCATACCAAAGGTATGTGGCTCAAATTCCAGTAAGGGAAAATATTTTACCACGTGCATATGAGTTTTAATAACATTGTAGGTTGGGAAATGGTCAGATACTACTGGGCTCATAACTTATCCAAATGTTCGCCCAAAGCTCAACATTTCAACACTTGATTACGAGCTGTTCAATGAGACGTTTATCATAAGTACCGTAGTAGTTGATCCTTATGTTATGATCAAGAAAGACAAAAAATTGACAGGAAATGCCAGATATGAAGGCTACGCTGTTGGTAAGTGATTTAGTTCTGTTTATTCAACTACTTGGATTTCATATGAAATTAAAACTTAATTCTCTGCATTTCTATCATTCGAATTATTCGAATGAAAATTTTTCATTTGTTGTTTGGAAACAGTTACATCGCATGAAACCGCAAAGATAAGTTCATGCAAACCGCAACCACAAATTAATCCGAACACCCATTTGCATAATTCAAAGTTATGGAAACGCAGTGATTGTGATATGAACTTTAACATAACACCAAATATATGATTGTGTGCATACTATCTTTTAAAATATTTTTAAAATACCAATATACAAACGTAGTTGACTGTCCTATCTATACACAAGATGGCAGTTTGTGGCTATGAAGAGATGAATACCCTTATCACCTCCTCTCCTAAATTATATGACGTATATAATAGTAACAACTAACAACACATGGTTTTATTGATGAAAGCTACTATTTTCTCCCATTATTTTATTCCTACTGATGAAGAAAAAAATGTATATACAGACTTAGTTTACAAGTTGGCGGAGATTATTGGATTCAACTTTACGCTAGTGCCAGTGGCTGACGGAGAACATGGTAAACGTAGACCCAATGGTACCTGGAGTGGCACAATAGGAGAACTTATAGCTGGGGTAATTGACTGGCATATATAATAAACCATCTTCTACCATTAAATAGTGGAATATATGCTACTGGTACTGATATTAAATAGTGGAATATATGCTACTGGTACTGGTATTAAATAGTGGAATATATGCTACTGGTACTGGTATTAAATAGAGGAATATATGCTACTGGTACAGGTATTATTATGTAAATTATTGTTTAAATAGCTTTACTCTACAGGACTTTAAAGGTATTTGGATATGGTCTTATTTTAAAAGATCTTTGGCAGCTGCAAGATTGTAAAAAATAAATTGTTTGGTATGAGGTTGCTTGCTAATTTTTGTATTTATATGTTTCATGCTATGGTGACAATTAAAAGAAGTTGAATTTCATTCTTTGGCAATTGCAAAGGCATTTTGGGTATTTATAACTGCATATTATGTATTGCTGTAGCTCCTATGATATTCTGCTCTATAGTAACATTTGAACTGAATGGTAAATTTCTTAATGCTTTGGTCTACAGAGAGCTGATATGGCTGTGGCTGACTTAACTATCACATCAGAAAGAGAGCGGGTAGTTGACTTCTCTACCCCTTTTATGAACCTTGGAATAAGTATTATGATACATAAGCCAGAGAAGCAGAAACCGAGTGTCTTTTCCTTTAGTGAGCCTCTATCCAGTGAAGTGAGTTGACTTGATGAACAAAACTGTAGATACAACAACGTGCGCACACACACACACACGCGCACACACGCACGCACACACACACACACATGCACACGCACTTGCACGCACTCACACGCACACAAACACACACACGCACTTGCACGCACTCACACGCGCACGCACACACACGCGCACGCACGCACACACACGCACACGCACACAAACACACACACGCACTTGCACGCACTCACACGCGCACGCACACACACGCGCACGCACGCACACACACGCACACGCACACAAACACACACACGCACTTGCACGCACTCACACGCACACGCACACAAACACACACACGCACTTGCACGCACTCACACGCACACGCACACACACACACACAAGCACGCACACACACAGCTATAGACTACTACTGCCTATAGTATATAACTGTAGTATATATTATAGATAGACACATAATATCATATTTATCTATATTATATATCTATATTATATATTTATATTATATATCTATATTATATATCAACAGCATACTATATATTATATATCTATAGCGTAGCTATATACTATATATCTATAGGTATGGCTATGTATTGCCATCAGCATCAGTGGAGTCAGTCTATCTATTTACATCATATCTCGACTCTCTCCTCTCGAGTGGAAAGTTGAGGAGACGCCAGATGGCGAAGAAAAACTCGTGAATGAGCTGAACGCAAAAAACTGCGCTTGGTTTGTTGCGGGAGCTTTCATGTGTCAAGGAAGTGAAGTCACACCGCTGTAAGCCATTTATAAGTTAGAAATAATGAACTACACGCTGTTGTACGGATGTATATATATTGCCATATGCCTACTGGTGAGAATCCAGGCCAAGTTCTGTTCAATGGTCTTATATATTATATGTTAGAAATAATGAACTACATGCTGTTACTGTACCGACATATATATATTGCCATATTGATCTACTAGCAGGAATCCAGGCTAAGTTCTGTTCAATGTTCTTTAGAGCGCCATCTAGTCGTGTAGTCGGATCTGTCTGGTGGTTGTTCAGTCTGATTATCATCTCCTCCTACACAGCTAACTTAGCCGCAGTTCTCACAGTTGAAAACATCATTATTCCCATCAACGACGTCCAGGACTTGGCGTATCACCCGACCATCAAGTTCGGAACCATTAATTCTGGCACATCCAGATCTTTCTTTGAGGTTGTATCAAAGTCTGCCTTTAATCTGAATTTATTTAAATTGATAAAACTTATACAAAGAAATACCCTAACTACACATGTTGCAGTGGTGGAAGCTGACAAATGGTGTTGTCATTTTTATTGTCAGCTTGAACTCTGCCAAAATATGTAGTTTGAACAATTTTAGTATACCTAAAGCGGAGTCTATTAAATATTAGGAGTTAACTCCCTTGATGTAAGAGTTGATTGAGCAAATGTAGTTGGTGTGTGTTACCGTCTATACATGTGTTGAGGTGTCAGCTCCTACCGCCCCTCTCTCTAAGCAGCTTTTTATTAAAACTCAGCAGTTAACTCACAACTGCTTAGAGTATAATTACTGTTTCATCTTGTAGTTGTCTAATTCACCATTATTTCAAGATATGTGGAAGGAAATGTCTGAAGATGAAGAGAATCTGCTAGTTGACAATGCAACAGAAGGGATCAAGAAAGTTCGAAGTTCAAAGGGTAAGCCTGTACAATAATAAAATCTGTTTTATGTCTTTTTATACAAATTTCCTTGCAAATCATACAATGAGAGTTTTAGCTTACTGCATAAAACTTTACTATAATGTTTGAATGAAAAGCTGGTTTTGCGTCAAGTTATATAATGAAGTATGTGATGTTTTATACCTTTGCAACACTTATACATGTTTTAAATTAAACAAGTATAATATTATCTTATTCTAATAGCATAGTAATTCAATTAATGCATTATAATAAAATATTTTATTTAGCTATATTGTATAATATTGTAGTTGTATACTTTATTGTTAGTATATAAATACTTGGCATCGGCCATCCAATGTGCAGTGTACATTGGATGGCATGTAATTCACTTGTACTTGTAACTTTGTAGCTGCCACAAATGTGCACAAAATACTTAAACATTCTTTACAGGGAAATATGCTTTCTTGTTTGAGTCCACGACTAATGAGTATGCCAACCAAAGAAAACCTTGTAATACTATGAAAGTTGGAGAAAACTTAGACTCTAAGAACTATGGAGTAGCTACACCATTGGGACACAAGCTAAGGTGAGTGTTATGCTCTGGGACACAAGCTAAGGTGAGTGTTATGCTCTGGGACACAAGCTAAAAAATAGAAACTTAGTCTATAGAATCTATTGTACATGTATTGGGTTTATGAATGTAAATATCTTAGTATCAAACTTTATATTAAGTTGCATTGCAGCTATTAGTCATGCTTTTGTCTAGTAATAATTGCAAAATATTTGGATAGTTTAACATTTTATTCTGAAATGTTACATTGAATTATAAAATAATGTAATATAATATAAAATAATATAATATGGCATAATGTAATACAATATAATATAATATAATATAATATATTATAATATAGTATGGCACAATGTAATATAATGTGATATAAATAGTGCAGTAAATTTCTATCTAATGCATGCATTTTAAAAGTTAAATAAACAATTTAGAACTAATAGTGACTTTATACAATAGAGTTGCATAATGAGAGATTGGCTTTGAGTTGGAAATACTACTTCATAGCATTATAAGATTTTTTTATGTTTTATTCTAGCTAGGCCTGAAGTATTTTAATTTTTTTTATGAAACTAACCATCATAAAAGCAATGAAATATGGTTTGGTAGACATGGTAGGTTATGCTTATATTGCAGACATAAAGTAACAATGGGAATCCTACGCTTACATGAGACTGGTGAGCTGAACAAGATGATGCAGACCTGGTGGTATGAAAAGGGACAGTGCAGTGATAAGGAGGGGGTGGGTTTTACCAAAACACTCATTTTTCAGCTGAGATATACCTAATGTCAATTATTTCATAAAGGCCTGTCAAGGTCTGGCAAAGAATTTTTACAAATTGCTTGCAGTCATTGCTAAGAAATGTTTTCTACTAGCATTAAATAAGTTTAGCTAAAATGTAAGTACTTATTTAAAACTTGAACTTATGTTTCTATAAATAAGCGCCTAGTCCAAGTATGTTCCATTCAACTTTGAACAAGTTTCTACTAGTTAAAAAACCAATAGTCTAGAGTGTTATTAATAAGTTTTCTATTAAAATTGATCTCATTTGTTGAAACAAGTACGGTCTGCATCATTGTTGGAATTATTTTAGAGTTCGTCTATCAAGGCACTTTCTCTAAGTAATGTAGCCGGTGTGTTCTACATTCTGATTGGTGGGCTGCTAATAGCTATGCTGTGTGCCCTTCTAGAGTTTGTTGTTAAGTCTGTCAAAGATGCCAAGAAATACAAGGTACTTGTCTTATTTCATACTACTGAATACCATCTTATATAAAGTGAGTGTAACGTACTTGGGCTGTCCCAGAGTTTGAACTATCTAGCATACATACAAATAGATTAAATTAGTACTTACTAATTTTTTCAAAGCACCGGGCATTGCTTACTTTGGCTGTTTCCTCTAGGCTGTAGACTCGTACAAAATTTATGACTTTTCTAAAGGAAAGCATGGAAAATTCTTGTTGCTAAAACTACAAAATACTTACAATAGACACTGATGAGGTAATTTATGAAGCAAACCATACTCAACTCTATACAGTAGCAATGTGTCTGAACACTTTTTGCAACTGTAGAAGAAATATTTAAATAATTATTTCTAACTTCTCAGTATTATATGCATATGAGGTGAACTGCATAATAATATATAGAGCTTCTATGCAAAAAAATCTAAAAACATTGCAAAAGTTTCTTATTAGTATTTATTGCAATACATTCATGCCACTGTTGTAATTCTTTGCATGATACACTTATTACACAATTATACATTTTGGACAGAAAAGCCTCAGATCTTCTATGAAGTCTAAAGCCAGACTTTCTATAGCAGGAGAGAGTGATGACAGCCCTGTAAGTAAAGATCTCTGGCTATTTGAAAAAGAACAGTGCGTGTTTGTGTGCGTGTGTGTGTGTGTGCGTGCGTGCGTGCTTGCGTGCGTGTGTGTGTGTGTGTACTCGTTTATTATTTCAGGTAAATTTTGTATCAAACTGCATTGGGATATAACAGTTGCTGTCTGTTGTAGTATGCCTACCTTCCAAAAGTTCCTCGCAAGGTGTTGGTGGACCCTCCTAGCTGTGGATAGACGGTCTACTGACGCGTAGTACTAGAGAATGATGGAACTCCTCCACGAAAACTGACATGTTCAGACTTTCTTGAACACTGATTTGCTGATAATAGTTGCAAAAGTGCTCTATGCTGAATGTAGATTTTAAGAATAAGCGAGTTAGTAGCTACTTAGTTTATAAATCTTTTAAATTTTTTGAAATCTGCATCCAATTCTAATAGATTCCAACTAAATAATACTATTAGTACTACAGCAAACCCAACCAGCTTCTTCTTCCTGTTGGTGTTTCTTGTAACTGTACAGTTCTGTTGTGGACGTTAAAAAAAGTAGTACACCAAAGATTTGAGACTTACATCCTATCCCCTCAGACACACTTTACTGTAATGTTGACAGTAATGTAAAATGTCAGCCATTTTTAAACATGCCTGGGCTGACTGTCCGACGTTATGGTACATCGAGGATCAAACACTGCTTGATTCAAAAAATTACGCCGGGCTCCTATTGGGTAGGGAGACATTTGCATCAACCCATTGGATATAAATATCCAATGAGATATCATAGATCTTACCCAATAAACTTTGAGACCTTCAGCCCGAACTTTTTAAAATGGCTGATGTTTGATGTTACGGTCGATGTTACGGCAAAGTGTGTTTGAGGGGTAAGACTGTTATGATGCTTTAAGTAAACTACAATAGTCAGAAGAGAATGGCTCACATAATAGCTGCTATTTATAATATTTACTTTTCTCTCCAGCTTCAGAGTTTTAATTAAATGAGTAATAGATTATAAAAAACTCCACTGAGGTTTTGATTCTTGTACACATAGTTCATCTAGTCTAGATAGGATGCTGCTTACCAGATACTCATGCTGCTAGTTGTAATGCAAGCTATGTATTATGCAGGTGCTTTCATCATACATACTTCTACACATTTTACAGCTTTAATGGAGCATAATTTAGGGCAGCAGTCATAAAAACACTATAAGTAGTTTCCTTGTGATTTGTATATACAAAATATCGCCCATAGATAAAAATAAATCGTTCATTCAAACTGTCTGTATAGACTATAGAACTTTTCAAGTGACTGCTAAACCAATATGTAGTATGTGTGACAAAGTGTCTTAATCACTACAAATATTGCAGTAGTTCTTTTAGAAAGTATTCATGTTAACTACATGGCACAAATTTAGCAGCAGAAACTTGCAACATATTTTTCCTTTGTTTAAAGTGTTTATAAAAGATTAATGTTTTGGCCCTTTCTTAGCAAATAAGGTCTGAAGCTGTGATAACACATAGTAAATTGAACGTTTTTAATTATGCCATATTTATGGTAAATTATTGTTAACTTTTAGCTTATATAACATTATATCAGCAATATGTTCAGATTTACATACTTTTTCATGTTTTAGTACTTAAACATCATGAGCTGCAGTGTAGTGTATATAAAGATTGGTTGCATTACATAAACCTTGATTTTAACTATACATATCAACCACTGTTGCCCTGCTCCTTTGTCACCTGCAGCACGTGCTTATAAACTACAATAACTTAGTCCAAGTAGCGAACATATAATTACTGTTGGGTTATAATTATATTAAAGCAGGCAATTATCTTGTTACATGCCAGTAGTTGAAGCCTAAACATTGATGTAATTAAACCCAATGGGAGAGATGATGGGCTCCTTGATGTCACGACTCTTACTAATTGTTACACCTTATTCAATTACTTCTGGCTACAGAAATATTCAATTTACATCATTGATGTGCAAGAAGCAGCTGGTGTTGGCATGTAGGCATAGCAGGGTTCAGACGGCATTGCTTGTGAATTACTCTTGAACATGGCGTGGATATCCGCATTAGTATCAGTCTATATTCTCTTTAGTCTGTCTAGCGTCACCTATTCACAGCCAGCAAAAATTTCAACAGGTGAGACAAACTGATGTAATAATAAAATAATATTGTAATAAACATAAATCATCTATTGGTTATTAATAAGAATTGATGTGTTTTTATTTTTATGTAAATTATTTTAATTGATAAAAAGCAATCGTTGGATTGTTTAGTGAAAATGCATAACTGATGCTTTGGCTAACAGCTGGCAGCTTCATATAATAAGAGTAAAAGTGCGTAACCTTTTTGTAACATGATTACAAAATAATATATAATACATTTAAATACATGTATGAGATACTAATTTTTTACTTCTTAAACAGTGTGTTTTAACCATTGACTATTTTTTACAGTTTGTAACTCAATACATTGTGTGCTTGAAAACAACTTTCAGCTCTCTCTAAAAAACTAACATAGTCACAAAAACTGTATATTATTTAAGACAGGACAGCCTGTGTGTTATAAAGTATGTTATATCATTCAATAATATAATATACTATAAGCTTGCACTGATCACTTTTTATTACAACAACTTTTTATCCTTGAAAGAATATCATTTATAGGAGTAAGCAGATCAGCAGGTGTGAGCGGGTGTGAGCGGGTGTGAGCGGGTGTGAGCGGGTGTGAGCGGGTGTGAGCGGGTGTGAGCGGGTGTGAGCGGGTGTGAGCGGGTGTGAGCGGGTGTGAGTGGGTGTGAGTGGGTGTGAGCGGGTGTGAGCGGGTGTGAGCGGGTGTGAGCGGGTGTGAGCGGGTGTGAGCAGGTGTGAGCAGGTGTTGCATTCGTCTACTTTAATTGTGCCTCTTTTTCAATCATCATTTCGATAAAAAAAAGTGAGAGAGTTTTAAACGAATTTAACAGCCCCCTCCCCATATCTAATCATCTCCTCCATCTTACATCTCAAATGTTATATAATATTGAATTCCACCAAACTTTGTCTTACAGGTGTCGTAACTGCTAAAGGAAATGATGGTATTAGCCAACTTTTCAAAGATGTAGCAGATCATTACTGCAACAACAGCCAGCAGTTCTGTGTAGATGTATTAGCCGAGAGAAATGTTGACGTACAGAACGTACTTGAATATGTCAACAGAGGTAAGCGTTTCACTTGTAATGAAGGCTTTTGGGGAGTTCTAAGTCAGTTGTATTGATCAAAGATCTGTTTTGTAAAATTTTATTTTTTATTTTGTCACTTTCCATAGTATAATTTAAACTCAAATGCCCCAACTATAATAACAAAGTATTCAACAAATGCAATAGAAGAACTTATTTAATGTTGATGATTTCAACCTGTTGCCATAAGTGCATCTCTTTATACCTAGTTATTTAATGTTTAAAGAGCACTTATAAGGCTATACTATTTCCAGTATATATATATATATATATATATATATATATATATATATATATATATATATATATATATATATCAAAATTATATAGGTTACAATTGCAATTGACTAAGATCTTTATTTTAAAATCAATTATATCACCTACAAATTTGTTTCGTAGCATAAAACTTCTGTCACTCGTCAGGGTGATGTATAAAATAATATGTAATATATGTATGTATACTAGAAATGTATATAGCTAAAAAGAAAATAAAATATGTAATATAATATAATGTGTACAGACATACAAATATACCAACTAATCTGCTATAATTACACAGCATGTGCACAGATGAGTCACGGAGTGTTTGCAATATTTGGCCCGCTGACCCAAGCGTCTGAGCCACTGATTGACGAGTATATGAGACTCTACCAGATTCCATTTATAACCATAGATGAAGCATATGCTAATAGGCAGCATGCTTATAAACTTAGACTTCTACCAGACGTAGCCCCAGCTCTTAGTTTCCTGCTCAACACACACCTGAACTGGACACTGGCTTATTATATCTACTCCTCCAGAGATGGTAGGTCTAGCATCTTGTCTATAAGATTACTGAATAAATCGACAGTTAATGACTATACAAATACAGATGTATGAACAATAAATTTTCAATAAATTCACTTCAAAACAAAGTTCATTGTGTCCGCGTGGGGGGGGGTTTAACTGGCTGCTCAATACAAGGAGGTCAGGGGGAGTTACTGTGACTTAATTACAAGAATGAGCCAATCAAATTAGCTATTACCCAAGAGTAGTGGTTTTACAAAAGTGTCACAATTAATTAATTAAACTCTCTCAAAACTTATATATTTATAACTTACAATTCTCAAATGCATGCCATGCTGATAACATAGGCTAATTTCAAAATATTAGGAAATTTATTTGTTTGGGTAATCAGGGTAGCGTAACTCCAGTTATCTCTCAATTTGTCTGGAAAACTGTTGTAGGCCTACATAGGTTTAGTCGATTGACTAAGGAGCTGCATATGATGCACACGGACTTAGATCTACGAGTGCTAAAGAGGGACAGTGTGAACTCTGCCGTAGACACGTTGGAACTTATGCTAACCAAACAGCAGTACGCTAGTGTGTTGAGGGTGAGCCAACTCAAAGTCATTTTGGATATGGGAGCTGAAATGAATGCTGAATTACTCTACAAAATGGTAAGTTTTATGAAACATACAGTCTATTATTACAGGAAATTCTAGTTTAATTTAATTGATGCTTCCTGCATGTTTTTCTTCTAAACTAATTAAACGCATAGTATTTTGGTAAAGTTTATATTGGTTTTGCATTTATATTGAACAGTACAAGAACAAAGAGAGAAAGCAAAGCTACCACTTTCTGCTGGCAGATTTAGTAAGTTCCTTCCAAGAACTTAATAGACTTCAGTATCAATTTGTTTATAGAACATTAAAGAAATGCAATTTTTGAACACAAATTTATGATTCTAATCTACAAGTGGAAAGCAAAAGCGCTGTCAATCTTCTTTTTTTTCTATAAATGTTTTTTTAAATGCCAATTGAAAATCAAGTATTTTTAAAATCTAATGTTAGAACTTGTATTGATTTATATTAGTTTTAAAGCCTAGAGTAAGGATGATAATAATTACTACACCAATGAGATTAGTTTAGGCCTTAAGTTAATCTAACAGTTCCTAATTGTCTCCTCTTTCATGTACAGGTCTTCTAATGTCATGACCAATCTACGTCTGTAAACTTTTCAAATAAGGTTTTTATGGAATTGAACAGATATTTTATGTGTTGACATTATATAATCAAATTAAACCAAATTATCTTACTTTCTCACTACTTTACTCAGAAAATTTGTTATACTGGTATGGCTTATCTTTAAAGAATTTACTGTGTTTTATACAGCATATCTAGTCTAAAGTTTACAGCTGTGTTCTGCACAGCATACCTTTTCTAGTAGCAAATGACTAGTTTTAGGACATGCTAAATTGACTATACCTGTGCGTGGTACAAATGTCTTTAGTCCTGTAGCCAGTGGGAGGCCGTAAAACATCACAGACGACTAAAAGGCAGACAGCCTTAACTTCAAACTTTGCCAAAAAAGTTATCTTCCTTCAACAATCATCATAAAATGTTTTCATAGTCATACACATGGATTTTGTTTGTAGGAATCAGCATCTGCAATTGACTGGAGTCAGATGACGGGTGGTGGAATGAACGTCACAGCCTTACGCTTAGTTGATCTGAGCAAAGAAAACTTGGCTAAATTTTTGCATACTAATTTGAAAACCTCGTTCAGTTTACGCAACATCAACATGGTTAATATACTGTATTATATATTACTAGTTTATGTAATATTGTAGGTAAATATACTGTATTCTATATTACTAATTCATGTAATACTCTACCGTATATTATGGTATTGCAGAGTGCGTTGCACAATAGTTAAATTCTGCAACAATATATTTCTTGGTATTAGGTAATACAAAAAGAACAAAGAAACACATTTCCACAATAGTAATGTTATATGTATATTATATAATACGTAATACTTATATAATTAGTCATTTATTATATATCATTTAGTATATATAATTAGCAATGTCTCAGTTATATTTCATTTATAGTAATATTTTAATATTGTAATAAAGATTTTAGATTATATAATAGTGTATGCTGTACTATATTATTATATAATATACTATATAATGCAAAATATAAGCAAGCTACTTCTTAAATATAAGCAAAGCAAACGAGTAATAAATGCATTTAACTTTAGAAGGTGAATGTTTTTAAAATATTTTCTGTAATTATTACAGATGCAGCAAGCCTTGACTTATGATGCAGTGCTAGTTCTGAGGAATGGAATAATCAACTTAGGCTCCGCCTATCCTGGAATATACCAGCGTATTGTGGACAGCGGTGCCCGGAATAAGGGGCCTAGTGGTGTGCAGTGTCACACGTCCCCAATACAGCCATGGAGACTAGGGCAAAATGTATCACATTACATGAGACAGGTTAGTGAACTCTACTCTTAATAAAAGGTCTTCATGATTGTCAAGACTGGGAATCTAAGCGGCTACTGGTTTAATTTAAACAGTAACTAACTATATTTGGCTGACAGTTGGTAACTGCTAATGACTTGCTTCATATTTGTACAAACTTCTCTGTTTACACAAATCCACTATGGTAAAGAAGCGCATTGTGTAGGAAAATAAATAAAATTATATATTGCACAATATATATTATAATATAATACATATTATATAATATAGTATATAATATGATATGATATATAATATATTATATTATATCATGTTTACTATATAATTGATATTATATAATAACTGTTATACAATATAATATATAATGTATACCATATAATTATATTATATTATATATATTATATACTATATTATATATTATATAATAGGTATTACATTATATATAATTTATATTATATACTATATTATATATTATCTAAAAGGTATTACATTATATACATATTATACTGCAGAGAAGATTCAATGGTTTATCTGGAAATATTGAGTTTGATGAAAATGGGTTTAGAAAGAACTACTGGCTGGATATACTAAACATGGAGAAGAAAAGACCACCTGAGAAGGTAATGCAGACGTAGATATTGATATTGATATGTAGTAGTAAATACTGTCATAGAGATTCAGGGGTCAAAGTCTTTTACTGAAGCACAAATATTACTAAATATTACTAATGTTACTACAACTACAAGTTTTTCCAGCTATTGTGACTATTCTTGACATTCGGTAGTTTTGCCATGGAACTGTTGCACTTGCAGATAGGTTACTATGCTAGTAACTCCAGTCATAAACTTCATCTTCTGAAAACACCAGTCCGGCTGATAGTTAATGACACAAACACCGGAATAAACCAGACGAGAATCATCACCACTCACATTGTAAGCATCATTCACATGGCGCAATATTTCTAGAAGCAATTCATGCTTCTTTCAGAAGGAGTGTGGCTAAAATCCCACTTTACATATCATAGCGCTATATGAGATGAAACTTAAGTTTTTTTTCCAAAGCTAGAGCACTTAGTGATTGTGATCAATGTAGACTGAAGTGCTCATGTACATAATTATATTGAACCTCGTTCGTTAGCAATTTTATATATTCTGTCTGCAAAGCATTTTATTATGCATCTTGGGATAATTAAAAAAATGTTGTCTAAAATGTAATGCAGCATTCATCTTATGGCAAAACTTTGTAAAGTTTTTCACTCAACATTCTAAATGTTACATAAACTGACAACAAATATTTTGGCATATTGTAAGGGCCGGCCTTATGCATTCTACAAGCCTGGGGCAGAAAACAACCCGAATATCCCCAACAATGAAAGGTTTGATGGGTATATCGTGGAGTTTGTTAAGGCAGTGATGGGGCTACTGAAGATAGACTACAAGTTGGTGCCAGTCAAAGACCATGCTTATGGGTCACAACTAGCCAATGGATCCTGGGATGGCATGGTGGGCGAGCTTATACGAGGGGTGAGAACTCTGTCCAACATTAGAAAGTAAATAGAACTAAAATTGATAGGATTTATGTAATTGAACTCCCTTGATGACCTTCTAGTCTAAACTTTACTATGATCACAAGCTACTAGTGCAAAAATTATTTTTGTATGACTATTAAATGGCTACTACTTATTTAACCACCGACTTGATTTATTATTTGGACCCAGCTCAGCTCAATGTGGTAAGAACACAATTTTCCAGCCTTTCCCAAACAACTACATTCTTACAAGTGTGTGTGTGTATATCTGTGTATATGTGTCTGTATATATGTGTGTGCCTATGTGCATATGTGTGTGTGTCTGCATATACATTATGTGTTTATGTGAGTAAATATTTGTATATGTATGTATTCGCGAGTAGTGCATGTGTGTAAAAGTGATAATTTGGTAAAATCAAAATGTGAATTACTCAGCATTGCATGATAATAAATGTAAAACCTATAATTACTGCTTGAATTATGTTTAGTTTGTGTTCTTATAAAAAGGAGGCAGATTTGGCCATAGCTGACCTGACCATCACCTCAGACCGAGAGAATGTGATTTACTTCTCTAAGCCTTTCCTGCGTCTCGGAATTAGCATTATGATTAAGAAGCCCGAAGAAGAAGCACAGAGTAAATATTCATTTGTGCAGCCCCTGGCATACGAGGTGAGGGCCTATGGTACTGTGTACAATGTCACACACAGACCAATGTAATAGCACATACATACAAACACAATGTCACATACATACCAACACAATGTCACACAGACGAATAAAATGTCACACACTTTACTTTAGACAGATAATTAAAGAGCGTCGGCAATCTTCTGTGAGGTCAAATTTAGAAAAGGATTTCAAGCTTGAAATGTAATTAGGCTACTGGATTAAGTTTTACTGCAACAACTTAAATAAATGGCAATTTCACAAATAACTTTAAGTTTTAACACACTAAGCATGATTTACTGTAAATTTTCTTCAACACTTTTTCCTTCTTTTTCTCTGTTTTTCTAGTTTAATGAGAAATAAGAAAACATTCTGAAGTATTTATATCACTATGTAGTCCATCACTTCTATAAAGTGGCATAAATATCCAAACTGATTGCTTGTAGGTATGGATGTGCATAGGCTTTGCATATATAGGTGTCAGTGTAGTGCTGTTTCTGGTCGGTCGGTTCTCACCCTACGAGTGGCATATTGAGACTCAAGGACCTGAAGCTAAGATGCGGAATGAATTTTCAGTTTGGAATAGCCTGTGGTTTGTGTTCAGCACTCTAATGCAGCAAGGCTGTGAAGTTGCTCCGAGGTAAATTTTTATACAAATTAGAAAGTACTATTTTACAATGTGATAATGCATTAGCTGGGGGCTAGGAAGAGCATCCAATCATAATTGCTCTTGTGCCACATATAAATAAGTCCTTAGCCCGATTTAACAAAAACCCCTTTCATCAGGAGTTCTCACAGAGATAGTGACTATGAACCCAAAGTAAGTTTTATTTGTATTAGCTAAACTTGGTACAATTAATAGTTGTAGTTATAGTATCACTATATAGCACATAGTATACATTATATAAATACTAGTATAAATACCACATATACTTTATATATATATATATAACTGCATATATCTATACAATACACGTACGTACATACTATATATCTATCTAGAGTAGTACTATAATATTGCACATAGTATATACATTATATACTACATATATCTATACATACTATATATCTAGAGCAGTATCTATATACTCTACAACACAATATACGTACGTACATACTATATATCTAGAGCAGTATCTATATACTCTACAACACAATATATGTACGTACATACTATATATCTAGAGCAGTTTCCACGAGGATTGTGGCCAGTGTCTGGTACTCCTTCACTCTTATCATAATATCATCATACACAGCCAACCTGGCAGCATTCCTTACTGCTGCTCGTATGAACTCACCAATCAACTCTGTTGAGGACTTGGCTAAACAGACGGCCATTAAATATGGCACTCTAGCAGAAGGATCAACCAAAACCTATTTTCAAGTGAGTCACACCTTGCATACAGAGCTGAGTAGAGTAGGTTCTTGAGAGATTAAATTCACAGGACATGTTTCCTACAACCCAATTCACATGATTTTTCGCCGGTTTTCTGACTAAAAATAATAAAATCAGACTAAACACAATAAAAAAAAATTAAAATAGACCAATTTATTTCTATTTCCTGTTGGATGTTGAGATGGGTGCAGTAAAGGTGAAACTGAGAGAAGCATGTGTTTTAGATTAGAAATGTACCAGAAGAAGTTATGTTCTTGCAAGAATTTTAACTCGCGCCTCAAACCAAAATTTATCAAGAAATTTAAAAAATTTATGCTATCTCAATTTCTCCACTACTGCTCATAAGTGTGGATTTTGCTGCATCACAATGACATTGTGGTTCTTTTCTTGCTGACTTAACATTGCGCATATAGGACATAGTTATGCGAGTATAATCTGAAGTTGTCTTACCTACAGAAGTCTACATATTCTACGTACAAGAAGATGTGGGGCTTCATGGAGAAGAACCCTGAAGTGTTTGTGACAACAAATCACGCTGGTGTAGAGAGAGTTCGGTCCTCTAATGGACAATACGCTTTCCTGATTGAGTCGACCAACAACGAGTATATCAGCAACCGCCAGCCATGTGAGTTATCGATAGTGTACTCACTACATGTTAATGAAAGGCTCACACAAGTTTATGGCCATTTTCCCTATGAGAACCCCTGTTACAGATCTATAGATCTATAGCGTAGTCACTGCACTCACTGTTTCACATGTTTAACATCTAACATATCACTCCTGGACTCAGTTGTTACACTATTCAATCTCATACCCTCTCAAATACTTTCTAAAGATTTCAGACTAAATTCTGTAAAAAAAACCTGATGCAGGTTTACAGCCACCATCCCTGTGAGAAACCCTAACTGAAAAGGTTTTTAAGCAAGCTAAAGACTTATTTATATGAGGCACAGGAGAAATTATGACTGGGTGCCCTTCCTAACATTACCACCAATGTTCGGACTCGAACCATTGACTAAGTGTCTACTAGGCCAGCACTCTAACCACTACACCACAGCTGCTATCTATTTATGGTGCATACTAATAGTCTCGGCATATTATGCATTATATTATGTGTAATGTTTGTAGTAATTACTTTATTCTGAACATAATATTTTGTGGTTGTCTCTAGGCAATACCATGAAAGTTGGTGCAAATCTCAATTCTCAAGGATACGGAATTGGAATGCCTTTAGATTCAGATCTTAAGTAAGTTGAAACCTTCAAATGAATGAGAACTACACTCACTAGTTGATAGTTTGAAGTTAGGGATATTTTATAATGGTGTGATCTGCTCTACATGGTGTCTGGTAAAACTGGCATAGGTAATAATGGCACATATGGCAAGGTAGGTAAACATGGCAGATTTTTCATATTAAGGTTTGGAGTAGGGGTTGGGGGTTTGGAATGGGGGTTTAGGTTTGGGGATGGGGTTTAAGGGTTTAGGGTTTGATAAAATTTAATATCCATATGCCATTTCCCCCTACTTTTCCATTTTTGCCCTAATTACCTGTCTCATTATTACCTATGCCATTTTTACCTGTGCCACTTTTACCCGTGCCATTTTTACTTTTGATTCACAATCAATAAACACTGCTATCCTTCAGGTTTGCAGTACTATTTTATATATTTATATATTGACAATATATTGAAAATATATTGACAATGTATTGACAATATATTGACATATAATACAATTGTTAGAAGTAAGATCAACATCGCCATTCTACAACTGAGGGAGAAGGGAGTTCTGTCTGAGCTGGAGAAGAAGTGGTGGGAGGAGGAAGGAGATGTGTGTGATGAAGACACGACAGATACAGTAATATCATATCCATTATGTGTCTAATATAATGTGATAGTACTCAGTGTATAAACTAGTTATTAGAGTAATAGTACTCAGTGTATATACTAGTCATTAGAGTAATAGTACTCAGTGTATATACTAGTCATTAGAGTAATAGTACTCAGTATATATAATAGTCATTAGAGTAATAGTACTCAGTGTATATACTAGTCATTAGAGTAATAGTACTCAGTATATATAATAGTCATTAGAGTAATAGTACTCAGTGTATAAACTAGTTATTAGAGTAATAGTACTCAGTGTATATAATAGTCATTAGAGTAATAGTACTCAGTGTATATACTAGTCATTAGAGTGATAGTACTCAGTGTATATACTAGTCATTAGAGTGATAGCACTCAGTGTATATACTAGTCATTAGAGTGATAGCACTTAGTGTAAATATAATAGTTGTTTGTGCAGGGCTCCACTAGTACCCTGACGGTGGATAAAATTGAAGGCATATTCCACATACTTGGAGCTGGAATAGCAGCTGGTGTCGTCATAGTGATGGGGGAACTATTGATTACAGCTAAACTCAACTCTCTTAAATCTAAAGGCGAGGTGTGTTACTCTTTTTATGCCATAGTTTAATCAACCAATGTGCTGACAACTCTATTATGTTAACAGCTGATACATTGTCAGTTGGTGGTTAAATCTCTTGTCTCACCATTCTACTTGAGGAATTTTATATTACACGCGCTGCTGCCACATATGTTGAATGACAGCAGCTAGTAAAAATTGAATCTTTTTTAAATTTTTCTTTAATTCAACTGATCTCACGGTTAAAACAATTACCAAAGTTTAGGTTCCTAGTGTTGTAAGTCATGGCCCTATTGTTCTGGCTATTTTCTTTGCTCTTATTTCAATAATTGTGGGGTGAAAGAAATATGGTGTCTTATCTCAGGTGACTTTCCTGGACTCTCTCAAGTCGCATCTATCTTTGTTTGTTGGTAACCAAGGAAAAGCAACTCCTATAGACGAGCCACCCGCACATAGCATGAGTCATGTAAGATATAGCTGTAAACTACTGAGTCATATGAAGCAGTGAACACAGCCATAAAAATGTAAAATGGGTTACTGCATTCGAAACAGCAGCCATTCCCAGCTGTTGAAGGGCATGTTTCAATTTGTCTGGTCATATTTGCTGTGTTAACATACATTTTAATCGAGACAATAAGTAGTTGGGCAAAAAATTGAAAATTATTTATTAATTTTGAAAATTTTTGAAATTGTGTAAGCTCTATAAAAACAATGTTTTAGTCATTTATATAAATGTATTATACTACAAAAAAGGTTTGTGGGACATTCAATGAAGCATAATTTGATTATTATTTTTCCAAAACTTTTGAACTATTAAATTGATTGAAGTGATTTTAGGTAAAAATGGCACAGGTAAAAATGGCACAGTAAAAATGGAACAAGTAATAGTGGCACAAATGGAAAAGTAGATAAAAATGGCACACTAGCTGATGTTAAATTTTCTCAAACCCCAACCTCTCAACCCCTAACCTTTAAACCCCAACCCCAAATGCAAACCCCCATCCCCAAACCTAAACCTCATTCCAAACCCCCAACCACCACCCAAACCCTAATATTGAAAATGTGCCATTTTTACCTACTTTGCCATTTGTGCCATTTTTACCTGTGCCAATTTTCCCGGACACCTATTGAAGCACTGTATCCCAGCCCTGTATGTTCAAATACTGTATCTGTATGATATTATAGCCAGTGTTGGGCTTTTCTCTCTTTTTTGCATTAGAAATTTGAGATTAAAAGGTATAAAAAACTCATACATATTTTCTTCATTACGATTCATTAGGTCAATTAACATCCACTGAAGACTCTTTCAGGCTATCAGAATACCAAGCTTTTATCATATTCTTGTTTCACCTGCTCTCTGTCCTTTCCAATTGTAGTCGAGTACAAAGAACCAGTTCTTGTCAGTAGATGACGTGTTTATAACTCCGCCCTCTCTACAACTAACCAATAGCAGTCCAAATAAACAGCACCACCGTGAGCTAACAAATGCTTCTACGGCAGCTACAGATCCTCAACCTAGATCAGATGGGAATCACATCAAATTTCAAATATAAGCAATAAATCCAGGGTAAAGTAATACTGGGCAACAGAAAAGTAAAACATATTTATTTACATTTATTTTTATCTGCTAATAAAGTTTTGTGCATTATAATTTATCTGTATTTGATTTGTTGTACAATTATGCAATAGTATGATACTATACAATAGTATAGACTATAGCACAATAAGTCAAATGTTTTAAAGAACATTTTTCTTTTTATCTCAATCATATTTTATTGAGCAATGTTAGATGTTGTCTTTAGGCTAAAACAGGTTCTTGATATTTCAGTTATATTTGCCAATTTACTGCTTTACCAATTCATAGTTTTAACAATAAATTAATGTTATGAATGATTCAGACAGAAGAAATCCCTGTTATCTGTTAAGTTTGTAGAATGTACATTAATAGTACGGTGTACACTGTACCAGTACAGTGTACAATGTACTGGTACAGTGTACAATGTACTGGTACAGTGTACAATGTACCGGTACAGTGTACACTGTACCGGTACATTGTACAATGTACCGGTACAGTGTACATATACGATACAGGTTACAGTACATACAACGGAGGAAATATTTTACTAAAAACTGTATGTTACATGATGACTGTCTATATGAGTAAACATAATGTTCATGCCAAGTAAAAGTTTTCTACGCTGTCTTCAACTGCTGCTTGTTTGTGTTACATAAAAAAAAATCTTACAGCAATTACATAACTAATACCAGAATATTGACAACTTTGAAACATCCAAACAAGTAAATTAATTTCTTTGTAAGTAAAGCTGCTCGAAGGTAAAACGTCAGAATTGGAAGTGTTTATAACCAGACAAAATATAAATTTGTGGACACAATTGATGGGTATCATCAGTTGCAGACGTATTTTAGGAAAATAAACCTACAACATTTGGCTGTGTGTGTGTGTGCGTGTGCGTGCGTGTGTGTGTGTGTGCGTGCGTGTGCGTGCGTGTGCGTGCGTGCGTGTGCGTGCGTGTGTGTGCGTGTGTGTGCGTGTGTGTGCGTGTGTGTATGCGTGTGTGTGCGTGCGCGTGCGTGCGTGTGTGTGTGTGTGCGTGTGTGTGTGTGCGTGTGTGTGTGCGTGTGTGTGCGTGTGTGATGAGATTTTTAAAATAATTTACTCTAAAACAGCACTACTATAGCTTTGTACAGCAGACTGGACTGCAGTCGTAGTATTAAAGTGCTGAGACTGTTTGCATGCAAAGTGAGAATAACTTCAATTAAAGATAACTAACTCTACATGAGTAAATATTTAAAGCTTATAAATCAAAAGCATTGTTGATCAGCGATTTATTGAGTACTGCTTTGATTAAGTAGGCAAACAGAGAATAATTCCTTCTTGCTTAATTGGGCAGAGAGGGAATAACTCCTTTTTGCTAATTCAGCAGAGAGGGAATAACTACTTTCGTTCAACTGGACAGAGAGAGGATAACTCCTTTTGTCAATTGGGATTTAGTAAAGTGCATTTCATGCATGCTTGTGTTTCACACAAAAGCCACTAAGTCTAGTGTATTCAACACGATTTCAAAACTTTTTCCTTACCAGCAGCTCCATGCAAAGAGAAAACAACTCCCTGAGCAGAGCTGTTTTGTTATTAGCTGGTCACATGACATAGAAACTCTTAACACTACTAAACAATGTAGTTATCAACATAATATAAATGAGTTATATTTTTAGTCACACTATTTATTAGATACACCTGTAAGCCAATGTAAATATTTACAAATGGAAAGGACAACTCCATGCAGAAACTACTAATTTTTATTGTACTCATATAGTTATCTCATTCTTTGCTAACTTTATATCTGAGAATAATCTCACAGCTCAAAGTGTGACCGTGATAAGCAGAACTTGAGGCATGCATATGTAAAACTGTTTCAACGGTCTTTTGACATAAAACCATTTTGAAGTCATTTACTTTGGAAAAAACCTGTTATGCGGGATTAAAACTAACTGGTGCATATCAAATCATTAGAGATTTTAAATTCAATCAATTATTATTTCAATGTTTCTTTACATAATATGCTTTTGATAATATTATATTTACTGTTTATACTGTGGAAACTGTTCTTGTTGCACAAACATAAGCTGTTAGAATCAATGTGGCGGTGCAATAAATAAGCTCTCTGTAAGCTAGCTGCAGCACAGGGTTGAGGGAAAATCAGCACACAGATTGTAAATAACCTATCTATTTTTTTGTCTTGTAAATTATATTATTGTGTAGCTAAACTAAGACAAGGCTATTATACTTTAGAAAACTGTTGTGATTATATTTAGCAATCACCTCTATTTTTAGATTACAGCCTTTATGTGCAAGTAATATATGGTGCCTTTGGTAAATTCTTTGCTTGTGATATCATAACATTCAAGCCCAAAAACAATAAAAATAATCGAATTATATGCATCAACATATTTTCCTGCTCTCATAACCCAATAATAACCCATATATGGTATGGAATGCAGAAGACTTGCAAAGTAAATACGTTCAAAATTCCCCATTCCAAAAATCCCCATATGTATGCCTTTTTATTTTTGCTATGGTTTGAGATTTCACAAAATAAGCAATTGGAAAAGTTAAAAAATATTCAACAGAACTCATTTATTCGAACGTTTAGGCAGCACCTACTATATTCACCATCAGCCGGTTAGCTTTGCTTCAGCTTTAAATTTTTATTTATCGATTTTTGGGTGTCTGGGAGGCTTAAGATATACTTGAATAATACGTAAGGAGGTTCTGCAGGTAGGCTGATTGGTAGAAAGTGTTTACAGAAAGCTCTCAAAATATTTTCTATTTCTTATAAACTGTGAATTAGTGAAAAGAAAGCCAAGTGCTGCTAAATAATGGCAATCAATAAGATCAATAGAGCTTCCTTTATTGTAGATGCACATATAATTTACAAAACTAACAGCGATTTTCTATAGAATAAAATGCCGTTACACTGAGTACACAAACACCTGTTGTACATTTTAATGCTTGGCTTTTCACTTAACAATATAGTCTAAATTCAAAACTATAATTGGAAAACACACACACCTTATGGCATGCCCACCCTGGACACAGATATTTTGCACAAACAGTACAAATAACTCAATGCAAAATGCTAGGACTCTGCAAATGTTCTTAATATAGTAATAATGATATTTGTAAGATAATGTCATTACTCTCTGTACACACAGCATAATACATTAAAATATAAAACCGACAACCACAAAAATTCTGAAAATTATTGGCTACTACACCACTTGTTCACTTATCACAAAATCAAATATGAAATAAAAAAGTGGGTATTCACTTGCTGGAGCCTTCCCTACTAGCACCCCCCTTCCTCCCCCCACCTTATATTTATGATTATTCCAATATATATAACATTTAAGTCCTGTTGCTTCATCTGGAAAAATTACAGCAATTTTTCATCACCTGAAATTTGAAGTTGTCATCTCTCTATGGGTAGTTGCATTCAAACCTAAATATAATTAATAAATAAATAAATGAGTTTTCAATCACATTTCAGGTCACATGGTGCACTAAGTTGGTCATTTTTGCTTGTGGAGAGAGTATTTGGCTATACAGAAATCCTTATACAGCTAGCGTGTAATACAACAGGCCACAGCAAGGCACCAATCTTCTAATCTCAGTCATCCTTGGTAATAAAATAATATAATAATACTCAGAATATTTCAGCAGTTGTAGCGTAATCTACTATGTAAACAACAAAGCATTTCTTAGTTTGTCTACATGCAGCTCTCAAACTAATGATTTATTTTAGCAAACAGTGCATGTTCTGAGAGAGAGTTAAAGGTATTGTGCCTCACTAGGTTCGGATAAAAGACATCTACTTGAGTGACCAGTTTGAAGTTCAATGTGCTTTATACTGACTACTAAAAACAGTTTTCTGCATTGACTAGCGTCTCAAAGCAAGACCTCTTTGCAAAAGTCTGTTTACACTTATAGCTTCATAGCTACACTTCAGCCTAAAAAAGGCTACAGTTATTGAGCTTTGCATTACGAAAAAATTGCTTTCAGCAGTTTATAACAATTGCTTTAACCCACAAGAAGGCGAGGCGAGAGAAAGTAACCAGTGCTGATTGAATGGTTGCGTTGAATTCACCACAATTATTAGGAAACAGTCAACCTTCCTTTCACCCTGTCATGCAACAGAGGTTTTAAACATACCTTACAGTGAATTGATAATTGGGGTTGTAAGAGTAGTAATTCATTCTCGCAAAAACCCTCAGACTGGAACCGATACAGGTATAATTCTACTGTAGTAAGCAAGGCCATCATTTTTATATTGGACTCCTATTGCTTTTCTTATAAGTTTGGAAGCAGGTAGTTATCATATAAAGCAGCACACAGGTTGTGTTGTAAATTCCAATGTTTGCCTCTTTTGTAGCAAACATCCAGAAAGCTACAGGCATTGCTAGTATAACTGGTGATAGCATATTACTACCAGGGTGTATTGCATGCATGTGGCAACTGCAATGTACACATTTCAAGCATTGATTGTTAATCAGCAAATAGTAGCTTGCTTGCCTGGGTGCTAAGATAGGTTGCAGTTATATCGCTGTTTTTGACAATGAGTATGAATATAATCTAACGTAATTTATGAATTTCTACAACAATATGTTGAATATTGTATTAAACAAAATTAGAATAAACTTATATGCAATGAAAAAAATGAGTATATAACAAAAGTAACAAAAATGGAGATATTTCAATTAATTGAAAATAGTACCAAATAAATAGTGAATATGCAAAAACTTATTGACCTTATCAATATTAACCGGCTTCATTGGTTGAAAGACTTAATTCTGTTCAATATATTGCTAGCTATATATCATTATGCATGAATAACTGTTGTGCAATTTACAGCATAAAAGTATATATATAATAAATTCATATAAACACAAAGTATATACAATCTGAATAATGTAGACAGTACAAATATTGCATAATTTTGTTAATAATATTGCAACCAATATTTTGGCTTTTCAGTTTATATCTCAGAACTATGTACACTGTTTGATAGAACCCACTATGACATATGTAATCTCGTTGTTTAAGTTTTCTCTTATATAAACACAGAATAAAAGTCAGTCACTCCAACCGTTACTGATCTCCCAACTGGAACCCGCCGTAAATGCGTATGCTGCTTTCAAATCCTGGCAATAAACTTTCTTTATATTGTTTCCTAGCTTCAAGGCGAACTCGCACCATTGCTATGAGACTCAAGTTTCGCCCATGTCTCACTTTCACTTCTTCACCGTTCGCAGTCTGTTTTTTGCCTGTTTCAACTATTGCATTCAGAAAATTTAATTTGTTTAAAGATTTGGTAACTTGGTCAAATACTTTCACCATTCTTTTCTCACTGCATTCTTTGGGATACATTTTGCAAAAGTTAATGATTTCCATAAGTTCTTGTGCGTCACCAAGTGGCTCCTGGCCCAGGACACTTAGCAGTGGCGCTGAGAAAATAAACAAAGATTAATTACAGTGACTGAAGACCTTGAAAACATTTTCAATATGCAAATCACTATAAAGCATTTTTTGTATTGTATTATTAACAGGCAGTATTTATAAGAACAATCTTCAATTTACTCCTATCGGTTTTTATCAGCTGACGTTTCAAAATATTTTATCTGTATCATATGGTACTGAGCATAACAAACCAACTTTGCAAAATATCATGATACTTTCTAAGCATTTCAATACGTATTAACCATAAAAAAATGAAAGCCAAGATGATTTTCAACAAGTGACGAGAAATCTTCAATTGTGACACTTCCATAATATTGTCAGTATAATTTTTTTCAAACCACTTTTACAGTACATAAAGTTACTTCAAACTTTTTCAGAAAACCTACTTTTAATAAATTACAGAAAATTATTTTAAATTTTTAGATTATTAATTTGTTTTACCTTTCAACTTGTCAGGTTTTGGTATTCTTCTTGCTGCAGCTATAGCAAGTAGCACTAAAAGGACCACAATGCCTTTCATGTTTCAGAATATCGTCATGCTACAGCTGCTGCTTTAAATAAAGTGAGGCAAAGTCAGGCTAGGTTTAGTATTTATTCTGTGTTCAGGTTATGCCAACAAGTCTAGCGTTTATTAGGCAGCATTCATGAGGCAGCATTCATTCATAGCCTTAATTGTTTCTCTTGTTCTATTTACAATTAGCATCTACATCCTCCTTGTTATAATCCATCACATTTATCAATTAAAAATCCAATTAAATGTCCTAACAATTACCGGTTTTCTTGATGAACAAATCACGCATTGGCTTTCATTGGTTGAAAACACAGTGATTGGCTATGCAGCAAAGGCTTCAAAGAGGCTTGGGTATATGGAAAAGCAGTGATAATGAGTTAATAGGCAGTAATATATTGTTTCAGTTAGACCTGACTATAATAACCAAGTTGGCATATAATATAATAATATCAACTAGGTTCAATATCTTTGACTATTTAGCATTGTGTATAGCCTATAGGATTATTAACCTTGGTTTTTACCAAGTCTGCCAGCTGTTAGGATTTGTCCATCAAACAATAAATTATATTTATCTTGTAGGAGTTGCACTACCCATGAATTAAGTGACATGAACGATGTCACATGACAAATTTTTGTAAATGTTGTCATCTGCCATCACGTACAAAATATAAAATTTTTGTGTCACAGAACATATTTCGTGGTCACAATCAGATTTAGGCTTCAACTTATCAGTCAGAAGGAAGGCCCAACTGCCAAAACAGAATCAAATCATGGCGAGTGAACACATGTTTCTACTTCTTTATAGAGTCCGGTTTGGCGGCAAGTGAGCAGTTTATGGCGTAAGATAGTCATGCTAGATTTTGATATTTATTCCCTTCTTGCAGCAATGCTGTTATCAGTTTTGCTCTAGCATGTATATAAACAGTATTTCTATAATAGATCCTAAACGCAAAGATATTATGTTGCGAATGAAAGACACGACATTAATTATATTTACACACATGCTTATACATGCTTAATAAAAAAAATAATAATGATGACATACAAGTGCGTGGAGGTTAAGTGATCATCTCGCGTCAGCGTCTTAAAGAACAAACAGTTAAGTAGCTGTGCCTTGAAGCTATTTCATCCTTTAAAGAGCTTTATAACACTATATTCTATATTAGTACACTCTATAGTTGCACATCATTGTCAGAGGTTTATTAACCTTGGCCATTTAACAGCCTGTTATTCCAAATCAAGACAGAACTTTCCCTTTCTGGCAAACTTTTGTATTAAATATATACAATAATGATAAAAAGCTTTGGGTCTTTTTAAATTTAAATCGATTATAATCAATAAGTGATTTCCTGTGCGATTAAAAAGTATCTACTGCTTTCAAATGTTTAGTTTGAATCGGTCTAAACGGTAAAAATTATTTTGCAGAAATTACATTCATTGCAATAGAGTTATTAACTAAATAAAACGATGCACATGTTTAATAATGAATTTATAACCACATCTTGGAGGCATTATATGTGTTTTATCTTCAATACAGAAACTCAAACCTTTGATTCAGAAATATATATAACAACTTCTGTGACTCATATGGGATCAACTAAGGACCAAATATTAACCTAAAGCAAAGTTTTGAGAATTGATTGAGTGTGAGAGATTAACTGACTAATAATAAGACTTGGTCATTTTTACAAAAGGTTTAAATTAGCCATTATTTACACAGTTATCAGCTTCTTTACAGTTTTTATTCTGAATGATGTTAAAGCTATTGTTCAACAGGTAAACACATAGCCTATATAATAATGCAATAAAATGACCAACAAAAGAAAGAAGGGTTAATCATTTCTATAGAATCGCAGGTGATTCTAATAGAAACTAAGTCTATAGACACTTATTTCTAAAATCAGCTGATTTTGCACTTGAAAACATTCCATGATTGAATAAAGACAGTCTAATTAAAGTGCCAATTGAGCTGTGCCGGTTTGTTTAACAAAATTGAAAAGAATTTATTTGTTGAACCGATAATCAATGAGCAACCGATATGCTTTCATTCCTCACTTTACTTAAGACTTGATTAATTAAAAGATTATCATAAAAATAGTAACACTTCATAGTGATCAGGCTTGCCTCTACAGACCAATCAAAAGCACCGTTACTGGCAAGTCTTCAATGTTTGTTCTTTTAACATAATATTTTCTGAATTACATTCCAAGTAGATGACCGGCACCTAAAACTCTATTTACTTAGAGCATTCATAAAATGCTGCCAAAGTTCTTATAAGCATCATATAACAGCTGCAGTTGGAGCCTCTGCAATAGGTATTCGTGCAAACGGACAGAAAAACAAGCATCTCCCGACCTTTTACCTCTTCCTCAATGCTCCAAATTGTTCTGTTAAGATCTGTAACATTAAGTTTGTAAGATCAAAAAAAGTAAGTTTAATTATTGATGCATAAATGATGTTAGAAATTTAAATCATTTCAAACAGTTTTCAGATAAAGCTTTATAAAAATTTTACAAATTCAAATCCAAATTAAAATATTAAAATATTCAAAAGCATTATAGTCTAAACAACTGCAATTACTGAGGTAGGTTGTTTTGAAGTTTCTATGTTATTTTAGAAGCGTACTGTATAGGCAACTAGGAGAAAAAAACATTGCATCAATCATTACACAAATATATGTGATAATTCTAAAATTGTGGTTAGTGTCACTTTGTTTTGGCACAAAACTCTCATGCAGATTTGAAAGTATCTTTAAAACCTGTTAAACATTTCTTTTGGAATAAATGAGTGAAGATGTTATTAAGTTGATGTTGTAGAATGTCCTGCCACTACCCCCTTCACCTGTACTCATTTCAAACCAACTTAGTAACAGAAATATAGCCTCATATTCATAATCCTAAACAGAAATAGAGGGTGCCAATCAAATATGTAACATTTGACAGTTACTTTTAATTCACTCGGGCTATGCACTCAATAAACCGGGTCAAGCGCAAGTCAACAAGAGATTTGATCAATAACTCTGCCGGTAAACCTGTTGACATCTCAAATAATTTAAAGCAGTCGACCAGAATAAATTAAACAAGAATATATTTAATATAATATAATGATTGTTGTACTAAATAGTAATATGATAATTATAATTATATTGTACTAAATATTAATATCGTAGTTACATTTATTCTCATACATTGCATTTTAAACTTGGAGCTAAATGGATTAGAAAGTTGTATGTTTCGCTTGGTAAGCCATACTTTTCGTATTTTAATTAAGTTTGGCAATAGAAGTACCAAAACGTCAAATAATTATGCAGACTAATAGTTCACGTTTTAGTATAGCTGCCACTAGTAGTGAACTGTAATTAAAGTTGTATACAAGTTGTATGATTGTGTGAAAACTACTTGCTGCATACAATAATGTTTGCCTGCCAAGTTATAGTTGGTGCTTCCTAGTTACTTTCCATGACCGAGCTGAGCTCATCTAGGAATGAATATTCTCTGCAGAATACCACCAGTATTTAAACAGCATTGCAAGTGGTATTTTGAGATTGTGATATATCTATCTCTGTGTGAAAGAACACAACTTTAAAGGATTGGCCACAATCCTATAAACCTGTTAGTGTAACTGGAGGTGAAGCTGATGCCAGGTGCTCATCTTTATTATAACTTTCCTGATGCAACTTATACCTGCTGCACCAAAAGTGCTGCTTGTAAGGCTCTGTGTAGGCAGCATTGTCCATCAACATAAATTTAGCAGTTAAATAAGCAAACACTATGCTTGTTATTCACAACATTTGTATTAAATAATAAATGCATTGGTTATCAAAGAACTAATACATTATTACTCATCACAGGAAGAATGTGGGACAAGGAAAAAACAGGGTTTTTCATAAGTCATATTTTCCATCACGCTGTCAAAACCTGATAGCTGCTAGAGGTTGCAGTTTCAATTTACTCTTAGACGAATCCTGAGCTATTCAAGTGCCCCCCCTCCCCCCCTCCCCCTCCTCCCCCCCCCCAAGTGAACTAAAACAGGATAACTTCACTAATTATATCATGCCAGATTATTTACTTTGAGAAAAGGGATTGAAGCAAACTGCACTTCAACAGAGTGTATAGAGACTGTAGACCATGCATCAAGCTCACCCAAGGCTGAGTTGTCCTCTCATTGAAAAGGGTTAAGCCAACTCCAAATTTAGTTAGAACTGGTTTGCTCTCCGCAATAATAATAACATACATGTGCATGACTTATTTTGGTACTTTATAATGTGCTTGTGTATAATATGTGTTAATATATTATTATAAGGTACAATATGCTGATGTTATAAATCCATTATTAATCTACCCTCCAGCTTTCTACTAAGTGTAAGCCTAGGGCCACACGGTGCGTATTTTCGCATGCAAAAATTGAAATCACAAGTAGCAAAGGTGTCCACTGTAGCGTCAGTGATGCGTGATAAATAAAGCTTTCATTTTTAAATCGCACTCGCTTTCAATAAAACGCAATTTACTGGAATGTAGCACTAAAATAAAGAAATTGGGCTCGCTGAATAACTACCAGCCAATTAGGTGACGACGACAGAGACGATTCGCACTTGCGTTGAAAATGCAGAGCGACAAGTTCGAAGGTTTTCTCAACGCGCACAGTAGACACCTTTGCTACTTGTGATTTCAATTTTCGCATGCGAAAATACGCACCGTGTGGCCCTAGGCTTAGTCTAGGGGTAATAGATATTACATTGTACTATGCTGTTAGGCATCATATTATAGTGTTGCTAGTGCTCATATGCCCTGTCTATTGGTAAAAGTTTTTATGCATATATTACATGTAGCATATTTCTAAGTTGTCTGCCCCAAACTTACTATGCAACGGTAGTGTAACTCTAATTGAAATTGAGTTTCTCCAAGATGAATTTTCTTCAACGCTTATTTACAATTACTACTTCTTTATTGATGATTTACTTGTATATATTTACATATTATCCATAATGTATTTTAGAGTACACGCATGTTTATATAAGATGCTACATAATTACATCTAATTGTAACTGGCTGCCTTGTTATATGCAACTAGAAGAGCTTCTTGCAGGCATCAGGTTTTACGTCACCTTTTTGTAAAAAGTTTTGCCTCTTGTAATGTTAAGTTTAATTTGTTGCAATAAATAGTTGTATTTTTCATTAGTTAACAGCAAAATGTGTCACCAGTGCTGCTTGAAGTTGATTAGAATTTAATAATACCAAATTTTAATAATACAAACAAACCAAAATTTAATAATAAAGTTAAAGAGTTTAGGCTATTTCAATTTCTCCACTACTCCTCCTAAGTAGATGCAAGTGCTGTCAGCTTTTAGGAATATTTTACTGTATAGTTGACTATATAAAATAATCCTGCAAAACAAATACAAATACAAACTTTATAATGAAGAAAATTCTATTAACTTTGCTTTTTATTTTTCTTCAAAGCTTTTATTGGAGTGTTTTTAAAATGCAAAACATCAACAACAAGTAGGGCCACATATACATGTCAAAACTTTAATATCTTAACATCAGCTAGCTATAAGGCATAAAGTTAATCTTCTTAAGTGTGCTTCTAGCAGCTTCTAGTACTGCTCTAGTACTGCTACGGTGTTACCCTTCATGGATGGATGATGTTAAACAACTCAATAAATGCAAGTCATAAAAAACTGAGGTATGTACAGAATTGCAGTTGCTTTTGAATAAGAATAACCCCAGCAGAGCTCTGAAAATAAGCTTAGAAAAAATGATAGCTTTGCACATGCTTGGGTATTTTATTTAAAGACTGGTTTGTTAATTTTATATAAATGCATCATTTTAGTTACATTTAATTTTTATTATTCAAGGGATAAAATTTAAAATTACTTCCTAGGAATAGAATGCTTCTTAATTATTTACATGCTTGCAAATTACAATTCTGCTCAATAATTTAGTTGATTGGATTTGAAGCATATAAGAGCAAAGCAGAGACACTACTGTATTAAAGCATTACCTTGCACCACACTGTAATGCACCACGTCTTCATGCTTTGTATTATGCGAATGGCTTTTATTCACTGCATGAAGACAGCATCAATCAAATAAAACTGCAGCCATGGAAGGCCGAGAAGTTTTCTTCAATGTAATCTGTACGAGCTATTAAGAATTACAACTTTTAATTCAGTGGTACGAGCATCCAATTTGATGAGAGACAATGCGGTATAACATTTCCCTCTAAATGAACCGATACATGAAATATTATCAGTCTCACTGATGTCATCTAATCTACACGTCACAGACCATTGAGCATAATAAATTATACTTGATTAGAATAAGGTGGGTGACTCATTGAACAGCAGATCACACCATCCAAAGATCATACCATCAGCCACTTGGTACGTCGCTTAAGTGATAGCATTGTTATTGCAGTGAGTACATCGTGTTGCTATACTTAGCATTAAACATAAAGCTAAATTCAGTACCTTTCACATTGAAATAGCACTTACTATATTTCATTGCTTGAAAAATTTACTAGAAAAAAGTTGTGGAATTTATTTAATGAAGTTATAGGTCTTCAGTTTGTATTGTGTTATTTCAATATTGATAATAAAAAAATTATTAGGTTGTATACTGTTATGCATATCATTCTTTACAAAGCATTTGTTTGAGTTGAAGATAATAAATGCTAAAAAAATCAAATCTTTTTATACAATTAAACATTTAGAGTCAGTCATAAAAATCATGTAAAAATTAAAATACAAATATATACTATATGTATACATGTACACAATATAAATAATTTGTTCGAGTGAACAAAAATAGAATCAATAAATAGTTCCGTGACATGAACCAATATCCCTTAAAATTTCAGCAACAATATCTGCAGCCTGCTAAAATTTACAAAGACGTGAAACGAGTTATTCAAAAAACTGTGTGGCAGATGCAATATACAGCAGGTGTATTATACAGAAGAGGTGATGTGCAGCAGATGGATAAACCTCCACTATTGTTACAGAAAACTTCATGAGATATTGAACTCAAAAGCCACATTATTTCTACACAATCCAACATCATGAAGAGAGGGCGGCAGCGGTAGAGTTATTATTGTTGCTGCCGCCTCTGAGAGACGACCTGTTGACCATCTGTCTACAGTTCAACGCTGCCTTAGTATTGCCACATAACTCGTAGGTCTTGGCTGCCTCACTCAGCAGATACTGCTGACTGTCCGGCCTACTGTGTAGCGCTGACGGGAGGTGCTGAGCGGCCATCTTGTATGCCAACGCTTGAGTTACACTCTACAATATAACAGACGGGAGTAGTTAGAGTTGCAGCCGTTGTACAGTAGTTGATGTCAGAACTGTTTAGAGTTGCTAAGTACAGTAGCCAATGCTTGTAAGCAGCTTATATTTCTTGCTTTAGAGGATTCTTAAAATATTTCAGAAAAAGGAGAGTGGAAATTATCCCCTCTTTACAAAAAGACAGCTGCTGTTAGAGCTAGGTGTACCTTGTGCTGTTGGGTGGACGTCCGAGCACTGGTTTGTTTTAATAGGAGGTTTGTTCTAGAAGGGTTGGCGCCCAGCATTACCCTCAGTGTAGCTGTATGTAAGCACAGCTGCTTCTTCACTTCTACAGGATATACAGAGTGTGTAAGACATGTGTAGAGTAGACAGGTGGAAACATAACTCCCTATAATGACATCATCATCTACTTACCAGGTACATAACTAGTGAGCTTTTGCAGAGCGTTGAGATCATGCTTGAATCCCGACACAGAAGTATTTGACGAGGCCATTCCATTACTCATCTCATATTCCCAGAGTTCTGTGCGAGTAGTCAGTAACCAATCACACGCTAACAACTGGAAGTCCTACAACAGACACAGGACATCATCAACTGACCTCGTAATATAAACTCTTTGACTTCAATACCACCTGCTGGGCTTCACAATACAAGAAACGCATAAGCTTTTTGAAGTAAAAACCCAACGTATATAAGAATGTCAGCATTATGTACACAACTCCTCATGCTTGCTGGTGTTGAAAGTGCCGACAACTCCGTGGTTGCAATGCAGGAACACTGCACAGATAGCAAGACATGCAATGCAACTACAATGCACCACAGAGGTGCCATAGTTTCAGTCACTGTAAGAGGGCTCTGGAGCAAATCATGATCACATGTGCTGACACTAGAGAGCAGGAGGTATTCTGGCACTAGTGGACAGGTGGTGTGCTGGCACTAGAGAGCAAGTGGTGTGCTGGCACTAGTGGGCAGGTGGTGTGCTGGCACTAGATGGCAGGTGGTGTGCTGGCACTAGTGGACAGGTGGTGTGCTGGCACTAGATGGCAGGTGGTATGCTGGCACTAGAGAGCAGGTGGTGTGCTGGCACTAGTGGGCAGGTGGTGTGCTGGCACTAGATGGCAGGTGGTATGCTGGCACTAGAGAGCAGGTGGTGTGCTGGCACTAGTGAACAGGTGGTGTGCTGGCACAAGAGAGCAGGTGGTATGCTGGCACTAGAGAGCAAGTGGTGTGCTGGCACTAGATGGCAGGTGGTATGCTGGCACTAGAGAGCAAGTGGTATGCTGGCACTAGAGAGCAAGTGGTGGGCTGGCACTAGAGGGCAGGCACTAATATGAATACTATTATCCTGACCGCGATATAAAACCCATCAACAGTACATACGAAGAACTTCAATCCTTTAATAATAATTGCTGCCATAATAACTAATGGGATAATACAAATCAGGCAAGCAGACAGATTATACAAGTACAGTACGTTTATTGACATTATATACAGTGTACATACATGGTAAGTACTGTAAGTACACTGACCTTATATAAAGCACTTTCAGTCTCAATATCAGCCAGTGACTGCTCCAAATAGTTACTGGATGTTTCCATCAACTTTCTCGTAGCATGGGAACAGTTAGCAGACGTGAGAAACCCGACCCGTGCCTAAAATCAGTTAAACTAACTTACCACAGACTACATTCACAGAGAACAGTAATAGTTGCCTTTCAATAAGATTATGTGCCTGATATGCAGAAATATTGATGAATTATATGAGGATTGTCTTCATTTTCTATAAACCTCAAGATAGCTAAGATGAATTTAATAAGTGACTTCAATGTAATCACTTGGTCCTTTTAATGCTTCACAAAAGCATTTCAGGGTTTTGAGAATTTTATTATTTTAAACCAACTTTTATGGCAGTTTTTATTTGTTCAATTTCGAAAAATGTATTCTCTCGATAACAGCAATTCCATAAGAGAATCACAGCTTACCTTATACGCATGGAGTAGTGCTTTTACAAGAACCTGCTCCTTAATGTCTTCTGGAGGTGACAATATGACACTAGAGTACCTGCTGGCATCTGTCACCCTTTCACAGCTCCACTCTCTGGCACACATTACCAGCGCAGCCCACCATTTAGTATTGCTGCCCACGGGGGCTTCGGATGAAGGGGCCGACGACTTCTTTAGATACTGATTCACGTGCGCACACACTTCCAAGTCACTGATCTTCTCTACTGACTGTCTCCTGTATTTTATAAGCGTACATTTCACTACTTCCTGTTATTACAGCTAATCCATTAATACTACTACTGCTACTGCTGCTACTACAAGTATTCCTACTACTATTACTACCACTATTATTACTGCTACTACTACTATTACTACTACTAATATTACTACTACTATTATTACTGCTACTACTACTATTACTACTACTACTATTACTACTACTATTATTACTACTGCTACTGCTGTTACTACTATTACTACTACTGCTACTAGTACTACTACTACTACTATTATTACTACTGCTACTACTACTACCACTGCTACTACTAATACTACTATTGCTACTGCTACTCTAATTATACCTGCTATCATATATAGCATAAATTTATACAATAAAGCAGCTAGATGTGACTTACACATTGGGAAACTCTGCTTGCGAGAAGAGTTGGTTGTATAACGCGGCAGATATTATTTTTTGCTGGTAAGCGCTAGAAATATGGGATATTGGATCGTGTGAGAAGACTGTTGTCGAGAAAGTGTTGTCTGTAGATGAAGAGGTGTATTCTAGGTTAGAGTCGAGCAGATACTTCTGTCCATCTTTTGTGCGTAGCCATCCGAGTCTAGCAGGTGTATCGTGCCGGTCACCTATTCGCAAGCCTTTCTTTAGCATATACACCTGCGATATCAGACACATAATATAGCATGTGTACTATATTATGCCCAACATATATATTATATTACGTTATACATATTCAGATTAGAGCATCTAATGTGCATTTGGCAATTCAAAGTTTCTGCTTTTGTGAAAACTATAGCAAGTATATATAAAGCTAGTTATCTATGTTAGATTGGACAACAAGAGTACACACAATACTAGCCGGGGCATACTCACTGCAATTGGTCTAAAGGAGAGTGGAAGTCTCTTTCTAATAGCTATAGCAATGAGTACGTAAACCTCCACAAGGAACTGTCGGTCTATGACAGGGTAACTCGCCTCCGCCATGTTGATGGTACACAAGGCTATGTTGATCACCTCGATGTCACTCCGCCAAATCTACAGCATATTACATGCCACTCGCTTACCAGTCTTGAACAGGTTCATGCTTATACCGAGATGGGAGTAGATTGAACAGCACAAATGGGGAAATATCTTGGCTTTAACTTAAATGAGCTTTAGAATTGGTATAATAAATACACTTTAACTTTATAGCATATTTTGTTCAGTATTTATCATCAAACTAAATTGCACGGGCACACAATCCTGAAACTGCATTTAGCTGATACAAAAATATTTCTGTATGTCTTAGGACTACGTAACTGAACTAGTCAGCCCTGCTTCAAGAATACTACCTAAAAGTAGTCATAGGAAGGTTGGTATGTTTGCTAAGTTAAACTATGCAGTCTAAACTTACTCTTACATAATAAAACAAGACAAATATTATAAAATAATACAAATAAGAAGACTAGCTGAAAGTAAGTAATCTAATACATCAAGCCCGCACTAGCAGTAGACCTCACCTTCTTAGTGAGGCAGAGCTGCAGCAGGTTGTAGTAGACAGTAGCTGCATCACGAGAACACTTGGCCACGTCCGGACATATCTTGGAGGCCTGACGAGCAAACAGCCTGGCAATGTATATCCTGTGTAACACCTGGCGCACGGCCTGCCACAGTAAGCTGGTCCACAACTGGAGTAGTGAGCTGGGAGATGGACGACCCAAGACTACTAGACATTCATCCAGGTGTGTTTCGGCTGCATCATAATTACCTGCAAGTAGAGTAGAGTAGGTGCTGTAGGGTGTAAGAGTGAAGGTGTATAATAAGGTAGAGTAGAGTAGGTACTGTAGAATAAAAGTGTATAGCAAGGTAGAGTAGAGTAGGTGCTGTAGAGTAAAGGTGTATAACAAGGTAGAGTAGAGTAGGTACTGTAGAGTAAAGGTGTATAACAAGGTAGAGTAGAGTAGGTACTGTAGAGTAAAAGTGTATAGCAAGGTAGAGTAGAGTAGGTGCTGTAGAGTAAAGGTGTATAACAAGGTAGAGTAGAGTAGGTACTGTAGAGTAAAGGTGTATAACAAGGTAGAGTAGAGTAGGTACTGTAGAGTAAAAGTGTATAGCAAGGTAGAGTAGAGTAGGTGCTGTAGAGTAAAGGTGTATAACAAGTTAGAGTAGAGTAGGTACTGTAAAGTAAAGGCATATAACAAGGTAGAGTAGAACAACAAAAACACGTCTGCTAAATATCTAACACATTCTAGAACTCAGGTATTTTACCAGCAATAATGTCAGAGTTGGCTTGTTGCATGTGTTTCCAGTACTTATTCGATTCTTCGCTCGTGGACTGTGTCACAGGCTCCCCAAATATCAGGATACGAGCGAGAACCAGGGCTATTATTGCCACATTCAGCAGCCATAGTAACGCCTGCAACAACCCAGACATCCACTTTCAAAGTTATGGCGTATTTTAGTACGAAATACTCATGTCATCTCACTGCACATCTGATTTGCATTAGAAACCCTGCCTCTTGGTAAACTGACTTTACACGTAATGAGTTAACTGCTGTGCTGTGGTCTGTTGCGGATAAATACTTACAGAAGAAAACAGCCAGTTGAAGGTGTCCATGCTGCTGGAGTCGTCCGCTTCTTGCAGAGTCCTGCCGGGAAGTTTGTCTACTCTGGAGGAGAGGTCAGGGGCAGACGAGTCCATGAGGGAGCTACAGCAGGACAAGCAAGTTGTGCAACAACATACTGTCTCTTACAATGCTGAGTAGGAAGGAGAGAAGTGCACCAGAGGAGTGGTAGGTGGAGTGACGGGCAATGTGTATAGAAAAGACTAACAAATATGTGCTAACTTCAGGATACTGATTAGAGTTGCCTTGCGTAGAGAGAGAAAGAGAGAGGGACGGAGAAGGACTGAAAGTGAAGTAAAGATATGGAGGAAGAGATAAAAGGAACAAAAGAAAGAGGCAATAAGACAGATAGAATACCAATATAACACACTATGGTTGTTTTCATGACCTTTACTATATATGCACTGCTGCTGTACAGTTGGCAGAGGAGATGAGCTCACCTGAACGGGTTGAAGAGGAGAACAGCAAACATGAACATACACATGAACACACGAGAGCTGTCTACCATGCCACTGGGGTTGGCGGTTTGGGGAACAGGGGGCAGTTCGTCCTCACTAGGGGTATCGTTAGAGAAGGGACTGTCACTGTCAGCTAGAGTTTCTGGAGGTGTAAGTGGATCATTCAAGGGAGATGTACCTACAAATGGTTAGCAAACATAAGAATAATATATGAATATATCACAATTAATATTGTATCGACAGTGTATACATGTCTATAGACATCTACACATGTCTACACATACGTACAGTTTTCTACACATACGTACAGTTTTCTACACATACGTACAGTTTTCTACACATACATAGAGTTTTCTACACATACGTACAGTTTTCTACACATACGTACAGTTTTCTACACATACGTACAGTTTTCTACACATACGTACAGTTGTCTGATGGCTGGTGTTTGTGAGAGGATATGACATCATCAGGCTCAACTCCGAGACGTTTGAATGCTGATCTGAGAATTTTGTTTTCCTCCTTCAGTTTCTCGGTTACATTACGCAGGTGGTATATGTGGTCGGTGGCTTTCCTCAATATAGCTGACTTGTTTAACTGCAAGCGTTATTTAATATATTATTAGCTTGTATTATTAGCTTGTATTGATATACTAGATTATATATACACACTACACGTACACACACTACACGTACACGCACTATACGTACACACACACTATACGTACACACACTACACGTACACGCACTATACGTACACACACTATACGTACACACACTATACATACACACACTACAGGTACACACACTACAGGTACACACACTATACGTACACACACTACACGTACACACACAACACGTACACACACTACACGTACACACACTACACGTACACACACTACACGTACACACACTACACGCACACACACACTATACGTACACACATTGTACGAGTGACACAAGTGTAGGTATGCACCATGTTTTACTGTCACCTTCAACTTCGACACATAAAACCTTCAACACCACCGAGCATGGTTTACATACCTTCTACAGGCAAGCTGCCATATACTCATAAACCACAACTTCAACTCAACACAGAGCCAGAGCACCACAAGGTGCTGTGTGACTGACCAACATATAGTCCACCAGACAACAAAACACCAACCTTGGCCGAAGGTCCAACCAGCATGTCTTTGAGTTCCATAATCTTATCATTAATACTCATTCGATATCTCTTCTCAATGGCATTGTGGGCTTTCTGCTTCTCTGGTTTAAACAGAGGAGTTTCTATGGTGGGCGGAGAGTAGGGAGTGACTCTGGTGATAGCAAGCTTGTCGGAGCTGGTGGCTATCACTCTGACAGGAAGTCTGGTACCTTATGAGACATGCAGATCACATATTACTTACATGATACTTACACCACACTTACATGATACTTACACCACACTTACATGATACTTACACCACACTTAAATGTGCACATTCTTAAAGAATGAATATAAAAATCAAACATTGCAAATACTGCATCTCACATTGCATGTCATACCTACTTGGAGAAAATAGTATTAATACAGTAGATATACAGTAGATATACAGTATATATACAGTAGATATACAGTATATATACAATAGATATACAGTATATATACAATAGATATACAGTATATATACAATAGATATACAGTATATATACAATAGATATACAGCAGACATACAGCAGATATACAGTAGTTATATATACAGATAATGTTTACCATTAGTCTCAATCATGTGCTGACCATTTGAATGCACAGTTTGCTGACTATTCAGTGTGTTTGATGTGACTCCAGTCTTGACTATCACTGCCCCAGCAGGATGACCTTGAAGGACGGGGGAGGGTGTCGGGGCAGGAGGACCACCCAACTTATTACCACCAGAGTTGTTGGCAAGAGAAGGGAACAGTTGTAATATCATTTCCTTCAACTGCTCACTATCTTGTAGGAAATTGCCCTTGGAGCCGTCAGAACTATCGGGCAGGTGAGATGGCTGAGAAATTACTGGTTTTCTATCCTGAAAAATACAACATAATACTGAGCAGTGCTTGGTGTACCACACACACTCCAAACCCACCAAGAATATCAATGCTTTATTATGTTGAGAGAGAAGCTTCATTGCAGACACCCTGATTAAGACTGAAAGAGGAGAAAAACTAGCGCAAGTTTATAGTCGCCATCTTTGTGGGAACCCCCTGATTGAGAGGGTTTTTTGTTAAATCGGGCTAAGGACTTATTCATATGTGACACAGGAACCATTATGAGTGGATGCTCTTCCTAACATCACCAATGGCCTTTGCCGGGGCTCAAACTAACGACTTAGTGCTTACTAGGCAAAAGCTCTAACCCCTAGACCACGGCTGCTAAAAAGTTCTAGATTAAACTAAGTTGGTGCAGAAGAAACAAAAACAAAGAGATGTATTAGATAACATCAAACTCACACTGTTCAGCTGGGCTCTAATAGCGTTGTTGGAGGCTGTGGGGTTGCAGTTGACAGCATTGAGGGAGGGCTTAGAAGACGAATTCAACGCTTGGTCATGCAGCAGCAGTTGAAGAGTATCTGTAGGTTGAATAGAGGAGTGACTCGAGTTCTGGTCCAGCTACAAACACACCATTCAACAGCATGTCAACCAGTCAACACACCATATCACAGGAAGACATCAACTTCTTTTAAATAGACGTAACGTCATTATTGCAGATTTCCCTAGCAAAAGCACTCAAGGATAAGATGAATAAAAATAAGACATGGAAGAGGAATTATTTACTGTACAATATCTGGCAGGGAAAGAGCTAAACGTAGTGCAGGACTGAGCAACTGTTGAGATTAGTCTAGAAATAGATGCCTTGCAACTTATAAGACTTCTTAATTCAAGAAATGGCAAATGAATTGAAGTCAACATAACATACACTAAATAGAAGAGCAGATAAAAATATAGTCACCTGCATGGTGTTAGCACTTTGGCTTTGTAATGTGCCAATTGGTTGGGGACATTCAGGAAACAGGTCACTAAACACACGACTCTCGGGTGAATAGTCATTGTCCAACGCGTACTGCACCAAATCAAACTCGTCATTCGTGTGACTAGTGTTGAATGAAGAGTTGAACTGACTAAGAGGCTGTTCACTTTCGTATGCAAGTCTCTGTAACACAAGACATTGAGTGTGACATGCAGTGTAAGTAAGAGAGAGAGTTTTCCTTATTTTGTAAGAGCTGAAAATACCACAATCACGTAATAACATTATGAAATGCATGTAAACGTTGAGCATTACATCAAGTTTCAACACTTGCTACACGACCAGAAGTAACATTTAAAAAACATGTTCATTAACTGCATTCAGCACATACTTTACATCTGAGAAAAATGTTCTGTTAAAAGCATTAATAAGACACTATGCACACAGAATTTGAAAGCGCCTTCAATCTACTATCTGCAACAGCCTGTACATAAACTTGCTTTCCCAAACTTACAAATTGAATCATTACAATTGAAAAAAATCCCTAACAGAAATAGCTACTTGAAGTATATACTGCCCATAACAGCAACATGAAAAATTACATTTTACAATTGTAACTGAAGCATTTCTTAGAAACAACACTTACATTATCTTGAGGAATCATTGCATCTATCCCATAAATATGAGATGCAGGAATATTGTCAAAAGGCTTCAACATCTCCTCTGTATATCATACAAAATATATTTTACTATACTTATAGGCATTGCAAATACTGCAAGAACAATAAAATTTTATAACCTTTATTTACAGAAGTAAATCTTGAAAAATATTGTCCTTGTGAATGTTATAACCTGTACCGCAAATCAAAACTCACATTACAGATCTACAGTTACTAAATTTCCATCAGCTAAACTTTGAGTCAGTATTCATCCTATGATGAAAAATTCAAATTTAGCGTCTTCAACATTTATTTCTAGTTTCAAGCGCTATGCTTCACTCAAAATTCCGAACAATAGAAGGATCAAGTTGATGAATACTAATAGCATTGAGCATGCTCAGCGTACTAACCATCAAAATCCTCCATCGTCAAACTGCTTCTGGGAAGGTGAGAGCAAACTGCAGGGATCTGAACTCTTGTCTGGTAGAAATTAAAACTCATGTTATTAGACAGATATTATTTACGGCGAATAAGCTCGGGCCATATGGAGCGGAATTTTGTGTCTAAATCATTTTCACTGAAAATCTGCTGTGGGAATTACCTACCATTGTACTTGCCAATGGCTTTACTGCGCAAGATATATATTGTTTTACTTTGCAATCTTGCTCCCTATTCTTAATAACAGATAATTATTTGAAATAAAAATGTGAAACAGAGAAAAATTGGCTTGCTAAATGGTGATCAATCAGTCAACTAGACCACTACTACAAGAACAAGTATTTCTTCAGCATTTAGACCACACGAAAGCTGCACATAACAGTCCTATTTTGCTATCTGTGGAAAGTAGTTTTTGCTAGATGTCCATGAGAAAATTCACTGCATGTAGCCCCAACTGTACTGAGTGAAGCTTGAACATTTAGTTAAACATCTGTTTAAACTCAGCAAGTGGTATCACTTGCACTTATGACCTGAGTAAAAATTACCCACTTGCCTACTGATCACAATTATTATTAAAAGTAGACTTAGCCACAGGCCGGTTGTTGCAAATTAAAATACTACATATCAATGATTCCAGTTTTACAATGGTAATACAATCCTATTAATAATACTATTAAACAATATTATTTTAGACAAGCATGACAAGGTTACACTAAGTATGTAAAAACTAAGGGTAAAGGCCATAATTTCATTTTTATTTGAAATTTATGGTAGCTTTCAATGTTATTTAGTTGAATAGAGACATATAATATGTATGACTATGAGTTTGAATAAAACTCCCTAGATTTAGTATTAACTATTGATATCATTACTATTATCCTAATGTAGTATTACATTATTAATCATCATAAATGATAATAAATTATAATGATATTAATATCATAATTATAAATAGTATATATAATCACAATGGTGATAAATTTATAAACATGGCTATTATTATAACAGACAAAACACTGAAGTGAGCAACATTTTAAGTTGAATAACCCAGCATAAGTATCAGTATGAGTATCACTGACAATAGATTGTATTCACTTATTCATGATTGCCAACATGAATATTATGTCAAAATTGCCACACAACTATCAGTATCATAATTATAATATTCTATAGGATTATCACTATCAGTATGAGTATCACTATCAACATGAGTGCTAGTACTAGTAGTAGCCATACTGATATTCATAGTGATAGTGATGGTATTTCACTATGACTATTACTATTAGTATTACTATTAGTTGTTTTAGTTCAGTTATAGTTATACAAAATAAAAATATAATACTTAATCTTTATCTTATAGTTAATGTTATAGTTACACTTGTATTAATATTTACTTTTATATATAGCAGTAACTTATACTAATACTAATAGTAATACTAATACTAATAGTAATATTAATACATTAGATTTAGTGATTATACTTGCTAACTTTAAGTGATAAGTAACTATTATTCTATAAGTATAACATTAACTCATACCTGACTTTAAGTCCCCAATCTAAGGTTACTAATAGTAATAGTAATCTAATAGTAATTGTAAATGTAATAGGCCTACCAATACTATTACTAACTCTAAGACTAAGAGTAAGTGTAACTCTAACTCTAACTGTCTAAGTCTATGTTATATTAGCATACTAGCGAATTAAATATTAATAATTATTATAATACTAATACTATTATTACTAAATTACTAATAGTAATACTAATATCAATAGTATTACTATTACTGTAATAGTATAGACAATCAAATTTCATAAACTGACAAGATAAGTATAATACAAGTACAACTTGAACTAGTACTACTAGTACAATTTGAGAGTAAACCAAATTCGCTGTAATTGTGAGCGTATACAGTTACACAAACTTAAAAGTGAAAAGCGAATATTACTTTTAGTTTTAATTTTATTTTAAATACAATACTAACCAACACTAACAGTAAGTGTAACTCACTAACTCACTGTAACTGTAAGTCTAAGTGACTAAGTCACTTGGTAAGTGTAACAGCAATGTATAATATTAATATATTTATAAATTTATGAACTCACATTTACAAATATTTAGCTTGATATTTTTGTAGCTGTTGGTTAATTAATAGTAAATACGATTGTTATTAATTGTAGCTGTAATTCAAACTTTTATGCGTCAATAAAATAAGGATGGTGATATCTAAATCTGGTGATCATTCATTTTCTTGCTGTTTTGTTTATCTGGCCAGGCCACATGTCAAAATATCCAATCAAGACAGGCTAAACAGTGGGGTGATGTAGACTGTTTTAACTGCCCTTATGTTTGTTACAATCTACAACTCATTATTTGATCATATACAGCCGTTTCAAACAGGTTCTGACAAGTGGCCTGATAAATTATTTTCTACGTTTTAGAATTTGAACCTGTAGCAGAAACTTATCCGATAGAAATGCAGGAATTAATACATCCTAATTTGCAATAGTACACAACTCCTAAATATAATGATGATCCTGCTAAAATTGCTGTGCATGTACGTGTGTATAATAATTATTATTATATGTTTGTGTAATGTGTATGTATATATCAATCCTCTTTGGTATAATATAGTCTTGAAGCATTCTATTGAGCCATATTTTTTCTATCTCAACTGATCAAACATAATTATGCACAGTTTTAATGTAAATAGGAAGCCAGTAACCTCAGGAGCAGCTAGAGCACTGCATGGGGCTTAAATCAACAGATATCTATTGATTTAGAGTTCATCCATTATATTAAACAACACATGAGCATTATAGAGTAAAGCGCAAATGAAGAGCATCATGGCTGATTTCCTGGCTCCAGATTGCCGTTATAGAGTATAATGTATATGTATATAAATCACAAAAAGCTGCAAATTTATAAATGCATGCATGACAGTTTGTTAGTTTGATAACTTTTTAGATTAGTTTATGTGGTGACTGTGTGACTTTGTTTATAAAAAAGACAACTCGCGATTTAAATTTTGCAGGAATTAACTTTATAGAAGGTGTTTATTGGACTAGCTGTGCATAAAATGAACTGAATTAAAAAAAATCGAAGAATAATGGATGCAAATTTCTAACGGGTAACATACTTTAAAACCATTATTAGTAACAGTGCTAAATCTTTATTTCTATTGTACCGGCTCTTCATGCATGAGCAAACAATTCCATAGTTTGAAATATCAGAAACCAGTTTCTAGCTATTAAAATTGGTAAACTAGTGTTACTAATACAGTAGATGTGTAGCATTATTAATAACAATTTGCATCTGTTTCCTCCAACAACGAAATGTCATTTTAAATTGTTAGCGAGTTTGTTAGGTTGCTTTCACCCACACAAACTCATTGTAGTGATACCATCTCCCCTCTTCTGACACCTGACTGACAAGCTGTGGCAGGTGGGTCTTTGTGTTAGATGCTGACGACATGGATGCTGAAGTTGGTACTGGACTGTGTTCACAGCTCACGGTGTTGGTTCCAGTGCCTACAAATGTAGAAAAAATTAGTAATTTATTTGCATCACACAAGACATTAAATTATTTTACTTACTTTAAAAAATCATTAAAACATGGATGTAAAATTGCTGTTCAAAAAATTAAATTGATCAATATTGAGCGCCCAAAACATCTGTGTAGAATAATGTTATTAATTATGAAGCAAACTCTATATCTGAGAAACGATACTGTCAGATGAAATACACAATCTATATATTAAACGGGATTTAATAGTTACAGGTTGGCCTGTACTATGATAATAGTTACAGGTTGGCATGTACTATGACAATAGTTACAGGTTGGCCTGTACTATATGACAATAGTTACAGGTTCACCTAGTACATTAGCTTATACAAACCGCATGCAGCTTTCAGTTCAAAGCCGGCATCAAGCAGCATATCAAAGGCCTGTTCTAAGAAGTTATGTTTGAGGTAAAACCTACTGGAGTATCTTCCACCATCACCTCTGTCGGCGTCTCGGTTCTCATTCAGAGTGTCTCTGAATACAGCCCGGCACAGGTTGACCTGCAAGGAGTTCCTATACCTGGTATTACCTACTGTGTGAGCTAGATATTATACAGGTGGAGATAATGTACAGGTAGAGATGTTATACAGGTGGAGGTAATATACAGGTGGAGGTAGTACTGTGTGGGATATTATACAGGTAAAGAAAATAAGCAGGTGGAGATAATATACAGGTGGAGATAATCTATAGGTAGTGATACTATGCAAGTGGGATACTATACAGGTGTGTATATCTATGAGCAGCTCACACTAGCAATAAATAAACATACCTTCCCACAAACCAACAGCCTGCAGAGCCGTCTAAACTTGATTTCTGCGAGACCGTCACGTCCAAAAGCAAATGTTCCTCGGTAACCCACCGTAATGGAGCCAGTATTCTCTGTCAGTTCGGTTGTTGATGGTGAACTCCTGATAGGCCCTAGTGTTGGTTTTAACAAACTTTTACTATTTTGATGGTCCAGCAGTTTTATAAGCTCTGGCAGTCTGTAATACTCTGCCTAAACATGGAGAAGGACTTTTAGTTTTGTCATGTGTTACTACATGTCATGTATATACATTAGACGGTTACTGACTCCATGCAAAGAAGGTGCTATAAAGTTGCTAAAAAGATGCTACAAAGTCGTGACTACTCAGCCAATCACACACTGGCTTTCATCATTCAAGTACACTGCGATGGGCTTTACAAAAGCTTCAATGCAATATATTGAGAAACTGAATATTTCAAAATAGCTGTAATGAAGAAATTGAGAAAAGCCTGTGTTCTAGATTAGAAATGCAACAAAAGAAGTTATGTTCTCAAACCAACATTTATTAAGAAAATTAAAGAGCTTGGGTTACCTCAATTCTCCCATTACTGCACCTAAATGACAAGATCATCAGATGTATGTCAGCAAACATAATATTTACCCTAAACTATTTAATGTCATGCTTTGAAACTAGCCCTCCACGATTGTTATATGGTTTTACAGCCATATATTTTATAATTTATGACTTGTCATGTTGCAGACCATATAGGCAGCAACTGTATAATTTTCTACAGAACGCTATAATAAATGAGTTGTTTTTATAAGTTCTTGTTTAAAACTTAATTATATAGAAAAGCTGTCATTGAACTGACCTTTAGAGATTCATCAATAGAAATTCATTAGTGAGTTAATACACCACGTATACTATTGCAACATGACATTGAATGTCTACTCTGAGAGTCTAGAATCACTTCCTTTCAATTTTAAATGCAGTTGCATTATAATTATTTCGCACGATGGCAAAGCAAATTGATTGAAAAATGCTTAAATTCTCTGTAATAGTGACAGTGAACATGATAAAATGTTGCACTACAGTATTCCAAATTATGAGTTTTACTAAGGAATGTCATCAAACTAACAAAATCTCTAACTATAGAATAACTATAACTTCATAAAAATACCTTTCGGTGCCATTGCCCCTTTAAAGAGGTGCAAGATTGCTATAAATCTATCAAAATATATAAGCTGAAAATTTTGAAGTTATAGTCCCATATGAAAACAATGTTATGTTTTCATACAGGGGGAGGGGGAGCTAAATATCTCACATATATCACAAATATCTGTATGTAGTTCGTTACAGCCTTTACTTGCCTGACTATAAAAAATGTTTTCATTATGAAACAAGTTCATTTTTGGCTGTATGTAGTTCGTTACAGCCTTTACTTGTCTGACTATAAAAAATGTTTTCATTATGAAACAAGTTCATTTTTGGCTGTATGTAGTTCGTTACAGCCTTTACTTGTCTGACTATAAAAAATGTTTTCATTATGAAACAAGTTCATTTTTGGCTGTATGTTATTTATATGAAATTAAATATTTTTGTAGTTTCATCTCCGTATGAATATAGTTCAGTGTTGTTGTGTGTGACGATTTTTCACAGTATGTAATAGTTATTATTGCAGATTTATTTTTGTACATTAAAGCGTGTACTATTTCAAGCACTAATTGGACCAATTCACTCTAACAAGAGAATAAACAATGGAACCTAGCACACCTCTTATGGCTTTCCTATGTTATGTTTTCTAAATCTATGTTAGTATAACACTTAATACTTTATTTATAAATGTAGTCTATCTTCGCCATACTATTTCTATATATTTGCTATCTCTATTCAATTTTGCTATACTGCATGCACTATATAGCAGAAGCTCATTATACTATGCAACACTGCTTTATGTTATTTTATTATATATCCCAGCACATTATCTGGCTGAAAGTAAGTTAATTTATATTATCTCCGTTCTTTACCCTTACAGACAAATCAATACAAACATCAATCAGTAGTTATTATGATGTAGACTACGTATACACCTACTTCTTTTTCTTATATGGCTAAAGTAAGATAAAAGTTTGTTTTCAGTACTGCATGGCCTGCTTAGTTACATGCCAATTGTAGAGGGAATTAATAAACATACAATATGACACCATGGCACAATTATTTTAGGACTCAACAAAAAAATTGAGAGGATAACTCTCAGCTTACATTGTTGAAGTGTTTCTATGTTGTCAAAGATATAAAGCGCACAATTTTCAACTGCAGTAGCCTAGTTATGTCATATGCCCTTTTCATACAAAGGTGCTCCTAATAATATCAATGCATAGAGCTGTAATACAAAGTTTTGAAAACAGACATACTAAAAAGGTCGTATAAAAATGAAAATGCATAATGGGCAATTTTGAAAAAGCGCTAAAGGTTAGCAAAGAAAATACCAAAATTTTTATTTTAGTATTGACATCTGATGCTTTATAGCTTTTGTTATGTATATATTGAACTAGATTTGTTATTACGTCATTAGATTTTAATTTATTAAATGATATATCAGTTCGCATAGGCAAAGCTTCGGGGTACATGTATAGTGATTATATAAGCTTTTTATAATACCTCATGATAAGCTTTATAATTGAAACAGATTAAGTCTGACCTCCAGTTTTAGTCTTGATAACTCAGAAAAGTTTTCTGGAAGAACAAGTTTCCTATTTCTTAGGTAATCCAGGATGTATCTAAACAGCACCCCATCTCTGTCTATGAATATTCTTCCCAGGTTGTCTTTACAATCACTGGCCGGTTTACTTTCATCAAACATTGAACAAAGCAAACTTTCTTTGGCGGATAGCAATGTGGTAAGGGTCGTGGTATAATGCACACCACCAACATTCAGGTCTACCGTTGAGCTGTTGGCCATCATTTCTAGCAGAAGGACAAGCAGCCAATATAGATAGAGTTAATAAAAAGTTGTCATACTGAAATGTCATTCTATATTACAAATTTGAAGACTGTGCGCACTACTACGAATAAAAAGCTTCAACTACATTAGGCTAACTCAAATGTGGTAAGTAAATAGTAAAAGTTACAAACATATAATACAAGTTTAAGAATAGTTTTGGAAAATCTTTTCTAAATATCTTAAGAAGTTTATACAAACTGATGTTTAGTAAAGCTGCAAACTTCCAGTATACAGACTTAATTCACGTTACTATGCTTAGTGTCATCATGTTAAGTTGTATACTTTGCATGTAATACTATTTTAAATAGCTATGGCTATTTTGAAAGAAAAATAGTAGATTGATTTGCTTTCTGCATTAAATAAAATATACATGTAGGCAATTTTGATAATGACTGTGTAGTTATGATGTCATATACTCACCAACTGATAAGACAAGTTGATCACACGGCTCCCTCTAGTGAAATGCACATGACTGTTAATTATTATACAATATAACACATCACGACAAACAGAAAGCATATCACAGCAATGAGCCATGTAGCAATTATTACAACATATTAATGGCTAATATATTTCATATAATCATGTATAATTATTCTAATATACATGCAAAAGACTAATCAATAATATTGCTATAACAGCCACACAGCTTTTAACTAAAAATGAATGATTGGTCACAATATTTTTTATTATAAAATGGGATTAAAGTTCAAATTGAAGTAGCAGTATTGTGGTGACATGTGACAGTTGCAATAACCTCAGTAGAGCTATAAAAAAGCTAGCTAATAATTTCATATTTGGGGGTAAGTTTATTAGTAAGAAGCATGGAACTTATCTAATAGAAACGAAAACGAAACGGATACCAATGTGGCAAGGGACATTATATATGAAAAGCTAAGATTGCAAGATTTGCAACACAGAGTGAGTTAAACTTAGAAAATTGAACTCCCCTCACTAACAGCTTTAAGTCATCAAATGGCCGAGAAGCTACTGGAATCAACATAATGCCATTTCTGTTTACGGCGGATTTTTAGTTATATATTGGTTTATTTGAAAACAAGATAATTTCTTTGCTATATTTCAGACTTTTCTTCCAAAGATTAAAATACTCAGCCTAGTTCTGCTGAAAGCTAAACCAGGAAATTACATTATTTATAAGCCAATTTATCGAGAGATGCTGCAGTAAAGTTATTTTCACCATTTGCTCAAGAGTGGCAGGTATAAAATGCTAAAATCAAATTCACCACTATTAAGCAATTTTGTTTATGGTAGTATATCAATCAGCTCTGACAGCAAAATGCTTAAGTATCTGTGCAATTCTTAAATAGAGTTGTTGCAAATCTTGTCAACACAATATCAACAATAATGTGAATAGGTATTGATTGTTTTCACAACTACTAGCTTTCACTTGCCTGCCTGTATAATTCCTATGAGGTAGACAAGATGCAATTTGCATAGCATGATGCAGGTATATTATAATGTAACTTGCTATACATCCTGTATTATGCATATCATTCATAGCATACTTTCTGCGATTGCATAATTACTACCATACAGTCTGCAGTTGTAGATCTGACACTCTATCTCAGTACTGCATTATATGAAGCTAAGATTCTAGAAAAAGGAAAAAGCTATTTTCCTGGTAGAACACGAAACACTTTATAAAAAAGATTTTTCAAGCTGATTCTTTTGTAAGGAACAACAGTTTTATAGGCTATCAAAATGCTAGTCACATGCACTGCACACTAAACAAGAATTATTTCATCTGCTTCAGTGGCAAATTGATATCTGAAAGTGTTGCCAGAAATCGAGTGATAGCGATATTAGAGTTGTCCTCTCACTTGTGCTTATTTGTCTTAAATCCAACTGGGCAGAGAAATTCCATGCTTCACCATTTCACTAGTGAAACTTCACTAGTTAAAGTTTCACATGATAAATTTTTTGTATTGTAAAAATCTTGCAGTAAACTAAAAATTTAACAAGTAAACTTGGCTTAGCTTATATTTATGTTTCCCAAATGTATTTACTATTCATATCTAGTAATCATCAAGAAGTTCCACTTGTGGTGTCAACAATATCCTCTGCTGCAGCTACTTGATCTCTAGATACTATTAATATAAGCTCTAGAAATCGTTTTGTTGTTCGGAGATTTCTTAAACTTAATATAATTAACATAAAACTTGTTGTGCAAGACTAGAGAGTAGAAAAAGGCGAAAAATGAAAAACCTTAAACCGGTGGAAAAGCACAAAAATATGGGAATGATATCTTTTCTGGTCAGATATAAATGTATTTGCAGTGTAGAGTTGAGATAAATATTTTGCCATGAATACGGAAGAATAATACTGTGTGAGTGAGTGACGTACCCATGATATATAGCCATGATATCTTGTCATAGTAAGGAAATACAGTACATATAGTGTTGAACTAAATAAACTGCTGTAAGTGGAATATTGACTTGCTATGAACTAATACTGTGTACAATTATTACAAACGTATATTATGTACAACTAATGCATGCAATTATTATTATCAAATATTATACAAAAGTTATATGTACAATAAAAACAATATACTATATACTATGTGTGTCTCATAGTAACAATATACTATATACTACGTGTCCCATAGTAACAATACACTATATATTATGTGTCCCATAGTAACAATACACTATATATTATGTGTCCCATAGTAACAATACACTATATATTATGTGTCCCATAGTAACAATATACTATATATTATGTGTCCCATAGTAACAATATACTATATACTACGTGTCCCATAGTAACAATATACTATATACTACGTGTCCCATAGCAACAATATACTATATACTACGTGTCCCATAGTAACAATACACTATATACTATGTCTCCTATAGTAACAATATACTATATACTATGTCTCCTATCACGGAAGTAGTGTTAGCTACCAAACAGTCCTAATCTGCAATTGCCCACGTTTATATTAACTTATTCTCGACCCGATAGAGCTCACACCCGACTGGGCCGTATCATCTGTGAAATGTCATTTTTAGAAATGTCTTTTTTCTAAAAGTCAATTTATTAATTGTCAATTTGGGAATTGTCTTTTTCGAAATAGGTGTTTTTGAATTGTCATTTGTGAAATGTCGCGGATTCATAGGGTTTATGCTGTTTTTTAAATTATTCCACCATAACCTGAGATTGGGAGTAGTAATTCTAGAATGAGGTAGGGAGGGTGTAAAGCCCCTCCCTATGACTTAATATATTTAGAAACTGTTGTTTGTTTAGCAATTCTGTTAGTGCATTTAACAGACCCTAGTTAGACATTCCAACATAGCATTACACAAATAATGTAAGCATTGAACTATATAAGGTTATAGTTTCAGTTCAGTGAATGTAAGTTTCATAACAAAATCACTCAGCCATACACAACGGCCTGATGAGGTTAGCTTGCACTAAATGAAACAACATTGTAGTCGATAAAATGAATAAATAAGTTTATTATTATATCCAAATTTGTATCAGTACCAAATATAAATACTCTATTTTTCGAAATAGTGTAGTGGATTTCAGCTGTGTAGCTAGTTAATTATGTTATATCGAAAGGGTCGACTCTATGCCATGTCATTGTGGATGCCGACAGTGTCTAGCCTGGCCGACAGTGGCACCATCTTTAGTAGCCAATCAGGAAGACCCATCAATTAGGACTAGGCGTAGCTACACGCATCTTGGAAGCACGCTAAGCAGCTAGCTGGCAGAGCTACTTGGGACTGACACTTGAATAGTAGTGTGTTTACGGCTCTATGTTATGTAATCAATTTATCTTCTTGTAGTAATTTTACTCGTATGTAATTTGTCATAAATAAACTCTTATACGTATTGGAACTAGTGTAGTAGCTTTGCATAAGTAAACCCACACATAATATAGTGAATTGTGGAAATTCACTACAATATTGAGTTCTTTTGATTTATTTTTTAAATTACAGAATAATTGAGTATTTATATTTGGTACTGATACAATATATATATATATATATATATATATATATATATATATATATATATATATATATATATATATATATATATATATATATATATATATATATATTAGAAGAAGTAAAATGAGATTTGATTAATATAATGGCATTTATATTAATCAAATCTCATTTTACTTCTTCTAATGTTTATGCTCTAGATTTATTTCTATAGAGCACTCTAGTAACGTTTTATAAACACTCATTTTACTATATATATATATATATATATATATATATATATATATATATATATATATATATATATATATATATATATATATATATATATGTCCAAGTTTTTCATAAAATTGAGTTATTAACCAAATGGTATTTTTGCATTATTTTCCATAATAAATACATCTCATGTTATAAAGTATAAGTATACGTGTCATGCTCATATCAAATCACAAACAAAGCGTTCTAAAGAAGAAAACTCTCAAGTTATACTGTAGTTTATAAGAATGATAGATGTTTTTCTTTTACACAAATTTACCACTTGTTATACTTAGAATATTTGAAGCTGTTTTAATAGACACAAACAGTAGTTACAGTGTGCTTTTTACTCTATCCCTCTATTGGCCGTTTTTGCTCTTAAATCTTTATCTGAGCTGAACTTTTTAGAGCTTTACAGATTAACAAGTAGGCTTGGCAATTTTCTATCTATAGTCTTGGCAGCATCAGAACACACCAAGACTATACATTCTACAAATCAACAGCCAGTTGCTTTATAACTCTAGCTCAATACAAAGTGGATTATATAAAAGCTGCAAACAGTAGATTAATGAAGAAAAAAATGCTATGGTAGCTTTTTGGTCGAAGCTTTTAGTAAAATAGCTTTAAGAAAAGCTTTTGGCAATAGCTTTCTAGCTGCACTAACTTCTAACACATTCTTCTCGAGTTTTTCAAAAGTTTAGCGTTTCACTATTGATCTTCACCTATTTGTTACATTAAGATGGTGATAAACTATACAAGTTACAGTGCGACAGATCTTTCTTCACAGGATCAAAGAAGAGAACTACCACTCTGTATATGACATCTGATAACTAATATTCGTATGTATATCTTCAGATATAAATAATAATATACTCAATATTTATATATATCATTTCAGTTTGAAGAAAGCCTATATAATTATGTTTTAGCAATTTATAGTAGTGTGAAGACTCCAATTTGCCAACACATAACTACACCTAAAAATTGTCTAATTTTCATGCAAGCTGCTTTCTTCTGTGCCTAGTAGGCAATTAAGCTTATCTCTGTATTTCTCTTTGACCTTAATAAAATCTCCCAATATATTTTATCATGATGTCTACAATAAAATGCACTTGGATATCCATTGAAACACTTTGTTTACAAATACATCATCTGTTATCAAAACAACGTGTTTACCTTCTATGTGTGAAAGAATATTGGTGAGCACATTTTTTAGTTTCTTATCATAATTGTAGAATAAAGGAACTCTTTCTAAGCTGAGTTAATCACATTCTTGAACTCATGCAAAATCTTCATTAGAGCAACGCCATAGTGAGAAATGTCAGGTTATTTGCTTTTTTCTCTGCACAAAGTAGTGTTGGTGTATGTCTTTTGATGCCTGTTGGTAAGTTAAATGAACATGATATTCAACTTCTATTTTATTGTTTGCCAATATTACTCATATGCACAAAATTTAACGCAAATAGTTCACCTACTATCATTTGCACTAACCTTTCACACTCACATTCACCAGTTTTCTTATCTCTGCTCTACTTGAGCTCAATCAGAAAGAGCAATTTATCGGTTTTAACTCTCCAGTTTATAATAAAATGCTTCTTTTTTATTTTATAGTTTAATACAAAGTTATAATTGACAAATAGATTCACCTTTAAAGTTTGGAAAACTGCAATATTGTAAGAAATTCAGACATTCAAACGCTTGGAGGCTAAACATTGCAGCTGATGAGGTTATAGCTTTGCTGTTTTATATATGACACTTTCTTGCTGCTAATATTGGATAGTTATGATAGTCAATATACATTATATCATTGAGGGAATATCCATGTAATTGACTAAAATAAATTTTGATTTGCTCATTTTATCTCCCCTCCCCCTTTTGAAATCCAGCCACAAACCTAACCTGCAGTTCTTAGAAAAAGGTTCACTCAGAATTTTGTAGCATATGTTACTCAAGTTTTTTCTGATGAAAGTTCTTGTGTAGTGGAGTCTTTGCTCAGAAATAGAAAAACAAAACATTTATAGTTTCAAACAGTAATGATAATGCCACCGTAGAAATGACTGATGTGCATTTGGTTTTGTTTCCCCCTGCTATCTGTGGTGGCATAAACTGAACAACTAAAATATGTTGAAAGAAGGCTTTCAGTTTCTATAAGAGAAAAAAATGAATTTAGATGAGGGATAAAACTTTTGGAATACTGGCTATTATCAGTCTACACAAAATTCATCAGTAAAATGTTTAATTGACCGGTTTCCTTTTATAAGCTTTTAAACTTTAAGGTTGTCTCCTCCCACCCGGTGCATATATAGGAGGGGTCTCCATGGTATATAGAAAGTCCATGAGATAAAGAGAAATTTAATGTTTGTGTGAAGACTATTGCTAGCATAAGTTTCCTTTTTTATGACATAAATATTTTGGCCTATGCTTACATAATAGCAGTTCCAGACAAACTTTAAAAGTTTTTTTTTGACAAATCTTGAGAAAACCGAGCTTCAAAGCATGTTTGTGATTTTAGTTACTGAGGAAGCTAACTTGGTAAATATGATATAAGTCCCAATAGTCATTTGCTATGCTGGCTGTCATGTTTAATTTATACCTGTTGACCTTTTAACCCTTTGGTCAGGCTCTGCTGTTAACACAGTCTTGGAGCACTGCTAGGAAATGAGACAGCAGATTAGCTGTGTTAGCAGTTTTAAATATTCATATACTTAGACACATATGCTATGAAAATACAGCAAAACTCCCTCTATATCTATCATTTTCACAAAAAACCTTTTGTCACCAAACTAACGATATGACAATTCTGCTGGGACGTCCAACCCCATGGTGTGACTGTAGGAACACTATAGCACTGAATAGTACAGAAAGACTGTAATGCAAAGAGCCAATTAGTGGCTGCTATACTCATTGATATATAACGAAGATGCAATATACCACCCTATAGTAGATAGACATTAGTTCAGTGAGATCAAACAGCCAAAAAAATGTGCTTACTTTAGGCAAGTCTGCAACTGTTGGGACTTCCTCATTTTTAACAGTGATAGGCTGCTGACAACATATATATACATAAAACAGCACTTTATGTATATATGCACGTATACATGCATGTTATGCTTTATAAAGCATAAAAGCATAAATTTTGAGGGGATGTCAATTACCAAACTATGGCTGTTACTCTTCAGGCCATTATAGTGACATCATTCATGTGATTCTACAGACTATCAGTCAACTCTCTTTAATTGACTATCATATTCCTAAATAAATGTTCCTACAGCTCTTTCAGTATGTCTGAAAGTCTTTGCATTGCTTTTGTCTATAACAGCGTTTTTTATTCAAAACTTGTTTTGTTAAGAAAATGTCACTGGTTACATTGCAAGATGAAGATAATTTGTTTTCAACTAAATGTTATACTAATTCTAGGTAGAGTATTGTATAAAAATAAGTCCCATAGTTATGTACTGCAGATAAGTTTTATTGAAGGTAATGCTAAACAATATGTAGTAATTATGGTGATAGTCTAGCATCGCAAATATTTTTATTAGACTTTTATATTCTATAACATATCGTATTTATTACACTGCAATATAAAACAAAAACCTATACTGAAATTTCTACTTGCGACTGGAGATCAGCCTCTTGACTTTTACACTGGTCTAGAAGGTTGTTGACTTGTGACTCTCTGTCTTTAGCTGAAGCTAGTAGTTGTTCTTCCAAAGTCTACAATAAATTAAGCAAAATTACATACATAATTGTGTGAGAAAGTCATTGGTTTGTTTTCATTTTTAGTAACTGATTTGGGATGATCAGCATTTCTTCATTAATGACTATGCTTGCTGTTGACTATGCTTGCTGTTGACTATGCTTGCTGTTGACTATGCTTGCTGTTGAATTGTGTTGTGTTGAATATTCTTGTACCAGCCAGTTCGACACAGTTGGTTGTATATAAAATTTGTAATAAGGGTGACATCATTATTTTATACTGTTTTTGATAGATACAATTTATTCTCATTAGCTCGTCTGATGTAAAAACAATGTTATTTCGGACAATGCCAGTGTTACCAGCTTGAACACCGGCCTCTGACATTTCTAATCGATCAAGTAAGGCATTTAGATCCTATGATAGAAAGATGAAGCCTTTACCTATTTTGACACAACATTTCGATTTTTTGAAAGTCTAAGCATTGCTTTTGTCTATAACAGCGGTTTTTATTTAAAACTTGTTTTGTTAAGAAGATACCACTGGTTACATTGCAAGATGAAGATAATTTGTTTTAAACTGAAAATTATCGGTTCTGCTTTAATAACTGTTTCTTTTCTTTAGTAATGGCAGTTGAACTTATTCTGTGACATCAGTGATAACCCACTCTTTTCCGAGAGGAAAGCTCTCCTCAAAGGTTTTGGTATTTTGTTTGTAAATTCATCAATTTTTTGTTTACTGTAAGTAATTCGGTTTGAAATAACCTCTTCTAAATCGGTTGTTTGTTGTATTGAAACAGCATCACCTCTGCAACCTCCCCACAATCCCACTTCTCTAACATCCACCTCATCATTATTTTTCTTTTCAGTATTACATTTGCTCTTTCTTATTGGATTATTTAAGATTCATTATTCTACCTATAATTGGCTGTGACCTAGATTCACTAAAAAGTCTATATCTTCAGAACCATAAGATTCTATATCAACATAAAACTTATTAGTAATATATTGTTTTTAAATATATCTTTTAAAATATAATTTTACCCTGTGGCTGACTCATTGCTTCTATTAACTGAGCTTTAGTGCTCCTGTTCTCAACTTCGATATTCATCGACCTAGCCAAAAGCTTAAGTTCACTTTTCGTTGAATCTTCAAGTGCGAGCTGGAGGCTTCCTATTAATAATCAGTATATTTTGCAGCTAGTTATCACCCATCCAAGATGTCAATTTGTTTTTTGCAATATAACTTGAGTTTGGGTAAAAATAGAATTCTAGAGTTTGTAGATTCAGAATCAGCACAAAATTCTGATCTAAAAACAACTTTTTTTGAGTGGCCACCTAGTAAAGTGTAATAAGTCAATTTTTTGAGCACTTCTTTGGAAGGTTACTTCCAGATTATGAGCCATTTTACTAACTCTCTCAAAGTGCTTTACAGGAAATTTTTATGATTTGTAAATGTATGGTCTCACGCTGCCAAATAAATATATGCCAACAGTTTAGCAACACATATCAATGCTATATTTAAAAAATCAAATTATTACTACTTATAAAACAAAATAAAACAATACCAAACCAATAATCATCTAACTTTAAATCTGCATAATAGTTTTATAGGTGAGCATACAGAAAAAATAAAGTTAAAAAATAAAGTTAAAAAATATGGCCATCAAAAATGCTATCAGTCTATCCTTATCCGTTGATTTCTTTGCTGCTCTTTTTCGTTATAATCATTTTTCATGTCGCAAAGGCTATTTTCCACTTTTTCCACAGTATCTTTAAGAAATAAAGTTAAAAAATAAAGTTAAAAAATATGGCCATCAAAAATGCTATCAGTCTATCCTTATCCGTTGATTTCTTTGCTGCTCTTTTTCGTTATAATCATTTTTCATTTCGCAAAGGCTATTTTCCACTTTTTCCACAGTATCTTCAAGAATTTTTATAGTCTACAACCAAAAGGGAATTATTTTGGCCATGACGTCCAACAAAAGTACACAAAAATAGCAATTAGAAGCGTAGATGCATTATCTGCGACTGTTCAATTACAAGACGCTGGTTTTCTAGTGCCTCGTGGGAAGTATTTTTTTGCACTTGCTTTAGCTGATCTAGTTGAGCACTCAACTCCTGCTCAAATCTAAATTTCTCATCTTTCATCTGTTCCATTAACTCCGTGGCAGTTCTGTTACTTGCCAAAGTCTGGAGGCAGTCAAAATGAAATTAAAAAAAGAACTAGCTTATAGTAGACCTGCTGGAAACGAACAATGGGAAAATGAAATAACAAGCAATATGCAAATAAAAGGCAGCAACACAACCATTTCAAGTAACCAATCTGTCCTAAACCAGATAGGTAAAATGTGGTTTTACTACAGGTGGATAGGCTATAAACAGCTGAGCTCTGCCAAACCTTATCCAACTGCATCTGTAGATCAGTAACTCTCCTCTCACTCTGCGCATGCTGAGTTTCCATCTCACATTTCAAAACCAGAGTGCCTTCTCAAGATTCAGAAAGCAGCTGATTGGCTTTGTTTGCTCGCTGTCTTTCTGCCTCAACCAATGATTTCAAACAATTATTTTCACTATTTAACCGCTCAATCTGAAAAAAAATGACCCGCAGGATAGCTACTAATCATTCAGATAAAACTTGGTAACTAAAGATAAATTAGAAAAAAAGTATAGGTACATAAAAATTACACCAGGATAAGCCAAAGCAAAAGTACACAAACAAAAATATGTAGTAAATGAGAAGCGCCAATGTCAGTTCTTTTCACAAGTAGGCTGGTGGCTATGCAACCTAACGGGAATTAATCAAGTGCAGCAGCATTTAACACATGTAATGAGTCTGTGTTGGTCGAGTCTGGATTTTTTCTTTTTGGCTGTTTTTTCAACTGAAACAATTCAACTCTATATAAACCTTAATGTTTGGACAATTTGGTTGTACAGATGCTACACTGAAAACCGCCGTCATCCACTGCACACCTAATCCTAACACATTGTCACAAAACTGTTGGTAGCAGTGTGACGAGTTCGAAAAGTCTGGTAGTCAGAAGTGTATAGACAAGTAGCATACAGCTTGCTAATCCAGTTGTGAGTAAATAGAGTTGTGAATATAAGTAGACTTTATTTCTCTAGTAAGATATGCACAGATGAATTTATAAAAATGAACTTTGAGAATGAACTTATAAAAAGGAACTGATTTGTAAACACAACTGCCTCAGTATTTATAGTAAACAAAACACTCTAGTACATTCTCAAGCATTCCAGTATAGAAGATTCTAGTAGAAAGCATTCCCCACATGCCAATACTATTTATAGAAAATCAAAACAAAACAAAACATTGGAATTTCCATAGTCATTTCGCAATTATTTCGCAATACCTTGTTTACATTGCTGGACAGTAGTTAACATGACTAATGAAAACAATAACGATGAACAATGACCCATCTCTTTGATCAGTCTAGAATATTCATGAACATTCGTGTATACTCATTAGGAAAAACCCTGTAAATCTATAGGTATATGTACACTCAGAATTTGTGACAACCCCCCCATTCTAAGAGAAATTATCTTGATAATTTCTCCTTACTACTTAAAATTCTGAGTCAATTCGGCTTGGATAATCGGCTCCAACATTGTCCTTTCCTCTGATTGACTCCACCTTGATTCTGAAGTTCTGTAAATACATAGCCCATCTCATCACTTTGCTGTTTCTTACTGTACAGGTCCAACAAATTATCTTCGCATTCTTTTCTTTCCTCATCATGATCAATAATTCCAGCACCAGCAGCATCTAGAGTCATTACAGCTCCAACAGTCATAGGGTCGGTAGGCGTCTCCCGCTCAAAATATTTCTTCAGCATGTTGGCATGGTATGTTCTCCTCTTGCCTCTAATGTTGATAATGTAGTCATTCAGTCTGACTTTCTCCTCAATATTGAATGGTCCTTGCCAATGCATCAGCAATTTATTTCCATCCGTAGGTAGAAGAATGAGCACTTTGTCACCAGGTTTGAAGTCTCTCTGCTTAACTTTCTTATCAAAATAGTGTTTGTATCTTTTTTGACTTTCTTTTAGCGAAGCTAGTGCCATTTCCATCATGTCATCTAAACGCTCTCTCAATTCAAAAACATGTTGATAGCAGGTCTTGACTTCATCGGCAGTGTCTTCTTTTGTCCAAAGTTGTCGCAGGATGTACATCGGTCCACGCACAGTTCTTCCATAGAGTAACTCGAATGGGGCGAAGCCTGTTGATTCCTGTGGGACTTCTCTATATGCAAATAGAGCCGCATTGATGAACCGATGCCACTGTCTTGGCTCTTTAGCACACAACTTTTTTAACATACTCTTGAGGGTTCCGTTGAACTTTTCCACAAGTCCATTGGCCATTGCATGGTATGGTGAAGTAGGAAGTTGCCGCATGTCGAGTAATCTGGTAAACTCTTTCATGTAATCCGAGATGAATTGAGTTCCTTGGTCGCTTATCACCTCCTCTGGTATCCCAACACGACTGTACATGTCAAGCAGCGCTTCAGCTACAGTAGCTGAGTCAATGTTCTTTAATGGTGTAGCTTCAGGATATCTTGTAGCATAGTCAACTAAAGTTAGGATGTAGCGGTGTCCTTTCTCACTTGGAGGGTTAATTGGTCCGACGAGGTCTATTGCACATCTCTTGAATGGGGTGTCATTTAGTGGAGTTTCCTGTACTGGAACTTTCATGACTGAGCCTTTTTTCACAGTCTTCTGGCAAATGTCACATGACTGACAGAAACGTACGACATCTCTGTTTAGTCCTGGCCAGAAAAAGTTGGAAAGCACTCTATCAGTGGTTTTCTTTACTCCTAGGTGTCCGCTCATTATGCAGTCATGAGCTTTCTGTAGAACTTCCTTCCTCAGTGAACTGGGTACCATGAGTTGTTTAACAGGTTTTACACTGACAGACCTCGAGTCGGTGTACTCACGGTACAGAATCTTGTTCTTCACCACAAACCTAGTGGTGCATCCCTTTTTTCTCCTTCACTTCTTTTGCATCGAAGAAACGTTCCAATGTGGGGTCATCCCTCTGCAGTCTGGCTATCTCATCTTTCCCTATACTTAATGGGTTAGCATTTGAATCAATCATCAGTGGTTTGTCTCCTGACTTTTCCTTGACCGCTTGAGCTCTTGTGATCACGGCGCAGTCCTTCCAGTTTTCCAGCGGCTGGTCAGCTGATCTCGCTCCATCCACATTCCCAATAAGCAGGTCACAAATCGTCTTGTCCATTACTGCAGCTTTGATGACACCATTGTAAAATGGTGAGCGTACTGAGATAAGTGCACACTGAGCCTCCCTAACACTTGCATCAGCCATTTTCAGATAAACTTATTCTCCAGTTAAGTGTTGAGGTTGCACATACTTTGCATTGACTACAATGCAACCACAGCCGGTGTCGCGCATTACAGTGGCTCGTTGGCCATTAACTTCCGCATCAAATATCGCTGTGCCCCCATCTTTGAATTTAGGTCCATTCTTGCAGACAGCAGCGTTGACAAACTTTTTATCATTAACTGTGATTTCCATAGGTTCTTCCACTTTAGATGAGATTCCTGGATCTTTGACTACAGTCTTATTCTGAGTAGTCGCTATTGCAGCAGCAGCATGCACTGCCCTCCCACCATACTTTCTGCAGTCTGAAGTATTGTGGTTGTTCATCTTGCAATGTGAACAGTACTTCTTCCCTCGCCGTGGGCAATTACGAGCAATGTGTGACTTATCTTTGCAGATGAAACATGCACCCTCACTTTTACTTCCTTGTTCAGCATTCATGCTACCGGTGGGTGTGTTTTCCATCCTTTTTATATTAGTTTTCTTAGTCTTTGCTAGTTTTCTTCCACGGGCGTGCAAAAACAGTGACGCTGCATCACACATATCCTCACTGCTGTTGTAGGAACTTTGCTTTAAATGCACAGCTAGGTCGTCTGGGCATGATGATATAAATTGTTCAGTCGCCACTAGTTTGGCTATGTCCATGCCCCCTGAAAGCTCTACCCACTTGTGCACATAACTTTCTATCCTAGTGAACAGTTGTGCAGGAGTTTCATCCTCGTAAGCTTCTGCCTCTCTGAGCTTTTTTCTGTAGCCTTCTTGAGTCAAGTTAAAGCGCTCCAACAAGGCTTCTTTGACTTTTTTATAATCTCTACGATCGGTAGGTGACAACCGGATGTAAGCTTCTGTTGCTGTACCCCTTAGGTACTGACTGAGATGGTAGGGCCAATCTCCCTTGTCCCAGTTACATCCTTCGGCCACCCACTCGAACCGCTCTAAATAGCTATCCATTTCGTCCACCTTCTCATCAAAGAATGGTATTTTTGGTTTTGGTTTGTTAGCTATTTCTAACCTGGTGCTCTCATGTCTTGAGTGCTCCAAACTTGTGTCAGCTTTCAGCTTTTCCATATCTAATTCATGTCGTTGTCTTTTGAAGGTTTGAGATTTAGGTTGCACAAGATTCTCAAAAAAGGCAAATACCGGAAAGTGATCTGAGATATCTTTATCAAGTGTACCACTAATGACGTTACTACTGTAGAAATTTATGGCTATGTGATCTATACAAGAGCTGGAGGTTTGGGTAGTGCGAGTTGGGTGCTCTATTAAATGAGTGTAGCTGTATTGATGTAATAGGTCAGTGTAGCTATCAGATTCTTGCTTAAGTATATCAATATTAATATCACCAGTGATAATGTGATTGTGATCAGCATGAGAAATAGAGTGTAAAAAATTGTGCAGGTCATCAGTGAACCTACCAGTGTCAGACGAAGGTTGTCTATATATGGCAGTAATACGTAATGGGACTTCATCCAAGCCGGCCACTAACAAAGAGATTGCCTCTGAACCCTCAATTATTGGCTCTAGTTTTTCAATTACAGCCAGGCCACTGTGCACATATATCCCACATCCACCTGCTCTGGAGTCACGGCATGAGCCTATATAAGAGTAATTTGAAATCGGAAAGTAATTGCATTCGTTGGAGTAGAGAAAAGTTTCACTTATGGCAATAACATGAAAAGAACAATTTACAATTGAGAGTAATTCCAAAAGGTTATTAAAGTTTTTTCTAAGGCTGCGTATATTGCAGTGAAACACTCGAAAATCATTACAAGAAATATTGTTTAAGTCATCTATAGTGAAATGTTTGCTGGTATTACAAAGTTCCATTTTGTTAGAATATGAAAAACAATTTCGATTATATAAATACTGGCGTCTTAAGCATCTTGGAGATCAGATAGGGACTTAATGTGGATGGCTTTGGAACCTTCCGTTTCTCTCAAGAAAACTTTTTGGTTTATTGTCCAAGCAAATTTAAAGTTATTCTCTTTCTCATATTCTCTGACTTTGTGGAACAGTTGTCTAGTTGGGTATAAGAGGTATTCATTGATATATATCTTAGATGCAGTTTTATAACCAAGTTCTTTACTAGTAAGTGACTTGTTTTTCTTAGCCTTGAATGATCTTATGAAGTCCTGACAGATATGAGTCTGAATAAACTTGACAATAATAGACTTTTTGGATTTATTTCTGTAAACCATATCAATATTGACTGGAGTGAGGTGTACATCATTTAATTCAGCTACTTTTGTTACTATATCCTTCAGGGACTCATAATGTAACTTTCTATACATCCTGTATTATGCATAGCATACTTTCTGCGATTGCATAATTACTACCATACAGTCTGCAGTTGTAGATCTGACACTCTATCTCAGTACTGCATTATATGAAGCTAAGATTCTAGAAAAATCTATTTTCCTGGTAGAACACGAAACACTTTATAAAAAAGATTTTTCAAGCCGATTCTTTTGTAAGGAACAACAGTTTTATAGGCTATCAAAAGGCTAGTCACATGCACTGCAAACTAAATAAGAATTATTTCATCTGCTTCAGTGGCAAATTGATATCTGAAAGTGTTGCCAGAAATCGAGTGATAGCAATATTAGAGTTGTCTTCTCACTTGTGCTTATTTGTCTTAAATCCAACTGGGCAGAGAAATTCCATGCTTCACTAGTTCACTAGTAAAATTTCAATAGTTAAAGTTTCACATGATAAATTCTTTGTCTTGTAAAAATCTTACAGCAAACTAAAAATTTAACAAGTAAACTTGGTTTAGCTTATATTTATGTTTACCAAATGTATTTACTATTCACATCTAGTAATAATCAAGAAGTTCCACTTGTGGTATCAACAATATCCTCTGCTGCAGCTACTTGATCTCTAGATACTGGTAATATAAGCTCTAGAAATCGTTTCGTTGTTCAGATATTTCTTAAAGTCAATTCAATTAACATAAAACTTACTGTGCAAGACTAGAGGGTAGAAAAAGGCGAAAAATGAAAAACCTTTAACTTGTGGAAAAGCACAAAAATATGGAAATGACATCTTTTCTGGTCAGATATAAATGTATTTGCAGTGTAGAGTTGAGATAAATATTTTGCCATGAATACATAAGAATAATACTATATGAGTGAGTGAAGTACCCATGATATTTTGCCATGATATCTTGTCATAGTATGGAAATACAGTACATATAGTGTTGAACTAAATAAACTGCTGTAAGTGGAATATTGACTTGCTATGAACTAATACTGTGTACAATTATTACAAACGTATATTATGTACAACTAATGCATGCAATTATTATTATTATCAAATATTATACAAAAGTTATATGTACAATAAAAACAATATCCTGCATACTACGTGTTCCATAGTAACAATATCATATATACTACGTGTCCCATAGTAACAATATACTACATATTATGTGTGTCTCATAGTAACAATATACTATATACTACGTGTCCCATAGTAACAATATACTATATACTACGTGTGGCTAATGACTCTTTTCTTTTCACACAGTTTGTAGAAAGCTCACCTAAAAACAAAAGTGTATCATGGAGTGAGCAAATAAATACAAGAATAAATATGACATGCTGTAATATACTAAAAGCAATATTTAGTGAGAAGCAGAGCTTTAACTCTTTCTAGTACACCAGTCTCGTGACTGACAAGTACATAATATAGGCTTACTTCACTACTAGGCAACTTGGCAATAAAAGTGCGCAACTAAAACTGCTGGTAAGTGCTACTTTCTAGAGGTGAATGAACTTTGTTACCTGCTATAACATGTTACTTGCTACATTGAATATTTCCAAATTACAAAGAATAGTATTTATACTTCTTAAATCTCACAGATTAAAAAGCTATACGCTTATATGAGCAGCAGCAGTAGTAGTTACTGCAGCAGCAGCAACAATAGTAATAGTGATATATTTGCAACGGTAAGTATAGAAACAGCACTGGCAGCAAATAGTAGAACTATAACTACTGGTGGTAGTAGCAATTGCAGTAAAACAGTAATAATAGTACATCTAATATTAGATATATTTTATAATAGAAATGAAGGTATTAGTAATAATGACAGTATCAGCAAAATTAGTGATAGTATTGGTAAGAGTAGTTATAGTATTAGTAACAGTAGTTATAGTATTAGTAAGAGTAGTTATAGTATTAGTAAGAGTAGTTATAGTATTAGTAAGAGTAGTTATAGTATTAGTAACAGTGTTTATAGTATTGGTAAGAGTAGTTATAGTATTAGTAAGAGTAGTTATAGTATTGGTAAGAGTAGTAACAGTATGACTATCCTCCCCACCAACACCCACCTCCATCAAGCCTGTCTGCCGCATGGTGTTAGGAAGAGCCAGGTTGTTCTGATGAAGAGTCTCCAGCAGCTCTGTGCAGCTGATTTGTGGCAGAGAGAGCACGGCAACTCTGTTACTCTTGTACCACTCCTCTACCAGACTATGATGAAAGTGTGTAATATATTATAGCTTTATTTTCAGTGAATTTCCTAGTAAACGTCTACTGCGGGGAAGAAGGAAGAGGTTACAAGAAAGGTCATGTGTCAGACAGAGGCTGTGTTTGGAGGTAAAGCTCACCTGTTGCTGCCAGCATCGGCTGCTTTGGTGTACATAACTTTGACAACATTTATACACTGAGTAGAGCCATCACTTTCACCAAGCAGAAGCTGTAAATCTTTCTCAATAATCCACACCTAATAACAATAATAGTATAGCATACAGTAGTATAGCATACAGTAGTATAGCATATAGTAGTATAGCATACAGTAGTATAGCATATAGTAGTATAGCATATAGTAATATAGCATATAGTAGTATAGCATATAGTAGTATAGCACATAGTAGTATAGCATATAGTAATATAGCATACAGTAGTATAGCATATAGTAGTATAGCATATAGTAGTATAGCATACAGTAGTATAGCATACAGTAGTATAGCATATAGTAGTATAGCATATAGTAGTATAGCATATAGTAGTATAGCATATAGTAGTGTATCTACCAAAAAGCTAGGTGTTGGTCTCAGGCTCCCCTCTGTTTTATATTCAACAACAAACTGGTAAGTCATGGCATGTCTACAATACTCTAACAGGTTGGTTGAAAATCTTTTCTCAGTGCTACAAAATAAACTAAACATAAGGTCTGAGGAGACAGCTAGGGCAAAACTAAGTTATACCACGTGTACCAGTCCAACATAATAGCCAAATAATGATAATTTATAATAATAATATAATTCTTCTAATCACATATAAAGGTATAAAGGCTTTCCAAAAAGTGTTTCTCAGATCTATGCAACAACAAATAACTAACCCAGCTTCACATTCTTTAAAAATTCATGCTTATGCAAATATTACGTAGCTTAGAGTATATGAAGAAACAACTACCCACCATCAGAGATACTATAACTTTATTTCAGTAATATAAAGTCACCTGCCTAACTATTGGACAACTTTCACCACCTGGACTCCGGTACCCCACCCTTTGGTGGTACAACTCTACTACTCTGCCATCTGTATGGTTTGTGTCTGCAATTTAGACATACCAAAGATACAACTAAATAATAAATTGCAGGTAACAAGAGAAATATTCTGCCGATGAAAGTCATTTCTTCATCTAGTTCTAGTAACCTCATCCAATAGTGCAAACATCATTTGTTGCCTGCATGTAGTTAGTTGCAGAGTATTGTACAGCATAAAACTAAGAGGACTAGAAAATCTGTAATGTATGAACATGATACAGTAACAGCTGAATATTGCTGCTGGGTCAATTTGAAATACCCTGGTTGTTATTTATGCCCAGTAGCTAAAGAAAGCAATGTTGTTGTGTTAAAAGATAATAAATTTTAGAAAAATTATAAATCCCATAGATTTTAGACATAATTCAAAGATAATATATGATGGTTCAGCATTTAGGTCTGCTCTTTGATATATATAAACTCAAAAAAAGATATAAATGTCACAAAACACTAAGAACACTAACATTACCTCCAGTACTAGTGATATCACAGTTTGAAGGCGTTGGCTGAGCCCCGCCAAGGTGGTTGCCACAGTGAGCACAGGCTATTTGGAGTTGTGCTCCAGTGTTTATGTTCTCAAGATTGGATATGCGAGTGAGAGATGAGTAATGGCCAACCAGCAGGTCACCTACAGAAACCAGATCTATCATTTAGCAGCAGTTATAGAACACAACTCCTACCTCAACACATAGTTATAGAACACAACTCCTACCTCAACACATAGTTATAGAACACAACTCCTACCTTAACACATAGTTATAGAACACAACTCCTACCTTAACACATAGTTATAGAACACAACTCCTACCTTAACACATAGTTATAGAACACAACTCCTACCTTAACACATAGTTATAGAACACAACTCCTACCTTGACACATAGTTATAGAACACAACTCCTACCCTGACACATAGTTATAGAACACAACTCCTACTTCAACACATAGTTATAGAACACAATTCCAATAAATTCTTTTTTAAAAGCGAATTGATGGAAGTTATTCCACATTCAAGCCCTATAAAACCTGAAGAAAGCCGAGTGCTGGTATAAAGTATAGATCTTATCAGAAATCACAAAAAGTTATAAACTACATATTCTAAAAACTTAGAATTGCTAGTTGTCAAAATACAGATTTTCACTTAATATGAGTTTGTAACTTTTGATCCAGAGCTGAGCAGACAGACAGACAGACAGACAGACAGACAGACAGACAGACGTCTTATGCTACTGCTGTCTTACATTTGGAACCATCTATTCACAGATATACTACTATCTTGGTGCATGTAGCTGAAACCTTAGTGATTTGAGATTTTGAATTGAAAAAATCAGCAATTTTAGGTAAATCCTGGTAAGCAAATTATACCTATCAGAAACTACTGTCAGCTACACTCTACCCAGTGAACTATATTAGTTAGCTATACCCTGCCTAGTGAACTATATTAGTTAGCCACACTCTGCCTAGTGAACTATATTAGTAAGCCACACTCTGACGAGTGAATTCCCAGGAAATGTATAGCACAAACCACCAACCTTCTCTCGGTTGTAGGAGATTCTTATGTGAAACAGAACATTCCTCGGAATGTTGATGACAAAACCAATCATCGGCCATGTCTGCCCACCCTGCAGAAGGCAAGGGTAGAATTCGAGTCAATTTTCTACAAATTATGTAATACCAACATATACTACTATCAGCATGGTTCATATCGTGACCAACGGATATGCAGAGGCTTTAATTGCTTTACCCACAATGCACCAACAGAAAATAAATCCTACCTAACATAGCAACTAAAACTCCAAACTTACAAGCATTACCCCTGAACAGGGGTGAGAGTTTTCTTTATAAATAATGTGATTTCAGAGATAAAGTAATTGGACAAAATGGCAAGTGAGTTCAAATTATATAAATGTAAACCTACAATCTCCACCTTTCTTATAAGCAGATGAATCGACTTCAATTCAAACAGCTACACAATGAGTACTTATTATTTTTATGCAAATTCCAATTCTCACACCATTCACCTAACTTTCCAAGATAAAAATATGTATCAAATTGTATGTATTCTAATAAATTGAATGGTAAACTTAACAATTTAAACTTTCACTATAATTTATTTTTGTGTAAAATGCTAATGAATGATAACCAATCACCCACTAAGACATTTTTCCATTCTATAATTGCTATAAGTTTATAGAAATGACATAAATATTTACTTCTATATACTCTGCTGTTATGAAGACTTACAGATCATCACTGACAGTATACTTTAGTCTTAGTAGAGTATAAACTTCGGCTAAATTTAAAACATTTACATACTTGAGGTCTAGAATCGTCCGGCTACAGTGTCTACAGAGTAATGCCTTAGAGGATGAGAGAATAGGTGTTAATAAATCAGAGGTTCTGTGTGATACAGCTGTGTTAACTCCTTTATTCGCTTCATGAGTAGCATACCGCAGGCAAATGTCTTTCTGAAAGGGTAGACAACTGGTAGAGACTTTATAAGACCAGAGAAAATTTAATTACATACTAAGAAATGATTGATAAATAATTTATAAAATATAATGTGAATAGGAGAACAACAACATGCTAAATATTGTAAATGGCCATAGTTCAACATAGTATGATTACCATATTAAAATATGATATACAAAAATTGGTGAAAATTTGAAAGTATTATCGGTTTGCCAACAAAAAGTGAACACCAAACCATACACCTCAAAACTTGTTGCAATGAGACAGGCACATACCAACCCTGCAATTGGTGTTTATTTTCTCTCTATCAGTTGGCAGTTGTAATGAATGTGAAAGTGGAGATAAATCCCATGTGATGGTAGAGGTACAGTCAACATAGGTGATACTAGTAGCTGTAACTGCAACTGTAGCACTACAAATAGTCAAAGCCAAGAATGTATAAAACCCTACAGCACCAAATCGGCCAACAATGTAGGGCACGTCTCTACCACTACTCCAACAATAAACTTTAAAAATGAACACCCTTACTAATGGAATGACAAGATTGAATAACCAGCAACTTAGGGCTAAATTTTTACTCTATTTAATTTTTTTAGTTCTACAAATATTTCAACAGAATTGTTACAAATTAATTTCTTCTACTAGTTTTTCATTTACTAAGCATGAGCATCAACATTCCTTATTTAATATAAGAGGAACAAATAGGCAAAATAAATCATTAAAAAAAACAGACTGAAATATAGTTAAAAATTATAACAGCCTAGCCAAATGCAAGTCAGTAAAACATTAGTAGTTTACAGCAAAAGGGCAGTTAATTTCATTATACACATGCCTAATTTCAAATATTCTAGTATTGCTACTACATCAGTCTTAAAAGTACGCAAGTATCTGAAATTTGAATGACTCCTAAGATGGAAATAAAATAAATAAATTTGGAATTTATATTCTATTTCCTATTTAGTTATATTAACCGCCAAAACCATTAAATCAAAAATGCCAAATTACTAGTTAATTACAAAGATCTAGTAGAAGTTGTTATAAATTGCCAGGAAAAGCAATAATGTACAAAGTTTCAGCAAAATATTAGCCTTACAGCACTAAATTCAGATGGAATAGAAAAGTATGCCATGTATAGGTGTTGAACAGTGCATAATTGTTGAGCAAAATAACTAGGCTGACTGGTGGGTATAAGTTTTACCAACTAGTACAGTATTCCGTAGAATTGCTTTCACATTGGCCTTGAACCCTTTCATTAGTTTCGCCAACATTCAACACATAGCAAGATGAACAAGCTAAAAGACACTTCAGCTCTACAAGTAATTTCTTCATAGCTCAAACCTAAAACAGTAGACAACATTTAAAATAAACTGAATTTCTTTGAGATCAATAGAGAGACTGATAATTCAAATTGACCTTCTACTGCTTCCTTAGTACTAGTGAAACAATTTGAATAATTGAGATTGTCACAAAATAGTATTGACTTACAGTTACTAGGCTTTATATCGTTGAATATTTTAAACTTAAAAAATTAAAACTATAGTTTAGGCAGTAATAATTATTATTACTTAGAATAGACAGTTGTTACTACTAACCACTAATGACTCACCATTATTATGATTAAATGATCAATATTTAGTATTTACATTAAATTTAATATTATGATAATCATAATGATTATAACTAATTCTGTGAGTATAACTATGAGCATAAGATAAAGTATAACTTATTAATTATAATACTTACACTATTTTATTGAAAAAATTATTTTATGAGTATTAACACTAACAGTAAGTAAAAGTAAATAGTAAAGTTAAATAATTTAAGACTATGGTAATAACATAACAAGCAAAACATTATGATTATTATCCTAAATTATTATAATTACTATTGAGACTATCATTATTAATACCATTATGTTGTTTAAATTATTAGAGTAAATTAAGTAATAATTACAATTTTAATACTATTGGTACTATTAGACTTAGAGTTAGTATTACTATTAGTAATACTATTCCTAATACTATTAGTATTAGTATCAACTTTAACAATACAAATATGAATAGCATTGACTGTATTACTATTACTATTAATATTAGTATTAGTAATTTATTAATACATAATGATAAAGTGATAAACTTAAACTTTAACTTTAAGTATTAGACTTAGTGCTATCACTATGAGTATGACTATGAGTATGAGTAAAACTAAAAGTAAGAGTGACTAAGACTTATACTTATAGTTACTGTTAGTGTTAGACAAACAGTAACTCTAAATCCAATACTAATAGTAATAGTAATACCAATAGTAATACTAATAGTAATACCAATACTAATACTAATAGACATAGTAATACTAATACAGTAATACTAATAATACTAATAGTAATAGTAATACTAATACTAATAGTAATACTAATACAGTAATACTAATAGTAATAGTAATACAGTAATACTAATAGTAATAGTAATACTAATAGTAATACTTATACTAATAGTAAATGTAATACTTATAGAGTTATACTAAATCTAATACTTATACTAGACTAGGAGTAAGAGTAATACTAATAGTAAATGTAATACTATTACATTTACTATTACTATTACTAATAGTAATAGTAAATCACTAAATGTAATAGTAATAGTAATACTTATAATATTAAAATGATTATGTTAATTATATTTATTATTTTATACTTATTGACTATTGTTTCAGTTTGTCACATTATGATTCTCATTATCATTATGATCTTTTATTTTTAATAGTATAATTTTAAATTTTGTATTAATAATTAAACGACCTTGACACCTTGAAAGTGGAAGCGGTCTAGGTTGAAGAGTCAAAGGTCACATACACTGAGCTGGAATAGACCTGGAGAGGCCAAGGACGTTTTAGCGTGGTCAAATAGTTTAGCTCCGCCTTAACATGGTATACTCAACCACGCCTACTTGTTTTGCACACAGCAGTAGTAGTAAAATCCATTATAAATGCAAGCTATTAGAGCTTATAAATTAAGGTAAACACTAAAAAATAGTGAAAACTCAGCACTGTGAACCAGGAACCAAAGCTTTTAATCATCCAATGTCTGAAACATATCTTAATTTTTTAAACATAACTGCATTAGTATAGGACATAATCCTTGGAATAACTCTTTACACATGATACCCTGTGTTAAGCCTGAATCTATCTAACTTTGATAACAAAGTAATTCTGTATTGTATAAGGTACAGAGTTGACAGTGTAATGGAGGACTGTGTTGTTCTCATGAAGCTTGTGTGGAGGTCACTAATTCTTGAACATTGCACCATTCCTATAAGCTAATTATTGTAAGTGAAGTTTTAATTTCATGACTAATTAGCATTTTATGAAACATGTACCTCAAGTATATATGATAATAACTTTAATAACCTAACAAATGCATTACATATTTATTGATTAGATCAACACATTAGTCCAAATGAAATGAAAAGCAACAGCAAAGCAAATTTCAGCCTTAGTACATGAAAACTGACAGTAAGGATAACAAGTATAAAAGTTTATAAATAATATAAAAAAACCGGTGGTAAGACACAGCTTTACAACACAGGCAAGTAACGGATTTCCTTAAACCTTTCAAAGTTTTAAATTCTGTTTTCAAGTGCTAATCTGAAAGCAATAAGTGATTAAAATAGAGTTACAGAATAAACAAAACATAATATATTGCAATAACAATATTTGTTATTATCTAATGTTATAATATAAATACTGTTGTAATAACTTCTAAACGATTAATTACCCACATCCTTATTACTGGTCTCTAAACAGTACACTTTTGTTGCTACATTGCCTGAAATTTAGTTAGTGCATAGCAATATTTGTTAGTTTAGCAATGTGGTGCTGGAATAAGTCATAATATACTTCAATGAGTAAATTTAAAAGGGAGAAATGATGATTTTCGATGCCTAATGATGTTTCCATGAATAGCAGTTGTGCTATCTAATGGCTTAGAATTTCCTGAGTTGCCTGGATGTACACCACATCGGGTCACCAATTTTCTAAAGATAGACTGAAAGCCAGTTACAGATGGGTTATTACTCCATCCACCTAAAACAGATATTAAAAAAATGCTTGGACATCAATTGCCTGTTCACAATTAATGATTGGATTATGTTTACCCAGAAAAAATGATGTTTTTTAGAACACAAGCAAAACCTTGCATGCAATTAAGCCAAAAAAAGTCATTTAATTAAAAAATGCACAATTGCTTTGACACCACAGTTTTGGAAATTTTTGAAAATTCATTATCTTTGTCACTTGGTATTCAAAAGTTAATAAAATATACTTCATATTGCATGCATTTTAACCACTAAGCTCATGCAAAAAAATTCACTTTTCAACACAGTTGGTCCAACCGACCATCTTAGTTGCACCTATCAAAGCAAAGTGAAAAACCGAACACCCGAAGGAAAGAGATAAGAGAGTAAGAGAACAAATAAACATGTTAACAAAAGTGCAGGCAGACTGGGCTTCATGCATAGCTGTTCAGAGCTATAGCATACCACAGCTCTAAATGGTCTTGCGAAAATTTATACATTAGCAGATAGTCGAGCGTTTTAGGCACCAACAGTTTCTCCACCAACCCAAATACTGTGTCAATGGCACATACAAGTCCAGTAATACAAACATGTCTGTAAATAACACAAATAGGGACAGGCACATATTAGATCTGAAATATAAGCAAGTAACACTTTCTATGTTAATAGGAAATTTACCTTTTGGTCTTGTACAGAGGTATCCCTTCATTATTCTTTAGGCCTAGCAAATATTGCCGTGTATCTTTCAGAAAAGGAGTGATGACACTGATACCATTTAGATGTAAAGGCTGCTTGTAGCCTTTAGCTATTGCCGATCGACTATTTAGGATGTCAAACAACCAATCAACTCGCTACAGAAAAAGTAACATCAGCAGAACATGGGACGATTGCAGTTACAGTATTTTAAAGAAATAAAACCAAAAGCTGTAACAAACCCTAATGAAGTTGATGGTAGCATCACACTGCTGGAATTCAGAGAGTCCCAACTGTTTCAGCGTATTTAGTGAGTAAGCCACTGAAGCTGACAGCAACTGGGTAGCAAGAGACACCTGAGTAGATGACACAATAAAGATATTAGTTCAACACTCAATTATAACTGCATTGCCAAAGTAGCGCTCTACTAGTAGTAGTAGTAGCAGCAGTAGGCTAGTAGTAGTAGTAGTAGTAGTAGTAGTAGTAGTAGTAGTAGTAGTAGTAGTAGTAGTAGTAGTAGTAGTAGTAGTAGTAGTAGCAGTAGGCTAGTAGTAGTAGTAGCAGTAGGCTAGTAGTGGTAGTAGCAGTAGGCTAGTAGTAGCAGTAGGCTAGTAGTAGTAGTAGCAGTAGGCTAGTAGTAGTAGTAGTAGTAGGCTAGTAGTGGTAGTAGCAGTAGGCTAGTAGTAGTAGTAGCAGCAGTAGGCTAGTAGTGGTAGTAGCAGTAGGCTTGTAGTAGTAGTAGGCTAGTAGTAGTAGTAGTAGCAGTAGGCTAGTAGTAGTAGTAGTAGTAGTAGTAGTAGTAGTAGTAGTAGGCTAGTAGTAGTAGTAGTAGGCTAGTAGTAGTAGTAGCAGTAGGCTAGTAGTAGTAGTAGTAGTAGTAGTAGTAGTAGGCTAGTAGTAGTAGTAGTAGGCTAGTAGTAGTAGTAGCAGTAGGCTAGTAGTAGTAGTAGCAGTAGGCTAGTAGTAGTAGTAGTAGGCTAGTAGTAGTAGTAGCAGTAGGCTAGTAGTAGTAGTGGTAGTAGTAGGCTAGTAGTAGTAGTAGGCTAGTACTAGTAGTAGTAGTAGCAGTAGGCTAGTAGTAGTAGTGGTAGTAGTAGGCTAGTAGTAGTAGTAGGCTAGTACTAGTAGTAGTAGCAGTAGGCTAGTAGTAGTAGTAGTAGTAGCAGCAGTAGCAGCAGCAGTAGTAGTAGTAGCATTAGTAGTAGTACTATCATACTGATACTGTAAGTATAACATTAGCCATTAGCCTTAGGCTTAGCTATTACTACTACTAGTAGTAGTAGTAGGGTACTACTAGTAGGCAGCAGCACCGCTACCACAACTATTAAGCCTACTGTTACGCTAGTTCATGTATTACTTTTACTGATTGTTGTAACTAAAGCCATATACTTACTTGTGAAAAGAGATTTTTTGTCTTTATGTAACTGCTGTACTGGTAGTTGCGGCAACTGTATGCATAACACTGAGACCCAGTGGTCTTGCTTCTTTGACCCTTAGTTTGCTTAGGATACGGAGAATTCGACATGTTTAACGAAGTAGAGGTGATAGAGAACACAATTAAATAAAAATATAGTTGCTTGAGATATAAAGCAGGACAAAAAACAAAGTTTAAAAGTGAGATTCACTCAATCGAAATGATGGACGACCGGCTCTATTTTCTCCCGCTAGAAAAAGAGCATGCTCGGGCTCACAAAGCCAATCGGCAACGAGGTTACATTACAAAGTACACCCGTACCCATTCCAGATATTATTGAGTTCGATGGTCACATATATTACCCTAAGCTAGGATTATAGAGTTGTCGTGTCTACAAGTAGTGTGACTTCAACGAAATAGAAAGATAACTTCATTATGGTCAAAAGTCATAAAAAAAACTAGAAAAATCTAACAATTTTATCATTGAACTTTTGCATAAACTATTACTGCCTAGACAGCTCTAATAACAAAAACCTTTTAAGTTTTATTGTATGTATGCATGTTGCTGTAGTAACTAAATACATGGAGTTATCCTACCTAAAACACTGTGCAGTATACACTATAATTTTTATAATGTTGTCATGTTCACTACGACATACATTTTGAGAGTAATTAGATTTCTTTTACTTCCGGTACCCCAGCGAAGTGGATTCTAATTCCTTTTTGAGAAATTCCATCTCCATCCATCCGCCACAATGATCATATACAAGGATATAATTTCTGGTAAGATTACTCATAAAGAATTTAAACAAAATAAGGTCGTATTCTTTATGTCTATTGACACTTTCATTGTAGTTCAATGTAGCGATTGGAAGATACAATAAAAATAACTTCTGTGATTATCGCGATCATGATCATAATGAAATGATAAGTCAAAATTATTCTAATAATCAATTTAGAATTAATGTTACTTTTAGTTTCTTTGACTATTAGTATTAGAGTATTACTGATTACATATTGGTAATGATATACATTCTACTACCAGTACACCGCTACACGATGATAAAATTAAATGATAAATCCAACTTAAACTGGGCAGATTTTCATTTAGTGTTATGAAGAGTAAATGTAATACTGTTTTAGTTTTACTAGATATAATACTAATATTAATTTTAGTATTAAAGCTAAATTAAAATAGTATTATTATTATACTTGTTTCTTTTAAATTGAAACAGAATGACTATGAGAATGTCATGTGTAATTGTAAAGGTTAAAGTTAAACATAAACATAAAGTAGCAAAAAATATTTTTTACCCTAGGGCTAGTACTAGTAGTAGTTTGTAAAATATTAAAACAATTATTCAATTCAATACTCTTGATACCTTTTGGCTTTTACTTTTAGTGACAATTTTTCAACTTTACATACTATCAATGAATCACTGGCAAGGATATAATACATTAATAGTTTCAGCATTTAGCTCACTCACAAAAGTTTAGAGTCGCTATCCCTGTGAGAAACCCCAATTATGACTGGATGCTCTTCCTAACATCACCAATGGCCGTTGTTGGGGTTTGAACCCGTGACTTCGTGTTCACAAAGCAAATGCTCTAACCCCTAGACCACTGCTGCTCCCTAGTTTCAGCATTTAACTTGATGTTTTATTTACAGGTGATGAACTCTTCACTGATGCATTCAAATTCAAAGTAGAGAATGGTATAATTGAGATGGACACTAAAAAAGTATCTAAGAAAACAGATGACATTGATGATTCCTTGATTGGTGGTAATGCTAGTGCTGAGGAGGCGGCAGAGGAAACAGAAGGCGCAACAGAGAGCGGTTATGAAATTGTATTGGCCAACAAACTTCAACAGATGCCACCATTTGATAAGAAGGGATATTTGGTAAGTAACTACTCAATATTATATTATTCATTCAGTTTTTACTGTAGTATAAAAAATAAACGCTAAAATCATTTATTATTATTGGTTTTACCTGGATTACTCCTCAACGTATGCACCTTTGTCATGATTTTAGTAAGTCAACCAGAAGCTTAAACTTTTGGGATTTTAAATAATGCAAAAATGGACATCAGCTAAAGATGTTCATCATTTACAGTATTTTATTTAAAAGGATGTTTTCGAAAGTTGATTGAATGTTTTGTGTGTAACACGTAGACTGGATTATGATTGGTTGATTACATTTTGTGTGTATACAACTAAAATGTGCCATTGAAATCCACAGGCTCATCTCAAAGGTTATCTAAAAGCTGTTGAAGCCAAGATGAAAGAAAATGGAAAGAGTGAAGAAGCCATAGCAAACTTCAAAACAAATGCAACTGCACATGCTAAAAAAATAGTCAAAAACATTTCAGAAATGGAAGTATTTACTGGTAAGTTGTCTTTGTATTGTAGCTAAATTTATATTATTTCTTCCTGAATGGCTTTACTTAAATAAATGCTCCACTGTCATATTCTGCTGACTATTTCCCAGGGCTAACACAGTAACTCGTGAAGTACCTATTCTTCTTAGACTGAATGTTAAAAGTTTTCACATTGCTTACTACTACAAACTTGTATATACAACAAGCTGTGTATGGTGAACGCTGTCCTTATATAATAATCAAGCCCCAATAGATATTAACCCAGGCATGGTGTAAATACAGATGTCATTAAATGTATTGCTACAACTCTTATTCAATGAATATCAAAGTTGGTGTCGGAAAGATTTCAGATATAACTTATGGAATGACAACTTCGAACTGTTTCTTATTAAAATATATATTTTAAAGACATTCTGCCTTTGTTTCAGGAGAGTCCACAAATCCTGACGGCATGCAGGTTTTGATTGATTACCGTGAAGATGGTATTACACCTTTCGCTATCTTCTTTGAGGAAGGACTGGAGGCTGAAAAGGCATAAACACAACTTTTCATTGGTCTAATGCTCTCTGTGGGGTACCGAATGCTTTTAAAATCTGAACAGTATCATTGTGCAATGAACCAAACCTATTTGCTTGTGCCACTTAAACTACTTCAATGCAGAATGTGTCTTTTATTTATTGGAGCCTTTTTAATTTTATAAATTGTACCAATAAAATTCTTTAGGTTACATTCTTAACTAGCTGTATTTCATATTTGATAGGGTGTGTGAAAATAAAGGGTTTGCTTTATATATATAATAGAAAATTCACTATATATGTGTAAAAATGAAAACATAAGTTAGAGATGTTCAAAAGCAAGTTTCTACCTCACAATAATTCTTATCTAAATCAGGTTTGCTGTTCTTGGTTTGATACTGGGAAAAGAACATGACTAGTCTATGAAGTACAATTTAAGAAATAATATACATGTTGATGGGTGCTGTAATTGTTGCATTAAACTGCCTTGATGCCTCAATGTAGTCCATAAATATGTATGGGATTGTGACATTTATTACTCATTTAAAACTTTTGGTAATGAACAGCCTTTCAAAACATCAGTTGCACTATATTATATTGATGATTAGTTTGCAAAGAAATACAAAAACTAAATAAGAAACAATTTTTGTATAAAGAGATAGTTGTTATATAACAAAATATTTAAAATTTAAGGATAAATAAAAATGGTGTATTTTATTTTCGTACAGACGGTAGCCATATTTACTCGAAAGGAGATAGAAGTTTCTGAGTATCTTCAGACTGCCGGCCCATCTGTTTATAAAAGTAAAATGGGTTTCTGGACTACAATACAAATAAAATCATTGCTTAGCATATAATATAAATTATAATTTTAGATGGTAACGCTGCTGATATATCACTATCGAAACATGTATTACAGCTGCACTTGATTGTATTGCTTGAGCTGTTCACACATATTTAGCTTGCTCAATAAAACTTCAGTAATCACATTTAGAACAAGAAGTCTTGCTGAAACTATTTTGTTACAGAACTTATCTGAGTTTTCCAGTCTACAGCAATCAGAAGTAAAATATCTTGACTAGACTTTTTATAGTTCTAGATTTTATAAGAAAATTAAACAAACATCAATAAAAGTTTTTGTCAACAGAGTGGAGATGTGAGACTTACTAGTATTTATTGTGATAAGGCTGTGGATACCAGCAAAACATTTAAATGACAATTTTCTTACTTTTTACTAACAAAAATAAAATTTACAGCAAACTTTACAGAGTTGCTTATATACAATCTTGCATTAGTATTCTCTCAAATTTGAGTGCAAAGTAATGCAATACAATTGAATCTATTACAAATGGCTATATAAATATGCTTTACAGCATGAAGGAAAAAATATTTTTTATATCCATGGCTCCAGTGAAAATACTGTTCACTTTATTACACATCAATGGCCTACTATGCAATTTTCCATGGCAGGATAATATTATTTAAATATAGGTTTATTAACTTGTCAAGTTTGTTACAGATAACCTACTTCATTATGGTCATTTGGGGCATTACAAGGTTGAATATAAACTAACAACTCTTAAATATTTTGTATAAGTAAGCTTTTCTTACCATTTAAAAATATTATAAATTGTTCATGTTTGCCTTTCTTTAATGTTAAAACACAGCTGCTGCTGTTATTAAGACTTTTTAAGTAAAAACCAACTATTCCAAAAGTTTTATTAAATTATTTAAGACGCTATCAATTTTGACAAGTTGTCTAGAATTATTTAGTATGCAAAATACCACAAGCACATAGTAGAGGTTGAGTAGCCATATTGCTTTGTTCAACAGGTAATAATGATAATTAAAAGGTTTGTTATAAGAAACTCAATACCTTAGATCTGGGCGCGTCTGTATGCCTGCTTCGAGTGTGCTCTGTGCTCCAAGTATCTTTCCTCTTTCTACAACAGACCAGCAGCTAACTATCAATTTGAAACAGAAACAACATATGGCAATGAGTAAGATATTGCTAAATACACCTCTCTAGATTTGTATGGGTATCAAGAAGAAGAAACATGTTATTAGAGTTTATAAGAGTGTGTCTTGTGTGCACAATACTGCTATTACATAATAAGTTAATTTTTATTAGCGATTTATCTCCAATGTTTGTTTTTATTCCAAAAATAAAGTTGAAAGTTTAATATCAGCAGGTGTTAATAATGACAGGCTAAAATCCCGATGAAGAGTGAATACAGCAGTTTTACTTGGCCACTCAAAAAATTTCCGCAGTGCTAAGGCACAATGCAAATTGATATCTCTACTGGCATCCATTTAAATACACTAAAAGTGATTCCATGGCTTTCCAAAGGCACCATGTCTTAACTAAGTACATAAATTATTTGAGATTTTCCTTCTGATGAAAACTCTGTGCTTCTTCCAGCTTAACCAATAGTAGCCTATACGTGAATAACTTTAATATACTAAATAAATGGACACACTACTAGACAACCTAACTCTTTATCAATAAGACAAAAAGTTGTAGCAAGTCACAATGGGTCGATTCGAGGCCTTTTAACTATTATACTGCCCATTTTAAATCTACCAGACAGAATTCTTAGAAAACTAATATGAATAATTTGTTGCAGCCAGCCAGTTTTGTTTTGCCTGGTTTTGGCTGCCCAAGACCACATGACTTCTAATTACAAGTTATACAGACTAAGGTCTTACGAGACTGACCTATCAAGGAAAAAGGCAATGATGACGCCAACTATTAGTAAGAGAACTGCTCCTGCTCCTGAGACAGCAGCAATAACGGAGCCCGGCAGCACCTGATGATGTGATATATCTGCAAGAGAAAAGGAAAAACAGTAAGCAATTGCAGCTGCCCAACTCTGCTAGCATAGCGCCGTGACAGCTCACACTGAACTCTAGTATAGAAGCTTCGACATTTTTGTCTTGTTTTCATATATTTTACTGTCAAATGAAGATTAAAAGTAATAAATATAATTTAGGTAAAAATAGTTTAGTTACCAACGATTACTATAGCATTCTTAGCTCATGCTTATTTTCCCAGTGGTTTACCAACAATTTAAGCACTGCAGGTACAGCGGGAATACTAAATTGTAGAGAAGACATCTAACTACTTAGTGAGTTACACCTGGGTTAGGGAAGACAATTACTAAATAGGCTTTTTCTGAGTTTAAATAAGCCAACTATAGGTTTTCCATGGGTTTAGAGAAGACAACTACTATATAGGTTATACATGGGTTTAGAGAAGACAACTATTTTCTAGGTTATACTTGGGTTTAGAGAAGAAAACTACTATATAGAATAAACCTGGGTTTAGAAAAGACAACTACTATATAAGTTATACCTGGGTTTGAGTCCAGCAGTTCACAGACAGACCCCGAGGCGTACTCAGGACATCTGCACTCAAACTTGCCAATCTTGTCTATGCAGGCTCCACCATTGTAGCAAGGGTGATTTGCACACTCATCTATATCCACCTCACACAATACCCCCTTGTACCCCTTCTCACAGATACAGTTGAAACTCTCACCTTCATCTACACACCTGGAGACGAGAAGATGCACAGTAATAATAGTATAGTATGAATGGTATTACTACTGAAGTCGTGGATTGGAACCAATGGCCTTCACCTATTGGTGATGTTAAGAAGAGCATCCAGTCATAATTGCTCCTGTGCCACATATGAATAAGTCCTTAGCTCACTTTAAAAAACCCTTCTGTAAAGTTTTTCTTTACAGAAGGGTTTTTTCTATACAGCTGAGTCAAGCTAGCTTTGAAATTGAGTTAGTAACCAAAACCAGTGGCGGAAAAGGTGCAAACCCCAGCCCAGGTGAAGTGCAGTCCCCAAGCCCAGTCTAGTGCAAGGAAAATTATACACCTTCCATCAGGGGTTCTCACAGAGATGGCGACTATAAGCTTGCGTGAGTTTATAGATAGTATGAATACCTCACATTATACACACATATTGCGTATTGAAGACAAGATCAGACATTCTATGAGTAGCATGTACTAAATTTAGAATTTATGTTGTGTCAATAGTTTATATTATATAACAGATGATAATAACTACTTAAATTGGTGCTAAGGTATTATTAAGGCATGTATTACACAAAAAATTGTTCCATTACTTTGCCCACACATAGAATAGCATGTATTATATGTGACCTAAAAGAAACATGTAGAAAGCTGAGAAACCTACTTTCCATGCATGCAGGGTGAGCTTTTACATGATTGGACAGACTTCTGACAGAAGACACCGTAATATTTCTCGTTGCATTCGCAGGTGAACCTGTTGACCTGGTTGATGCACACCCCGTCATTACGACAGGGCTGACTAGCACACTCATCCACGTCATCCTCACACAGGTCACCATGGAAACCTGCAATACTTTACTAGAAGTTATTGTGAAAACGTTGAAGCAAGGTCAGGTGCTCACAGGTGCTTTGAAACTAAAACCTGTCTGAAATAAGCTTTTAATTGATTTCTTCAATGCTCATTATACTAAATTACTAGAGTGGGATCCTATAACTTGTAGGACAAAGTAAACTGTTGCAGACATCCTTTGTAGCCAGTATATTTTGCTGCAGATATATATTGTGCGTGTATGTAGTTAGGCTCACCTTCTCTGCAGACACACTCAAAATCTCCATTCCCTGCATCTACACAGTCAGCCCCATTCTTGCACAAAGCACTTCTACATGATTGTATTTCTTGTTCGCAATGCTTCCCACGGAAGTGGTGAGGACATTCGCACTTGTATGTATCTTCTAGTGTTTTACATATGCCTGCAAATTAGAAAAGCAAACTTAATAAAATGTTTTAGGCAATGCTTGTTGCAGCGAATGAAATATCATTTCTAAACTTCCCCATTTTGAAATCCAAATAACAACTTATATAACCTCGGTGTTATTTTCACTATGTTACTGCATATATGACCTACATAACAATACATTAGCTATTATAGTAATGAAATGTATCAAATGTCAACAGCAAAGCTTTGCACGTAGTAAAAAGAACCAAAGAATTCAGTGAAGTGCAATAGGCGCAAAAAATATTCTCAACAAAAGTACGAGTTGTTTATTTATTATACTAAATACTTTTATTTCATGGAGCATATCATATACTAAGTAACACAATTTATTCAAACTTGAATAATGTTTTACAGGTGGTTAGTATCTACTGCATAGACAATATATTCACCCTATGAGTATTTTATTCATAAATCAATATGACAAGTGGCCTAGCCGAAAGTTTGAACATAACGTCCCAGTGCTTCAAGCATAGAAGCTGTGAAGGGAGAAAGTGAAAAAGAAGTTAACAAAGGAAAGGTTCACAAAGGAAAGGGGCAGATAATGATGTACCTCCATTTTCACATGGATCCTCAACACACATGATGTTGTTCTGGCAATGGTGGCCATCCCAACCCGTGGCACACTCACATTGGTAGGCATTAATCAAATCAACACACTTGGCATTGTGCTTGCAGGGATCACTATCGCATTCATCTACATTGATGTGACAATGATGTCCCACAAACCCTATAAATATAGCATATTTGAGAAGATGACAGAGAAGATGAGAAACAATACTAACTGTTATTAGAGAACTTTAACTAGTTGGTGTAAAATACCAAACTTGTAAACGTGTATCTGAATATAGCCATTTATATTACAGTCACACACTAACCTGGCGGGCAAATACAAACGTATCCGTCTATTTTATCATGGCACACTCCTTCATGTTCACAAGGTCCACTGGCACACTCATTACTGTTTATTTCACAAAACACACCAGCAAATCCTGGCATACATTCACAAGAATGTCCGTTAACCTAAAGTAAACAGCAACACAGTAGCAAGGCATAACATCTTGTATAGTAACAAGTTGTTGTGGTTGTACGAGTTGAGAGGAGTTGCATAAGCTGACCTGGTCCACACACACAGCGCCGTTGAGACAGGGGCTGCTCTCACACTCATCTACTTCCTGTTCGCAGTGAAGTCCCTCATAGCCAGCTAAACACTCACAGCTGTACTCGTTAACATCGTCAATGCACTTGGCCTACAGAGAGCACATTCTAAGATAGAAAAAAGAGTAAACACACAACATTTCAATATAGAAGACGATGTATTAATGCTGAGAATAATCTATCGGTTATTTAAGCAATACCACACTAACAGAAAACTTCTTCAAAAGTAGGTTAGGCATAGGCAGCATTGCATTGTCTTGCAAAAATCAAACATGCTTTTCTTAACCGTATTTCGTTCTTTAAAGCAAAAAGTACAGAAATATTTGTAAAACTACAGTTTGCGCAAAAGACAGTTTTATTTCATAGTAATTTAGGCATAATAAACAACATTGTAATGAGGAGTTGTGGCACCTTGTTGAGACAAGGTTCACTCCTGCATTCATCAATATTGTGGTGACAAGTAACGCCATCGTATCCGGGAGCACAGTGGCAGAGAAAAGCGTTAATCAGATCTGCACAGATACCATGGTTCTCACAAGGCAAGGAGTAGCACTCATTGATGTTCACCTCACAACGTAAGCCTTCAAACCCTTTTTCACACTCACATGTGTATGAATCTACCTGCAACATAGTGTCACATGTGTATGAGTACCTGTAACATAGTGTCACATGTGTATGAGTACCTGTAACATAGTGTCACATGTGTATGAGTCTACCTGTAACATAGTTTTATCAGCAGAGTTTGGAAATTACTGGACACTACATAAGAGGAAAAAAGAGAGAGAAACTCCTTAATTGTATTTTTGTTTAACATATTAATTTAAGAATGTGAATTTAAACTAGATTATCAGAAAGACAACATTTTTACCAACATACACACATACAAATTTATCGAGTAATCTCATTGCTTAAATTATAATATAACAACATCGAAAACTTGTTCAAACATTTTACTCAAGTGTCAAGTTATTTTGACCAAGTGAGTCTGTATCTTTATTCAGAAGTTGTGTTGTTTCATACTGACTATTGGGTACCTTATCTATACATTTAGAGTTGTGTTCACATGGCAAACTGACGCACTCATCGATATCTATCTCACAGTTGAGTCCTTCAAACCCATCGGCACATTCACAGATGTACATGTCAGTGGAATCAATGCAATGAGCTTCGTTGAAACAGGGTGTGCTAGAGCATTCATCTATATCATCCTCACACACTCGGCCCTGCAACAGTGTGAAATCAAACCACAAATGGTACTTTATTCAAGTTGAGTTCATCTGTTTGTCTTTATTCACTGCTGATATATATTACTCGCTGTAAACACTCTGAAAATATTTGTATATTTGTGTCCAGCACTACAGTTTTGGCAGTACCCCTAATGATGTTCGTGATATTTGTCAGTTTAACATACAGAAAAATACTAGTAAAATCTTCACAAAAGTGAATAACCAGAAACTGAAATTACCCGATGTTATTGCAATGGAAGAGGCAAAAAGCTTTGGTATTGGACCTTTTTAGTGTTACAAAAAATAACATACACATGTCTTTCATAAGAAATGACAAATTGTATATGCCACTGGGAATTGGCAAATTACACATAAAACAGTAAACTAAAATCCAACCTATATTACTAAACTCTGTACAGTTAAATTTCATTGTATAAAATGCTAGTCTCAGAAATGGAAAATTCACCGAGCCGAAAAATGTCATGAAATGAATAACCTCCGCACTCTTAAATATGGTTGACTGAAAGTTACCTGTAAACCTCTCACCAGGACTTACCATAAATCCAGCTGCACACTCGCAGGTAAACTGGTTCACCTCATCTATGCAGAGTCCATCATTCAAACAAGGGTTGCTGGCACATTCATCTATATTTATCTCACACTCCTGACCTACAAATGAGCAATCAATCAAATTGATATAGAAAATACAGTAAACAAACTTCTGCTTTCTTAACGTGTTTCGTGAAAAACTAGGCTCAAAAGAAATGTAACCCTTTTAAATATTGTGTTTTAATGCAGGCTTTGAAGTTAAAGCTAATAGTTGGAATCCAGATATGATAAACTTGTTAAAGAGGTTATGACCTTTAAACTTCAATTAGAGTTTAAAGGTCATAACTCCATCATAAATTTAATTTCAATTCACTAATACAACAAGCAAACCATGAATAATATTCTACAGTAAAAGTTGATACTAAATAAAAAGAATAACAGGAGTAATCTGAGTTGTGAATTCAAACTCATTATTTCACATACCAACGAATCCAGCAGCACATTTACAGCTGTACTCATCAACACCGTCTATACAAACGGCGTCGTTACTGCAAGGTGCACTATCGCATTCATCCACATCTACCTCACAGTTATACCCTTCGTAGCCAGCAGAGCATTGGCAGGCGTACGAGTCAATGCCATCCATACACTGGCCACCATTTGCACACGGCCATGATGAACATTCATTCACATTGAGCTCACAGTGAATTCCTAAAATATAGGATATATCAAGAGTGCAATGCAAATGGCACAAAATAGAGTTCACCAAACCTAAATGGCTGTATTATGTTATTCGTTGTGCTTTACATTAAATTAGAAAATGAGCATAGAAAAACCCAGACATTAATTGTTATACAAATGAGGCTCAACGGCAGAGAGAAACACTTACAATGAAAACTACATAGTAACTAGTTTGTGATGAAACATCAAGACTCTCAAAGAATTCAAGCATTGACTATTTAACCAACAGTGTGCTACTGGCCAACAATTATTTTATAGAAATATTCTAAATTCAAATGACGTTCTATGATGTATTACTGCATGCTGAGCCAGTCAGTATGTAAACGCCCTACCAGCAGCTGTTAAGTTCTCCGACAAAACAGACACACTGTGATAATGATATGGTATAGTTGAAGGTCTGATTGTCAGATTACAAGAGCTATTAGAGTGACAGTATTTTAAAAACAACCTTATCACAGCATAAGATTTACTGTGAGTAACAGAAGTAGGTGCAGTAATGGAGAACCTGAGAAAAGCTTGTGTTTTAGATTATAAATGTAATAAAAGAAGTTATGTTCCCGTGAGGATTACAACCAGTAGCCCCAAATTAAATTTTTTTAAGAAAATAAAAAAATTTAGGCTATAAAAATTTCCCAACTACACCACATAAATGTAATAAGCAATATACTCTTGCACTGGTTTTAGGTGATAATTGTAAGCTAAATAGTGAATAGATTACACCTTGGCACAGTAAGGAGTACATGATTCATAGTGGACAGGTAAAGAAATAAAACTTATTCACAAAACAACCTTCAAATCCAGGAAGGCACACACACTTCCATTCATTGATGCCATCTTTACACAACGCTTCATTCATGCAGGGGTGACTGTGACACTCGTCTATGTCATGCTGACAGTGTATTCCTTCAAAGCCAGGCTCACAGTGACATATATACCCATCTACCTGTATAACAGACACTATATACTTGTATAACAGATACTGTCTACCTGTATAACAGATACTTTCTACTTGTATAACAGACACTATCTACCTGTATAACAGATACTATTTACCTGTATAACAGATACTATCTACCTGTATAACATATACTATCTACCTGTATGACAGATACTATATACCTGTATAACAATGAACTCAAACCAGAAGAATTTATCAAACTGCAAGAACACAACAACAAAAAATTCCACTTCTTTAAAAAGTTCCAACAGAGAATGAGTTACCATGTCTTCACAAGAAGCTGCGTTGTAACAGGGGCCACTCTCACACTCGTTAATGTTCTCCTGTAAGAAATTAGAGCTATATTAAAATTACAAGAAACAGCTTCACTGCTAAAATTCTAAGGTTTAATCAAATGAAAATACAATTACTACTCACAGTAAAAACTTTAAATTAGTTGACTTACATATAAAGCTCTCCATGACATGCAAGAGAGATTACAACTCACTCAGCTAGCACATAGAGATAAACAAGGTAATAAACTATGAAACATGTTACCTGACAGTGAGTGCCTTGGAATCCCGGCAGACAGTTACACTGGTAGCCGTTTACACCGTCTAAGCAGAGGCCACCATTTTGACACGGATGTGATGAGCACTCGTCAATATTGATAGAGCAGAGAGAGCCTTTAAAGCCAGCCTCACAGTTGCAGTGAAACTCAGCCACCTGGGAATTTAGAAATACAGTGCTCTTTCCATATCTCACTAAGTTACGGGTCTCGAAACCTCAAATCGTGACATAGTAAAATACCAGATTTAACAAATGGATCCGTTAAATTCGTTCATTTTGTCCCTACACATACATTATAAGCCACAAAATGGGGGTCCAAGCCTTTTTTGTGAACTATGAAATTTCATGAGAAATGGATCAGTGAGATATGAAGGGAGCATTGTAATGTGAAACTGCACAGCATTCCATAGGCAACATATGACACTATAATAATGAAGTATTGTATGCTTACACCATCGACACATGTTCCATTGTGACAGTTGACACCTTTGCAATCATCAATATTAGACTGGCAAAGAGGGCCGTGCCATCCTGCTGGACAGTCACATCTAGATTGAAGATATAGCAAAGTATAGTAGAAGCTAGACTGACATGTGAAAACAATGTCCGACAGATAAAGTTAAAGGAGACATAAAAATAATTAGAAATAAAGAAGTATTTGAGAATGAGAGTAATTAGGAAGATTGAAATACCTGAATCCATCCACCTCATCTATACAGGCAGCGCTGTTATGACAGGGATGACTGTGACACTCATTGAAGTTGATTTGGCAGCGTTTACCAACCCAACCGGGTTTACATCTACAAGACCAGCCAGCTACCATGTCTAGACAGTCACCTGTGTGAATAAGGTAAATTATACGTGCATTGTGTACCCTATAAAATACTTAGTTTCTAAAAGATATAATATAATATAAAACTATTCCATACAAACAAAATGTTCATGCATCAAGTTTAAAAATTACAATTCTAAGCTACCAACTTTAGTGGTTCACACAATGCTCATGAAATCCAAATTTGTTTTGGCTATTCACCATTGCAGGTCAACTTATTGCTAGAGTCATATTCATGATAGAAAGGAGAAAAGATAATAACAAGTTTATGGCACCTTCGTTGAGGCACGGCGAACTGATACACTCGTCAATTTCCCTCTCACAGTTCAATCCAGTGTATCCTTCCTCACATAAACAGTTGAACATGTTAACTTTATCTTCACAAGTGCCGTGGATACAGGGAGAGCTGGCACACTCATCTATGTTTGTCTCGCATGTCAAACCTTCAAACCCAGCTAAGCAGTCACATTGGAAGCCATTTACCTCATCTCTGCAAAAGCTCTAATGTAAAACACATGCTGTGAACGCACACCAAGAGAAGTACATCAGGTTGTAGTTAGATAAGCATTCAAAACTCGAGAGCAAACTCATTACATTGTGCTCCTTCCTAACTGCAAACAAACCTAAAACAGCAAACCTGCAATGTCCACCATTTTGACATGGATGCTTATTACAATCATCAAAGTTGATTTCACATCTCTCACCAACAAAACCATTGAGGCATTCACAGTGGAAAGCGTTCACACTGTCAATACAAGTAGCCCCGTTCAAACAAGGCCCCTTGGCACAATCATCTATGTTCACATCACACAGATCTCCGCCCCATCCTATAATAAAAATGTAGTCACATTAATAAACGAGAAAGAATGGAATTACAAGTTCCCACAGAAAGGTGTGCAGGAACAATAATTTTTGATTAAGATCAGGTAAAAACTAATCACAGATTATCAACAAAGTGATAATTTATCACATTTTGAAAGTCGTTTTAGATTAAAAAATAACAGGAAACATGGTACAATTGCCAGAAACCAGTTGTTGGTTTATATCCTTCTACCCTTTCTCCCCACTATTGCCTATCCTAACATTTATATATACCAAGTGACAAAGTTATTTGAAAGAACTATACTCTGGCTAATTCTAACTATCGTGAGTGTATAAAAAAACACTATAAAATATAGCATATGTTCTTTAGTTCAAATTGTTGACATACTAAGTAAAAATTTTATATTTGCTTTTGAATAGTAGTCGTTTGCATTTATACACACCACAAGTGAGCATAGTTGATGTGTCCAAAAGACATTCCACATACCCACGTCACAATGACATCTGAATTCATTTTCCAAATCTATGCAGAGACTATTCTGAAGACAGGGCTTGGAGGAGCATTCATTGATATTCACTTCGCAGATTAAACCCGTATATCCTGGTGAGCATTGACATTTAAAGTTCTGGCTTTCACTAATGCATGTTCCCGATATGCAAGGTTCAGATTCACAAAAATCAGTTTTTTGAAGACACTGTTTGCCATAGTATCCAATTTCACACTTGCAGGAAAACTCATTTATATGATCGGTACATTTGCCTCCATTGAGACAGGGTTCGCTTTGGCATTCATCAATGTCATGTTGACATAACTCTCCAGTATAACCAGGAATACATTCACATACAAAGTTATTGAGTTGATCGACACATCTACCACTATGTTCACAAGGAGAACTACTGCACTCATCAACTTCAACAGTGCAACGTATACCAGACCATCCTTCAGTACATTGGCATTGCCAATAATTTGGAAAATCCAAACAAGTAGCTCCATTTTCACAGGGTTGGCTGTAGCATTCATTTACTTCTTGATCACATTGAATGCCACCCCATCCATCAGAGCAAGAACATGTGAAAGAGTTTACACCATCAAGACAAGTTCCTCCGTTTTTACACGAGTCCAGCTTGCATTCATTGATATTTACTTCGCACAATATACCTTCAAACCCAGCTTGACAGATACATTGAAAAGAATTTATCTGATCTACACATGTGCCATTGTTTCTACAAGGTGTGCTAAAACACTCATTTACTTCCAAAGTACAAAATTCACCCTTCCAACCATTAGCACAAACACATGAAAAATCTGCCACTTTGTCAACACAAGTCCCTCCATTTTTGCACAGCAGATCTGCATCCTGTAAGCCACATTCGTCTATATTTATTTCGCAGAAAGTTCCTGTAAACCCTGCAACGCAGACGCAAGTAAAAAGATTGTTTCCATCCAAACATTTACTGCCATGCAGGCATGGGTCACTTAAACATTCATTGAGGTCATTCTCACAAAGTAGACCAGCAAAGCCTACCAAACAACTACAGCGAAATCCATGTATTAAATCAACACACTTTGCACCATTAAGGCATGGATTAGAAGCACAATCATCAAAATTATGTTCACAGTTAACACCAGAGTAACCAGGAAAGCACAAACATTTGAAACCCAAAAACTGGCTTTTGCATATGCCGTTGTTTCTACATGTATTTTCAGCACAAAGGTTTACGTGTTGCTCACAACTTTGGCCAGTCCAGCCTGGCATACATTCACAGATATATCCATCCTGCAGCTCAGAACACTTGCCACCATTCATGCAGGGAATTGAAGCACAATCTGGATAATCTATTTCACAATGGGCACCAATTAAACCTGGTGCACATTCACATGAATACCCATTGATAGAATCTAAACAGACACTGCTAGATAAACATGGGTTACTTTCACACTCATCAAAATTTGTTTGACATTTCTCACCGGTAAAACCAGGATGGCAATAACACTTGAATCCACCAATAACCTCCATACATGAGCCACCATTTTCACATGGTTCTGAATAACAAAACTTAATTCTTTGAGCACAGTGAGCTCCTTCATACCCTGGCTTACAAGAACATTTAACTTGATCACCTAAGATATCTGTACAGCTTCCGCCATTCAAGCAAGGTTGAGATTCACAGTTGTCAATATTGACGGTACAATTGGTACCTTCCCAGCCATCAAAACAATGGCAAACACCATCAACGCAAGTTCCATGCTGACACATATTTATGGCACATTGATCTACAATCAAATTGCAGTGCAGACCATAATACCGATCTGAACAAACACATTCAGGAACTCCTCCCTCAGTTACGTGACATTTCCCATTATGTTGACAGTGCAAGTAACCATGAACCAAACTATGTTCTTCGCAGGGTGTTATTGAGATTTGACAATCGGTGCCAGCAAAACCCTCTGGACAGTAACATTCATAATAGCCAATGTTTGATTTGCATTTTCCACCATGTTTGCACGGCTCATTAGAGCACCAATCATCAATGACATCGCAATGTTGGCCAGAATATCCTTTAAGACAAATGCACCGAAAACCATCTGACAAAGTTCTGCATGTGCCTCCATGTAAGCAAGGAGATGAAATGCACGCACTGATCTTTATTTGACAATGAGATCCTGTCCATCCAGCTTGACAGACACATGTATAATCTAACTCAGTCAAATGGCAAACGCCAGAATTAGAGCATGGACTTGATTCACAATAATCCATATGATGATTACAGAGGTCACCTGACCAGCCATTCTCACAATGACAACGAAAGACGTCACCATTTTTAATGCATTTACCATTGACTTCACATGGATGTTCGAAACAATGATCATTTATGCTAATCTCGCAATTTATACCAGTGAAACCAGGAAGACAAAAACATTTGTATTGGTCTAACATGTCCACACACGTTGCAGCTGAATGGCATGGTGAAGAGAAGCACTCATTGATTTGAATGCTACATTTGTCGCCTGTCCATCCTGGTTGGCACAAGCAGGCATATGAATCATGAAGTGAAATGCAATCTGCATTGTTCATGCATGGCTTGTTTTCACATTTATCAGTTTCATCGTCACAGAGGGTACCTTCATAACCAGATTCACAAATACAGGCGTACCCATTCTCCATATCTTTGCAATGACCCATAAGTGAACAGGGAGAGCTTTCGCATTCATTAATTTCAATAGCACAATTGAAACCAGTAAAACCACTGCTACAGTAGCATTTATAGCTGTCACCAATATCTTGACATGTCCCAAAATTTGAACATGGGTTTGACTGGCATAAGTCAACATCTATAGAACAGTCATCACCCACAAAACCATCTGTGCAGATGCAGCGATGGTGCAAAGTGTAAGAGGCTTTCTTTTCACGTTTTAATTTTAGAAAACTATTTTGAAAAGCTGGGTTATGGTGGGGATATTCGAGAATCTCACTCTTCAAAAAACTATGTGTTATTGCACTGTACTCCAAGGGTATATCTTTTTCAACCATATCAAAATTAGTAATGCCTGTATTATCTTCATGTAGCATTTTTATGTTAAGATGATGTTCTTCAATGTAACAGATTCCTTTGTTTAAACACAAACCATGATTTATTAGGTCACATGCTATTTTGTCACAATGCTTGCCCACGAACCCTGGTAGACACAAGCAATGATAGGAACCTAGAATGTTTTGACACACGCCACCATTATCACACAAACTATGATCATTGCATTCATCTATATCAGCTTCACAATGTAGGCCAGTAAAACCGGCATCACAAAGACATCTATAGCCAGCCACCTCATCCTTACAATAAGCGCTATTTAAACATGGTCGACTATCACATTCATTTATTTCAATTTCACAGCGATAGCCTGTGTACCCTTTATTGCATTTACATTCAAACATATCCCTTAGATCCAGGCAAGTACCACCATGCTCACATGGCAATTTTTCACAATCATCAATATTGAGTTCACAATTGATACCCGTGTAGCCATCTATGCAGATGCAGTAATAAGAGTTGATTAGGTCAACACATGTCCCATTGTTATGACATGGTAAGCTTTCACATTGCAACATTTGAAATGCACAATACTCTCCGAACCAGCCAGGAGCACATTTGCAACTGAAATCTGCCACTCCATCAATGCAACTGGCTCCATGTTGACAATGCTGATGATCACAGTCATCAATATCATGTTGACACAGTCTTCCAGTATAACCAGCGGGACACACACACTGGTACTCATGGAGACCATCTAAACAGGTCCCACCATTTTCGCATTGGTTGCCATTGCAATCATTTATATTTTCTTCGCAATACTTTCCTCCGAAACCAATGGGGCATTCACAGGTGAAGTGAAGCTTGTTGCGATGACAAATTCCTTCATTCATACAAGGATTAGAGCTGCACACATTTATTAGCAATTCACATCTTTCACCATACCATAGAGCAGCACACGAGCAGTGAAATCCATTAACTAAATCGGTGCATTTGCCATTATTGAGGCACGGGCGGTCTTCACATTCATTAATGTTAAACTGGCAACGATCTCCACCATATCCTGGAGGGCATTTGCACTTATAGATATTAATACCATTGACACACCGCCCCATGTTCGCACAAGGTGTGCTCAAACATTCATCAATGTCATTTTCACATAGAGGTCCTTCAAAGCCTGGAAGACATAAACATTCAAATTCAAGTACAGCTCCTTTGCATTCAGCACCATTTTGGCATGGTTCTGATGCACACACGTCATAATCAAATTCGCATAATTGTCCATAATACCCTTCTTCACATACACATTGAAACAATACATCATGGACAGCTTCACAGATTCCATATTTGCATTTATTTGAGTGACAAGGGTCTATTTTTTCTTCACAATACCACCCAGAATACCCGGTATCGCAAACACAAACTTCCGTGATATCATCATCTCTGTGCCCTTCAACAAAAGAACAAATTCCATTACTTCCACATGCTTTGTTTCCTGGATGACTACACAATCTAACTTCACTTTCACAATGATGTCCAGCAAAGTTGTCAGTGCACTCACATAGGTAGCCATTCACAAAATCTATGCAGTTGCCATTGTTGAGACAAGGAGCAGAAGCACAGTCATTAATATTTATTTCACAGTATGCTCCCGTCCAACCGGAGTGGCAAACACAAAAATACTCGTTAACTTGATCAATACATTTGCCATGGTTACACTTATTGTCAAGGCAATCATCTATGTTATGCTGACAATTAGTTCCAGAAAACCCCAAGACACAATCGCATTTCCAAGTTGGAGAAAGCTCTTCATTTAAGCTCAGTTTTTGACACCGTCCACCATTTCCACAAAAAACTCCATCACATGGATCAATTTCCTCATGACAAGTCAAACCTTCAAACCCTTCAGTGCATTTACATTCAAAATGTCCAACCAGGTCTATGCATTCGGAATTGTGGTCACAAGGATTAGAAAAACAGTCACCAGTTTCTAATTCACAATCGTCGCCATAATATCCAAAAGAACAAACACAATGATAACCTGCATAAGTGCTGATACATGTGGATCCATGACGGCAAGGAGAATGAGAACAATAATCTAGCCGGTGCTCACATTTATCCCCAGTAAAACCCTCTAAACACTCACAGGAAAACATTTCAACTCCATCGATGCAATGACCAGAGTTAAGACAAGGCGATGAAAGACATTCATTAATATTTATTTCACATAATTTTCCGGAAAATCCTTTGGCACAATGGCATATGAAACTCGATATGAGATCTTGACAGTGACCTTGATGAAAGCATGGTGCGCTAGCACATTCATTGATATTGATGTCACATCTTTTGCCAGAAAATCCTTCACTGCATAAACATTTAAAGTCAGCAACAAGATCGGTGCACTTGTATGCGTTACTGCATGGATTTGGAAGACAGTCGTTAATATTAATTTCACACCTTTTGCCTTTCCACCCAACTTCACATGTGCAACTGAAATCATTGATTAAATCAGTACATGCACCATTATTTAGACATGGTTTTGAGCGACACTCATCAATGTCTAGCTCACAAAACTTTCCAGTATATCCCGCGGTGCAACTACAGTAAAAACTATTTACGTGGTCATAACATTGAGCAGAATTTCGACAAGGCGAGCTTTGGCACTCGTCAATATTCTCTTGACATCTGTGCCCGTCAAATCCCAAGCTACATTGACATTGGAACGCATTGATTTCATCAATACAAGTAGCGCCATTAAAGCATGGAGAAGAAAAACACTCATCTTCGTCAAGCTCACACCAATCTCCATTAAAACCGTCAAGACAGTGACACTCAAAAGAGTTCACTAGGTCTTTACACACACCACCATTATAACATGGTGTCGACAAACACTCATCAATATTTTTAATGCATCTTGCACCAGCAAATCCAAGAGGACATGCGCATTGATACCCATTAATTAAATCCTTGCAAGTCCCACCGTTATGGCAAGGATTTGACAGGCATTCATCTATGTTTTCTTCACAAGAGGATCCAGCATAGCCTGGAAAACAGTCACACTTATACTCTCCACCAGCATTTCGACACTGGCCGCCATACTTGCATGGCATGCTAGCACATAAATCCACCAAGAATGCACACTGTCTGCCAGTAAAGCCAGCTGTGCATTGACATTCATATCCCGAAATCATGTCAATGCAAACGGCTTGATTTAAACAAGGTGCGCTCAAGCACTCATTGATGTTCACTTCACATAGTGTGCCAATGAAGCCGCTGTTGCAATGGCACTGGAAACTGTTAACATGATCTTCACAGATGGCTCCATTGTGACAGGGTTGGCTCTCACATTCATTGATGTTGACATCACATTGAACCCCCGTAAACCCCTCATGACACTGACAAGTGAAACCGTTTCTACCACCAACACAGTTACCATCATCTCCACAAGGATTCGGAATACAAAAATCAATTTCTCTTTCACATCGTCCTCCAACAAATCCAGGTTCACAAATGCAAGCAAATCCATCGTCAGAACTTCTGCAGACAGCA